>VZRI01002414.1:31866-156564 GCA_013397515.1 Upupa epops | reverse complement strand
GGGGGCGCCGCGGCGGCGAGGGGGGGGGGGGGCGGGGGGGGGGGCGAGGGGAGGGGAGGGGGAAGGAGAGGGGCGGGGTCAAGTGGGGGGGCGGGACAGTGGAGCGTGCCGTGGCGCGTGACTCCTCCCCCCACGCGCCGCCGACAGCCCCGTGCGCGCGCGCGGGCTCACGCCTTCGAGCAGCAGCAGCGGGGCGGGAAGGGCGCTGTCAGCAGCTCCGCGCCCCAGCCTGTCCCTGGGCATCGGTGGGAGAAAACGGGCGCTGTCACTTAATAGTGGATCCCAGCACGGTGCTGCCCGGGGGTGTCCGCTCAAAGCTGCTAGAGGAGGCGGAAACCAAAGCGGTCACAGCACTGGTGGAGGAGAGTTGCACTGCAGTCGCTCAAAACACCTCCAGAACTTCTAGAATCATGGAGCGGTTGGGGTTAGAAGGGACATTTCAAATCATGAAGTCCAACAGTTGACCCAGCAGTGCCAGGTCACCGCTGTCCCCTGACTTTCCCAGACTCGGGGCAGCCTGGGCCAGGCCGTCACAACCACATCAAGGAAGAAATTGTTCCTCATGTCCATCCCAAACCTACCCTGGTGCAACTTGAGGATTTTCCTTCTCATTCTGTCATTTGTTACTTAGGAGAGGAGACTAAATGCCACCTTGCCCCAACCTCCGTTCAGGTAGTTGTAGAAAAGGAGGTCACCCCTCAACCTCTTTTTCTCAGGCTAAACAACTCCACTTCCCACAGCCATTCCTCAAAGGACTTGTTCTTCAGACCTGGGGTCAGTTTTGTGCATGAGCTCCAGCTGCTCTGTATCCCTGTGGTGACACTTCACACACCCAGCACCCACAACCCAGTGTGTGCAGGCTCACAGTAGTGTTCCACAGCTGCAACACATGCCCCTGTAAAAATGCTGAAAAAAGCCTTCTTAACTTTTGCGGAGTAAAGTGGCTTATGGACAGGAACAGGCACCTGGTAGCCTCCATTTGCTCCCAGCACCGATAATCAATTAGAACATAGTGCCGTTGCATGATCACAGACTTTTTTGGCCCCTCACATCATACCTTTGGTGTAGTCATCAAATAGTATTTAATTGCAAATCAGGATCCTGTGGTGAATCAAGACCATTAATGTTTGGTGGCTTCTGTTTCTAATCATAACCGTATGGCTACATACCAGACACTAGTGTCTGATTTTCTATAGTTTTGGGGGGGTGTAAAACAGAAATAATGCTCTGTCGTGTGGAGCCACATTGACAATGATACTGTGTCTTCAGAAAGACTTAAAACCTTCAAATTTATGGCAACCCTCAACCAATGCTTGAAGTTAACTACATGCATTTGGGCAAACTCCCCTTCCCCTGGGTGACTGTGGCTATTATCTCACCAAATATATGCTTCTGCAGTGCTCTCCTTCCCACTCCTCTATGTCAAAGGAGCAACAAGGTGAACCAAGATGTCTTGCAAGGCCCCATGGCATTTAGCACAATGTTCCAGAAACACATCTGAGCTGGTTCCTGTGACTAGCAGAGGAAATAGTCAAGGAGAACAGTTGTGTTACGAGTTTTATACCATGAAAGACACCAGGATGTACATGAAATTCTGAAATGGGAAATGCTAGTACATGCAGATGTGTTTTTTGGACATGTGGACTGGCCAAACAGGACAACTTTCACAGCTCATCAGTAATACCTTTGTGCCAAAATAATCCTTCTCAAACATTATGTCGCTGTTCAGATACTGGAAGTGTTAATGTCCCTCAGAACAGCAGTCTTCAGAAATGTTTTGTCATGTGGAAAAATCGCCATGTTTTCTCAATCTCATTCTTCACCTCAGTTAGAAAAAGCACCTTAAAAAGGAGCCGTTTAACACCAAAGTCAACTTGAACAGGACTAGAAAGTCCTGTGTGACAGACATTTGTCCAGACAAGAAGAAATTGTAGGAAGAAAAAATGTCAGCAGAGCTTAATGGCAAATATATTTCTGTGTACCAGCACTGACATTTACCTGAGATACCCCAATGATTTCCTGTTCGTTCCTAGAAATGGCTCCAACCCTGAAGTTTTCTGAACAATTTGCCTGGGTAGCCGCCTCTCTGAGGACATTACCACATCAAGCACAGGAGTGAAGACTCCGTGGGATCAAGGATACACTTTGAGTTGTTATTATTTTCTATTTCTTTATTTCTCCTCCTGTTTGTTTCTCCTCTTTCTTCTCATATGAAGGAACTACCAGTCATCAATGCCAGCAAAACTTGGCACACAGATGTCCAAACACAAAGAGTCTGGGATTCAGTTTGTGAGATGTTTAAAAAGGCATCTACATTTTTTGGAGAGCCTCATGTACCATCACTTTTCCATGATTCATGTATACCATTAAAACGGTGGGACGCAGAAGTTCCTATCGTTGGACAAACTCTTTTTGAGGGTGAGGAGTGAATATATATTTATGAATTAGAAACACTGTGATTGGAACTGTTAGTGCAGGGGTTTGGGTTTCAAAATAGAGAAGAAACATAATTTTTACCAAAGCAGTGATTTGCTCTGTTTGGAAAAACAGTGTCAGCACACAAGGAACTAAAACATGGCTCCATATAAACAGAGAGACGGTATGAAAAGTACATGTGAGGAACCAAAACACGACGTTCCAGAGCTATGCTGAATCAAATCAGTTCTATTTGTGCTTTAGTTTCACAAGTACATGTTGAAAATTTCTAAGCTTTACTCAAACATCAGATACTCCTGCCCACCACCACATGAGCCTCATTTTTCAACAGCACCAAGAGGAACAAATCTTGAAGCAACTTCCAAATTTGACTATTTTTGCTTTGTTCCCATGGTATAATTGTGACACGATAAGCTACAGCTTCAGCCATCCCTTGCATAGAAGGGGCAGTGCTGATTGTTCAGGATGTGTCAGTGGGCAATTCCTCCTGAAAGCCTTTACACATGATCCCATGAGGCTGCTGTTTGCAGGGAAGGGAACAGCTGAACACAAACATGACTGTAGATCTACACCAGCAACATGCAAACAATTTGCAGGTTATCAGGAGTTTCCTGTCAAAGGGAAGAGCCATTGCCTCTTGTGATAAGTTTGCTGGCAGCAATACAGCTAACTGACAGGTCCAGGATAAAATTTATCCCCTAAGGCCTTAAATTCTTAACATCCAAATGATGCAGGAGAAACCTCACTGATGCAAATCCATTTTGGCACTTAAAAATACACTAAAAATCATGGGGAAGAATTGTTTGCAGAGGCTGCTGGCAATAGAATGAGGGGTAATGGCTTTAAGCTGAAAGAAATTAGATTTAGGTTAGATATAAGAAGAAAGTTCTTAATTGTGAGGGTAGTGAAACACTGGAACAGGTTCCCTAATTTAGCTGTGGCTGCTCCATCCCTGGAAGTGTTCAAGACCAGGTTGGATGGGGCTTTGGGCAACTTGGTCTGGTGAGAGTGGTCCCTGCCTGCAGCATGGGGATTGGAACTAGACAATCTTTGAGATCCCTTCCAATTCAAACCATTCTATGATTCTATGATCATGAAGGTCTCGGATACTGGGAGAACAAGTGCAGTAATAGAATGTTATGTATAAGTTATATGGTTGCCCAGAGAGGTGGTAGAGGCACCATCCCTCAATACGCTCAAGGGTCAGGTTGCATAGTGCTCTGAGCAATCTGATCTAGTCAAAGATGTCCCTGCTCACTGGAGGGGCTTGGACTAAATGAGCTTTGAAGGTCCCTTCCAACCCAAACCATTCCATGGTATGTATGTAGACTTTATATATAATGTGAAATAATGCAATTTTAAGAGCTGTTAAGTCTTAAAACATACCGTAGGTTTAACATACTGTAGTGCCATTTATATCGTTATTGTATGTGTTTTATAAAAATATTTGCTTTTCCTCAATAAAACTCTGCACTGATTTTTCTCAAAATCTCCATATATTTTATGTGAGATCACCTCATCATTCTAAGTTGTCTGTCCCTTGCTATAAACTGGTTCTTTGCACAGATATTGAGGTGCTAGAGTGTAATCTCCAGAGTGTAATCTCAAGATTTTACTTCATATTATATGTTAACGTAATATTGACATTTAAATAGACCACCTTGATTTTATCTTTGCTGAATTCTCACTCAATGAGGTGTTCCAAGAATGTGTGTGTGTGTGTGTGTTTGTGCCTTCTCTGTGGTTATATTTCAATCTGGAATAAAAACAGACTATTAAATAATAAATAAAAACTCCTACAAAACTGAACTTGTTTTTTTTTTTAGCCAGGAGCCTTTCACAAATCCCAGCACAAAGAAGAGTAAAGATGTGCAGCTATGTGGTCTTCTACCCGTGCAGATTATTATAGAAGTGAAAAAATAATCTAGTGTAGCAATGCTGAAACAAAGAGACAAAAGCTTTAACCCACAATGTTGGAGTTGAAACATGAGCTCAGGAACATCTACAAGAGATACCTCCCAAAGTTATTATTGCTGCAGCATATGAAACGATGGGTAAGAACAAGAATACGGTGCTGTGCCCTGACTGATTTGGTTTATCAATTGACAACTTTCCCGAGGGTTTTTAGCAGCAATTTTGTGAATGCTGCCAATCAGATTTGCCACTTGATGTCCCTCCAGATTAGGTCCTCATACAAAACATTCTTTATTAGGATGTGAAATACCTGACCTTTCAATATTACCAAGTGTGTTTCCACGTTGTTGGCACTAAGTAAATAACCTGACTTGTACTTAACTTCTCATAGTTTCTAAAAGCTAGAAAAGACTTCCAAGCCCCTCTGACAGGAACTGCACAGCTACTTGTAGTGGGAGCAATCTACCAGATACCCTTAAGTCTGCAACTGTTGGAGAAAGATCATAAACCTGACTCTTGAAGCAAATTATTTGGCCAAATACTACACAGTGGGTCAATTCATGTTCATGAATAAATGACTGAGAAACAGAAAAAGAGTATTTCCAGCAGTTCTGTACCTCTGGGACTCTGCAAGGACAGATTTCAAATTGGTTACAGCTGGAAAAGGTCCTGTGAGCTAAGGCAAAGAGCAGAGATTTTTTGTTTAGCTTCACATTGTTAATCTTCAGGGCAATGCATGTACTACAGACATTAAACCCAAATACAGAAATCAGAATGTGCCTTTGGGTGCCTGATTGTTTTAGTGGATGTTCAGTTAGCATGAGTCACATCCAGATTTTGGAGCTGGATACGTCAGGTGATGACTTTTGGTCACTCTTAAAAAACTTAAGAGTTAAAAAACTGCCTCAAGGTACTGAAGTAAATATTCCATCTTGTTGCCTTGCACTGCTCCAAAACAAAAGCACCCAGAAGATACAGCTAGGACCGTTAGGTGTGATCCCAAAGAGAAGTGCTCCTACAAACCACTGAAACCATCAAAACAACATGGACCAAAAGATCTTGTGCCAAATTAAACCAAAATCCCTGCAGATATCAGATATGTCAGTTTGTCCTTGAGATACTGAACTACTGAAATGGGTTTGGGGCAGGTGTATTTCATCACTGCATAGCTCCATCCCTTCTCAGGGGAGCATCCCTAGCTCACCCCCACCCTCTCTAATATTCACATCAGTAACAGGGTAAGTTGCAATTGCTCCAGAGCTTTGCACCTGCTGCTTGAATGGTCAAGAAGCTGCCAAGCCAGAAGTATAACCCACAAATTAGCGTAATTGATTGATTCTCCTGGTCTTTTCTTCAAGGGGGGAGGGGGGCACTACTTTTATTCAATAATTAATTTCCATGAAACTAGGAGGATTCTAACTATTTCTTGGATCTTAATGAACTTGACCAATTGTTTCAAAGCCAAAGCTTTCCTCAGCTTTGACAGGTAGGAGCATTTGACAATGAGAGTTGTTCACATAAGCCTCATTTGCGTGAAAAATGGGGCTGAACATCCCAAAGCCCAGCAAACAGCCTACACAGCTCCAGCAAAACAGTAAAACTGAGCCATTCAGCAACACTTACAAAACAAACAGATGATTTAATGACAAGCAGCAATTACAAAAACCCCTTACTTTTTCAAGCACAGGTACTACACATGAAATCTCCCAAAATAAGAGTGGCTGGGAATTCCTGCACTTTCCTACAGAACAGTTACATGGACTTCTAACTAGAAAAACCATGGCATGCAGCAGTGGTATGAAAACAGAGTTGGAGCCATTCAGAAAGTCTTTTTTTTTTTTCTTTTTATGGAATAAATCTTCTTCATCAAAAAGCCATCAAAGGTAATACTGTGGAACAAGACCAAATTCAATTTCCATTATTCATACTTAAAATATTAAAAGGGGATGTGAAGATAGGATGCAGCTCTCCTGGAGAGCTATTTTTAGAAAGAACAAGATCCTGGATGCTAACAAAGCCTACTGGTCTGGTTCATGCCAGCACAAAACAAATGATCTTGCTCTCATGACCTGATCTGATAGAGGTGAGAACCTGAAAATGGTTTGAATGGCGACGGAGCTGCATCAAGCTGTAAAACTGTAAAATACAGATTTTTACTTACAGCTATAAAAACAGAGGCAGAGCTGAAGTTGTCACGCTGTTGGTATTTAAAACATATCAGGTTGTTTGAACAGTACAAAGATTCTTCTGTCAGGGTGTTTTTCAAGAGAAGTGGGAGACATTCACCTCCTTATGGTCTAGGTAGCTCATAGAAGTGGTGTTGCTCAGGCAGTGGAGGCAGCACAGGGAGTTAACTGTCCTCCTAAGGAAGGGGAAATTACAATGGATTGACAAAGTGGTTTGTGGCATTATTTTCTTACAGCCTGTGTGCCAGTCCTGCTTTATTGACTAGCCCTGGACAGATGTACTCACGGTTGCTGTTCTTGGCTAACCTTGATGAAGTCATTCCTGTTGCCATGAAAACAGCTTCCTTTGCTCTCACTCTTCATCTCGCTCTAATTGCTTTTAGTGCACTCTCTGATCCTCTGTTTTGTTTCTCTGCCCTCCCACTGCTCCCACCTGTAACCTGCTTAGCTCCAAGCTGCCACTTCTGGACTGCACCGAGTACTTCTGTGCAGCTGCTCCACATGTAAAGGAGGAGAAACTGGTCTCTGTAGAGAAGGATGACAGTACCTATTAACAAAAGAAAGTGCTTGAAAAACACTATCCCCTTAGCAACTGGATAAGGCTGTAGCTGCAGCCAGACCTCGTAGGGTCTCTCTGGAACAAACCAGTATCCTTAGCTGTTCCTACTGGGAGACTTGTGCAGAGTATATAATCTGCATTTAATTTCTTTCTAATTGCAGTGAGTTGTTTTGTGCATACTCCTGTGCAGCTGAGAGCTCAAACCTGTGGAGTACTCAGTGCTTCTCCTTCCCATTGTGTTTAGTCCTGCAAAAAACATTTTAAAGCTAATACGGGTTCAAAAGGCTGCATCCAGCTAATTTGTGCCTCATTTTACTGACAAAAGCTTTACCCTGCCTCTTAATTACTTGAACTATTCCAAAGGTATACAGCAACATATGATCTGCTCTGATTTTTGGACTTAGCAGAGCTGTTCCTAATGCTGTCTATGAACATATGTTCTGTTCTTACTTTTAAAATAACTACCAGAATATGTCATTCGTTCTGAAGGCACCACAAATACTCTATTGATGCGTTAATGACACTTTGGAATCTAAAGAAATGGTTTTACTAAAAATGTGTGTGACCTGCTGTGTTGTTACAATCACTGTTAAATGCAGGAACATACTTAAATATATGGGTTCTCATTAACATTTCTATTGCCTTATTAAATGAGTTCCCCTATGAAAAAAATAAAATCACAATATATGTACACTGGAAGTACAGTCCTGATTCCTTCAAATATTACTCCTTTATACAATCACAGCAAGAACATTGTAGAACAGCTGTAGAATCACAAAGTGTTATTTGTATGAAGCACTCAAGCTTTAGCTGCATCTTTGAAGGTAATTACTAAAATGCTACTGAATTAGTTCATTAAAACCATTTTATATTGTTAGCTTAAGTATGTAAATTTGAAAACTGCCTGGTTCACAGTCAAGCTGTTGTTTAGTAAAAACTTCCGCCAAGTTTTCTGCAATGCAAATACTCATCAATGGGGATGTTCGTACATACTGAAATAAAACTGTGTTTAATTCCAGATGCATCATGTGTCCATCTAGTATTCACATCTTTTCTAAGAGAGGTAGATGCAGAAGCACTTTCGGGAAGAAACATACAGAAGAATTCAAATAAAATATGAAAAGTATCCACAGATCCACTAGGGAACTCTAAAACAAGTTACTGTGCTGGGTTTTTACTACAGTACTGTTAAAACTGTGAAGCAGGAGCTGTCTAAAATGGGGCTGTCTAACTTTCTTCCTTGTCTCTTTCCAATATTGAACTTATTTTTCATTCTTTCCAGCTACATGTTACCTAGAATCTGGAACCTCTCCACTACTGATCTCAATCTACACAATTACTTTGCCTTGGCAGTTCTTTCTGGCTCCCTAAATTGTTTTCAGTCCAAGAGGACGTCCAAGTGAAAGCTATATTCTCCACTACTATTTTCTTTGCCAGTTCTCCCAAAGTCCTTGGTCCTTCTTACTGGTTATCAGCTCTATACACACTTAGTGTCCTTGGTAGGCTGTCCATTTCATTTGAACCCAAGAGGGTTCTTTTGATAGTCTTCCAACCACGGTCTGTGTGACTCTCCAAAAGATAAATGGTCTGTGTGACTCTCCAAAAGAGAAATGTATTCCACTGGAATTATACCACTATAGTTTAGGATAGTTTAGAACAGGATCAGGCTCTCCTTTAAATTATTTAATGAGGTTAATCATATGTTGCATAATAGAATATTTTAGTCAAAGAGAAATCAAGTCCTGTTGGTTACATTTTCATGGCATTGATGCCCACAATACTACTGCAAGGTAAGGAAACACTTTTTCCTTTGTTTTACAGCTAACAGTGATATAGAAGCTGTAACCACAGTGTTCAAGAAAACCGGACCAAAAACAAACCTATGACTCTGGGCTGGTTGGCACAGCCTGGATGTCTCCACACTGCACAGCTGCAGATTCTTTTTTGGTCTTAGTGCATCTGTGGTCCTAATACATTATTTGTTGTAGGTATGATTTTTTGCAATCCTGAACACATGTCAAATCATGTAAGAGCTTGTGCAGTCCATCATGTCTTGATATGTAGGTAGGTGTTGTATGCCACTGGGAATGTTATGATTATAAAAAGAGGCAGCTAAGAGTGAAAAAGTCTGCTAGGAATATGTTGGAGAACTGTAGAGTACAGGCACCTGGTACAGGTTTTTCTGTACCACCAAATGGCAAGAATTTTGGTGTAACAAGTGACTTAAAAAAGTTTTATGAGGCTAAGGATTATTCTTCCCTGAAGCAGGACTCTATATCCCTTAAAATAAACTGACTGGGTGCTCTAGCTGTACTATGGCCACTTTGCTCAGCTGTGGAAATTCAATAGAGTAGATTTTCCTTACACTAAATTCAAGGTACATTTCTAGAATGTAAACATGCACATTACAACTTGTGTTTCAGGGTATGGATAATACAACGATGCTGATACCAGGCAGTTCATAACACGGAAGATTACCCCATTGCAGAACAATTTGTGTTTGTTCATTCTCTCTATGGAGCTATTCCTCCCATAAGCCATTAAGGAATTTATTTTCTAACAGATCTCACCTTTGGCAATGTTTCTCTGGTGGCTGAGTGCCCCTGGGTTAGTAATGTTTCGTTAAATGTGCACTGGTCTTTCTCTTACATGTCTTGTTATGGATTTGGCACAATTTGTGAACTAAGAATTAATAAACTTACCCAAATTCATAGACTTAATGATAAATGAATCAATATACAATCTGTAGGAGAAGATAACATATGAGCACTGCTGTTGCATGGAAACACTGCCACTCAACTGCGTGTTAAAATTACTGTCAGACACAGATCAACAGAGATTCAGCGTTTATTTAGCAGACCAGTGCCATCATTTACTGCAAATGACTAGTACTACTAAACCTTTTCCTTGGTACAGGGTATAATCTTCTCGTTAAAGCAAATCTACCTAACACCAGACAGTGTTGAAGTGGAAGCTTTTTGCTACCCCAATAGCACAGCAAGCAGAGGTTGGAGCTTCCATTCGGACAACATGATGGGTTATAGACCACCAAATATTCTTACCTGACAAAAAAATCTGCAGCTAGGATTGAAGCATAAGCAGTTGGGTTTTATGTCTTCTCATCCTTCCTCAGTCCTAAAACATGCCTCGTTAGGATTATTTCTTCCTATTGGTTACCAGCATCATGAAACCACCCTGCTTTATCAACACATTAAACCTACAACTCGCTGCAGTCACTGCTGTTGCACCAAATGAGAATTAGAAAACTATTTGTCTTTTAGAATTGGGACACAATAGAAGGCAAGGGGTCACAACAAAATCACAACATACCCTCTTGGCACTCATCATTAACTTTTCCTTGGAATGAGGAGGAACACACTGTCCTGTTGTAAAAATAGCAGTGTGCTTGGTTGTGAGCCAGAATGAGTGATAAATACATTTCTGATTACAGCCAGCAACTTCATTTACAAGCATCTGATTAAAAAAAACCCCAAAACAACAAAAAAACCCTCAACTCAACCTTTCAGAAAACAGCAATATAAATAAGACAAATTGTGATCTAATGCACTGAGCACAAGACTGGAGTCACAAGACTTGGTATCCTCACTGCTGCCACTAACCTCCCAGTGAGCATGAGCAAGTTGTTGGATGTATCTATCTGAGTTACTTCAAGATGATCTTTAGCAGCCTTTGGACTCAGCTTGGAGATCAAGGCTTCATCTGTGATCTAGGAATAGATCAATAGAAAATGTAGCCACAAATTTAATGAGCAATTTACAGTTCCAACCATTTGAAGTCCTTAACTGAACTGTACCTCGCCTGCAGGATTTATACTGGGGAAGTTTAGCAGAATTATGTGCCCATGTGGGATGATTAAGGCCAAAGGAGTAGAGATAATCCAGCTTTGTGCAAAATAAGATCCATGATGCCCAAGTTCTAATTGCAGGTTTTCATTGGTTCACAGAATGGTTTGGGTGGGAAGGGACCTTAAAGTTCATCTAGTTCCAACGCCGCCTGCCATGAGCAGCGACACCTCCCACTAGACCCACTGGCCCCATCCAATCTGGCCTTGGGAAACCTGTTCCAGGGTCTCACCATCCTCATCGTGAAGAACTTCCTTCTGACTTCCAGCCTAAACCTCCCCTCTTCCAGCTTGAAACTATAACCCCTGGTCCTACCACTACAAGCCTGGAAGGCCACTCTAAGATCTGCCTGGAATCTTCTCTTCTCCAGGCTGAACAGCCACAACTCTCTCAGCCTGCCCTCACNACCACTACAAGCCTGGAAGGCCACTCTAAGATCTGCCTGGAATCTTCTCCAGGCTGAACAGCCACAACTCTCTCAGCCTGCCCTCACAGGAGAGGGAGGTGCTCCAGCCTTCCAGTCATCCTTGTGGCCCTCCTCTGGACACATTCCAACAACTCAATATTCTTCCCGTGTTGGGGGTTCCAGAACTGCATGCAGCACTCCAGATGGGGCCTCACAAGAGTGGAACAGAGGAGGATCACCTCCCTAAACCTACTGGTCCCGCTTCTCTTGATGCAGAACAGGATGTGGTTGGCTTTCTGGGCCACACACAAGCGAGCATTGCTGGCTCACATTGAATTTTTATCGACCAACACCCACAAGTCTTTCTCCTCAAGGCTGCTTTCAGTCTGATCACCACTCATCCTGTATTTGTGCCTGGAGTTGCCTCAACTTTTGCAACAAAATACACAAGTCTTTTAAAACTCTGCATCTGTTTGAAGCAGGCGTGTTACACCTCTATCACACCAGTGAAATTAATATCGTCTATCTCCTGAGTTCATAATCATGCATTTATTATTAAAGATAATAACTGTTCAGTGTCCTAAATGAGCCAGCAATACGTGACTGAGCAAGAATGAGCCTGACATGCTGATATTCAGCAGGCAGAGAACAGCCCTGAGTGACTCCAGTAATAAAAGGCCATTTTATTAAAAAAGCACTGAGCCATAATATCAAAGTTAAATGCTAACCCTCTAAAACTTTCTACTTCTGAAAGGAAAGAAGTAAAACATGCCATCACTTCCTCAGAAAGGCCATGTAGCCTATTTAGTAATAACTTTACTGTGCTGAACCTTTTAGCTCTTGGTTGCCCAACCTTACCTACAACATCTGGGTTTCAATTGCCAATAGAGTTGCCAAATTTAAAGCATTTGCCTAACGCTTTCCATCTTTGGTATCAGCTTTAAAAGTGACATTTTGGAAAGTTTGGACAGATTTTTACTGTTGGAGAGATCGTGCTTGGGGGGAAAAGCCTGTTTCAATAACATTGACCTATTAACACTTACCGTTCTACTGTCTGTTGGCTCAACTCCTTCCCCTATTCAGTATAGGGGGCCATAACCATTCAAA
The DNA here is from genome assembly GCA_013397515.1 of Upupa epops. Taxonomy (NCBI): domain Eukaryota; kingdom Metazoa; phylum Chordata; class Aves; order Bucerotiformes; family Upupidae; genus Upupa; species Upupa epops. The sequence continues at coordinate 144,093 of VZRI01002414.1, read as the reverse complement.
GTCTAAATCTGACATGATGTTATGGTCCTCTGTGGAAGCTACAGCAAACTAGCATCTGCACAGAAGCAACAGAATCTCAAAGTTTGCTCTGAAAATGTCAGGGCATTTTATTCAATGTGCTTACCTTGTTCTGAAGTAACCAAAGGCACCAAAACACCCAGGGAAATGCTCGTGGCTTTCTGGTGCTGCTTGTTTTCATTGCAGTCTGCTCTGATTCAGAACACTGACTGAAAAGAGCTAGATCAGCATCACATGCATTTTTTTTAAGGAAGGTCTTCACTATAAAACTCACGTCCTTTATTTTAGAAACTAAGGTATGCACTGTAATAGATGAGGGGCTGTAGAGAGCAAAAGAATAGTATTCTCAGTGCAGAACTGTGCAGGCACTGGAGAGCTGTGCTTCACTGCCAGCTCTACCACATGCTGCTCATTCTATGCTAGACACATCAGTGGTTTTGGACAGATAGTCTTTACACAGCTGGTAAAGGAAGAAAAAATTAAGCTTGTGGTTTGTTTTAACATTGTTTATCAGGACTTTTTTTTATGGATTATATCTCAAAAAATTTTTGTATTTCAAAAACCAATTTTAAAAAGATTGAAAAATATTTTTTTATGCTTTGGATAGGAATGAGACAAGGAGAGAAAGAAAAAAGCCATGCTTCACTTTCATATGTGCATAAATTAAGATGAGAAAGAAAAAAAACCTCAAAGGATCTGACTTTGAAGCACATTATTCCATCTGGCTTACATCTCGCCCAAAGAAATAGATTCTGCTGTCTGGGGACAGGGAGAGAGGAGCACTTAGGCTGCACGTTCAGCAGAGTCTAACCAGTGATGACCTGCGATGCTGCCTGCACTCCTACGCTGATCTGCGGTGACAGTACAAAAGGGTGCGTAGGAAGCAGGAGGAGGCATGAGGCTGATGAATCCATGCCAGTGCCACTGGCAAAATCCCCTCCTGGGGAAGGGAAGCTGCTGCTGAAGGCTGCAGCTCGGTGCATGTAGCCCTTACACTAACTGTGCCCAGCCTGGGGAAGGATCAGGAGTGGCTTTATCACCAACAAGGTATTACCTGTGCTGAACACACTTGGCTTTGCTCAGAGTAGAGACTGATTCTGAGAGCAGAATCTATTCATATGAATGGAGAGAAAAAATCAGTTTATTTGTTGCTTGGAGATACCAGGTTTTATATGCATTTTAAGGTCCTGTTGCCACAGCAGGCAGAGTTCGGAAGGGACTTCTGAAGGGCCTGGCTCTCAGGAGTTACAGCGTTCAAAAAAGGACACAAAGGTAATTACAGAAGCTGCAGGAAATGAATTATTTTTATCACAGAGCTCGCTGTTTCTGTTTTGACACTGGTGGTACGAGAATAAATGTCAAGAAAATTAACCTACGTTAAAAGAAATGGGATTTTAAATGAGACAGAACAAACCATGTTTTCATTACACAGTGACAGTGTTCTCATGTAAATATAGTCAAGGATTAGACCTGCCTCCTGAATTTTACCCTAGGGTCAATATTTTATAGAAGTACTAACTGATGTGTTTTTATCTAAAAAAATTAATCTACCTGGTAGTCAGTTCATATTGGAGGTCAGTAATGCACATCACAAGGCACTGTGCCATTAGGTACTGCTTTCTTTTGAGCCTTAAAGAGTCAAATTCAATGCCCAGCAAGCTGAGAAAAACTGCTATTATGGGATACTTTTACAGCTTGGGAAGACAAAGTTAACAAACCTGTATCTTCCAGGTCTTACACAGGGAGACCATTTGCAAAAAAAATTACATAACGCTGCGTTTGACTGCAGTCAGTAACGTACTTTTTCAGACAGTGGTGCCCAGGCCAATGGGCTCAATAACATTTTCAGCCAAAGCTCAATAACATTTTTAAGCAGGGTGAGATCATTATGATAAAAAAGCCATAGAGCTTTGATACTGGAGAAATCCCATTCCGTATCGCTGAAAGTAAATCTGTTCTACAAAGGCAGGATGAACGTGTCCTTAAATTTCTGCCAACACCCACCTTGGTTTACTGCAGCTGAGAGAGGCTATCACAGACAGGTTGGTTTGTAATACAAGAATAAAAAACTACAGTACCAATTATCAGCTTCCAATCTTTGTTCTGAGCATTGATGCGGTGACTCATTTGCATTTCTCTGAGAGCAAATGATAGGGCATGCTAACAGCTATTTAATAGTTGAACAATTACTTAAATTCAGGTTCACCCTAATTATATTTTCTTTTAAATGCAGGGAGTGATTTCCCCACCATCAGTGGAAAGACCCACGTGGCAAAGTTTAAAATGCAAAGAAGGGTCCCATGCCAGTTCATGCAAGCATCGGGATAGGATGAACACAAGGAAGGAGGATGTGCTCTTCAGACTCCCTGAGGAAATAAGNAGTTTATTACTAATGGATAGTTACTGAAACGCACACAGCGCCCATCTCTCTGACATCTTCTAGAATGTCAGTCCTGGTTCTTCTTTCCCCCCTATTTAGTTTATTACTAATGGATAGTTACTGAAACGCACACAGCGCCCATCTCTCTGACATCTTCTAGAATGTCAGTCCTGGTTCTTCTTTCCCCCCTATTTAGTTTATTACTAATGGATAGTTACTGAAACGCACACAGCGCCCATCTCTGTTGTGTAAGTGAAGGTTTTATTTAGAAAACCTTGATAGAGTGTGATCAGCAACGCGGCCGTAGTTCATTCTCCCTGTTGGCTAATTTCATTTAGCTTTAAACATGTGATTAGTTTTAACACTATGGGATTATGTATGTGTTGTAATGATCAGAGTTACCCTAATTAGTGACCACAAAATCTGCAAGCAAAGCATTTCATTGTATTAGAATTAAGATCAGAAATATTTTCCTAATGGAAAACTTTCAGGCTCAAAAGCTACAACCACAAGAAAACACACAGCATTTGTAAAATGACTTCCATAATTGATTGATTGTGATTGCTAACTGCTACGCAAGATAACAGTGTTTGCAGTGGGATGTCAGAAGCGCATCCTTATATCACAGCTAAACTATGCATGCTTAAATCAATGCTTTTGAGCCTCACTTCACCAAACAGATCAGAAATCCTTTCTGAGAATCTCTTTCTTTAATTCACAGACAGAATTGGTACCCTGTCCCCAAGGCCACTGAAAATGGCTCTGGAGATAGGAACAAATCCTTCCCTCAACCTACTTGTCCTTGTTTTCCACTCCTCAGGCTTTCAGTAGCATTTTTATGCGCAGCAAGTTGCTGCTGCAGCCTAGAAAACACAGGCCAAAGATGCAAGTTAGAGAGTTAGAACAGAGAAAGCAGGTACCGAGTCACAAGACAACTTTTTTTTGCAAATAAAAGGACAGTTTCAAAAAGGCAACATTATCTTCCAGGAGACACACATCCTTTCTAAGCTAAGCACAGGTCTGTAGTGAAGAGCTTGCTGGTATGATGCTCACAGGAAAGTTCTTAGGTCCCTGTTTCTGTTAAAAAAGTGATGGTCTGCTGTGCTATTCCACACAGCCCTTCTTGTAATTAAATGCCACCAAATAGCTGAAAGAATCCTCACAGATTCCCTGGGGCAATACAGTTATTCATACTTGAATGTGACCCTTCTTTCATTTACTTCCCTCTCTTTTACAGGACTTGTTGCAAGCGCTGTCCCAGATGTAAGCCACTTTGTAATACAGGGAACATACTGTTCTGTAGGATCCCCACAGGCTACCTGCCATTCCTAGGTACCGGGCTGACTGCAGTGAAAGTATTTCTTTAAGATAAAAGCTTTATATTGGATTAGAAATCGGTCTTCCACTCGGCCAGACAGTATTGGTACAGCAATCTGGAAAGCATTTCCATCGGTGCTGCTCAGAGCAAGTGAATCTTCCCCAGACATGCAGAAATAATATTTGGAAATAGAATTCCCAGAATTTGTGAGCCCAGGATGAATGGGGCAGGTACTAATTCTCTTGACCCCTCCCAGCTCTTGGCTAAACAATTGCTCTTGGTTACTAATAGCATGAAAAGAGTGCCAGAGATGCATCAGGTTGGCACTGCCTCTTATCGATTATGTGATGTCTGCAAACACAACACAGTTCACGAAGTTTAAAGCACAAACCAGTACAAGAGAGAATGTGTTGTCTCAAAGCTGCATCACATCGTTTATTCCAAGATTTTCACTCAGAACTGAATTCCTCTTTTTCCTTCCTTGTAACTTTTCCCCTTTTTTATCTTATCCTGACTTTTTGAAATAAACAAGTTAGGTCACTAATAATTTTTAAAACTCATTATGAGAAAAAAAGCAAAGCCCACACTTTTTGATTGATGGGGATTTAGCAATGGGAAGTTTATATTGCCATATACCTGATTTCAAAGCTCCTGATGTGAAATGTTGCAAGTACAATATACGACTGAATTAAATTTTCATTTTAGATAGTGCCAATCCCTAAAACCTTAGTCTTTCTCCTTCATTCTCGGTCTACAAGTTCAACATCTATTTGGCACCAGCACAGCAGTTGTGTCAGGCTTACAGGCGCCCATCTGAGTAACAAAAAAATCTTCCAAACTACTGTAAAAGATAATTTCATGTTTTCAGACACTCAACTTACACAGTTGCTTAAGACTGCATTGAAGATGTCAGTGGCAAACCTACCATTACACCTACCAATACACACTGGCATTATTTACTGGTATGAAAAAATCTCTCCCTTCATTTTCCACAACCACAAAACAGAGTAACATGTAGGGCTTAACATGTTTTAGTCAACTTACATGTCCCAAACTGGGTGAATACTTAAATCACAAACAGTAAACGGGAGAGCAGCACAAACACAAGGTGCAACTGTGCAGAGGGATGTGACTTGTCATCTTTGCCCAAGCATTCAGAGGAGGCCATGAAAATGCTCAGAGGACTGGAGCCCCTCTCTTATGAGGACAGGCTGAAAGTTGGGGCTGTTAGGCCTGAAGAGAAAGTGGCTCCTGGGGGACCTTATAGCAACCTTCCAGTACCTGAAAGGGGCCTGTCAGAAGGCTGAAGAAGAACTGTTGACAAGGGCATGGAACAGGACAAGGGGTCATGGTTTTAAGATGGAAAAGGGATCTTTAATTTGAGGCTGGTGGATCACTGGAACAAGTTGTCTAGAGACATTCAAGGTCAGGCTGGATGGTGCTCTGGACCATCTGTTCTAGTTAGAGATGTCCCTGCTTGTTGTAGGGGGGTTGGACTGGATGGCATTTGGAGGCTCCTTCCAACCCTATGATTCTATAAATAAGTTTTCCAGAGGGAAATAGTATAAATGCAATGAATGCAGAAAAGCCTCAAATGAGTGTATCGTTCCTCTGGACATCAGTGTATCTACTCCAATACATTAAAGTAAACTTCATGGAATCATCAAATGTTCAGGGTTGGGAGGGACCTCTAGAGATCATCCAACACCCCTGACAGAGAAGGATCACCTAGGGCAGCCAACACAGAGCTGCAGGTTTTAAAAGTCTCTAAAGGAGATTCCACAACCTCTCCAGGCAGCCTGTTCCAGGGCTCTGTCACCCTGACTGTGAAGAGTTTCTCCTCATCTTGAGGTAGAACCTTCTATGTTCAAGTTTATACCTGTTATTCTTTGTCGTATTACTGTGCACCACAGAAAAGAGATTGACTACTTGACACTCACCCCTCAGATATTTCTAGACATAAATAAGATCCCCTCTCAATCTTCTCAAAACTAAACAGCACCAGTTCTCTCAGTCTTTCTCCATAGTGGAGATGCTCAAGTTCCTTTATCATCTTCTTTGTTGGATTCGGTAGTAGATCCCTGTCTCTCTTGAACTGGGAAGCCCAAAACTGGATACAGTATTCCAGATGTAGTTTTACCAAGACAGAGTAAAGGGCGAGGAGATCTTCCTAGATCTGCTGGACACAGTTTTCTTAATGCACCCCAGGATACCATTGGTCTTGTTGGCCACAAGGGCACACTGGTGTCCCATGGATAACTTATTGTCCACTAGGACTCCAAGGTCTTTCGCCGTGGTACTGCTTTCCAGCAGGACGATCCCTAACCTGTACAGGTGCTTGGTGTTATTTCCCCCCAGATGGACTCTGCACTTGTTCTTACTGAACTCCATGAGGTTTGCATCCACCCAGCTCCCCAGCCTGTCAAGATCTCGTTGCATAGCAGCACAATCTTTTGATTTCAGCTACCCCTCCCAGTTTCATATAATCAGCCAGCTTGCTGAAGGTACAATGTACCCCCTCATCCACATCACTGAAGAAGATACTGAACAAAACTGGACCCAGTACTGATCCCTGGGGAACACCACTGGCTACAGGCTCCCAAACTTGACCCTGCACCACTGATCACACCCCTCTGAGCTCTATTATTGAGACAATTTCCAATCAACCTCACAGACCAATCATCTATGCCGCATTTTTCTCCAAGAATGATATGGGAAACACTATCAAAATCTTACTGAAGTCAAGGTACATGACATACACTGGTCTCCCTTCATCTACCCATGTGGTCATGGCTTCATAGAAGATTATCAGATTAGTCAAGCAAGACTTCCCCTTAGCAAATCCATGTTGGCTCCTGATAACCTTCTTTTCATTCATGTGTTTAGAGAGAGCTTCCAGAACGAGTAGCTCCCTCACCATAGTAGGAATGGACTTGAGGTAAATCAATCTGTAGTTGTCTGGGTCCTCCTTCTTGCCTTTTCTGAAGACTGGAATGACATTGGTTTTCTTCCAGTCATCAGGCATCTCTCCTGTTCTCCATGACCTTTCAAAGATGATGGAGAGTGGCTCAGTAATAGTACCAGCCAGCTTTTTCAGCACACATGGATGCACACATGGATTTGTGTGTCTTCTGGTTAAACAAGTGATCTCTAACCCAGTCCTGAGGGACTAGCAGAGTGTCATCCTCACTCTGCTTGCTACCAAACACAAACTGAGTATAAGCATACCAAGGGAAGTCCTGTGTTACCCTGCTAGCAGAGAGGGAGGGAATGGAGACACGTTCAGGATGTTTTGGACCTCACCAGATTAACTACTTGTTTTCTTTTTCAAGGCTACTCACAACAAGAGTAAATTAAAACTAAAATATTCAGGAAGACTAGACCTGCACGCAGCTGACTTGGGAGCATTCAGTTTACCTCTGGAGGCTTTCCATAGCTATTAGGGTGTCTAGAAGGACTGGATCACCAGGACAATCAAGCTGCTCCTCTTCTCCTGGGCTTCTTCCATGGGCTCCTCAGAGAGGGAGTTGAATATTTTCCTATAAAGCAAGTGTTTAAATACGAGCTTTGTGGTACACGAATTAACGCACTGGGAAGTCGTATATTTCTCACTGGAAAAGAAAAAATATTTGCAAATGCAAAAGAAAGGCAACAAGTTGAACGCTTTTGTTCTTTCACACAGATAGAAAGAGCAGCTTTAAAAATGCATTCCGCCTTTACTTGGAGCAGACCCAGTCAAATATAATGGTATATATAAATTCACCTTTGAGTCAGCATCTCATGTCTCAGCACTTGTAGTCACAGCATCTTTCGGAGCATGCCTCATCCATATGCTCCCTGCGCATCTTCTACCTTCGCAGTAAGTCAGGAGACAGGTGGTAAAATACGGAATTCTGCCTTAAAAAAGATCTCTTCTTTAGCAGGTTTTATTGATGCTCAGAGATTGATAGAATGGTTCAGGTTGGAAGGGACCTTAAAGATCATCTAGTTCCAACCTCCCTGCCATGGGCAGGGACACCCCCCCACTAGACCAGGATGCTTAAGGCCCCATCCAATCTGGCCTTGAACACTTCCAGGGAGGGAGCAGCCAAAACCTCCCTGGGCAACCTGTTCCAGTGTCTCAGCACCCTCATCATGACAAACTTCCTTCTGACTTCCAGTCTAAATCTCCCCTCTTCCAGTTTGGAACCATTACCCTTGGTCCTACCACTACAAACCCTTGGAAACAGCCCCTCCCCAGCTTTCCTGTAGCCCCTTCAGGCGCTAGAAGGCTGCTCTAAGATTTGCCTGGAGTCTGCTCTTCTCCAGGCTGAACACACCCAACTAACTCTCTCAGCCTGTCCTCATAGGAGAGGTGCTCCTGGTTGGTAGTTGGAGAAGGCCACATCTCCTTTATGATTCAAATAAAGAATTAACTGGAAATAAAAAAGGTTAACAAGGAAGAAACGTTTGCAGTAGCCATCCCTCTGGTGACAGTTGTAAGAAGTTGCTAACCAAATGAAAGCTTTTACCTGTTCTTGCTGAGGATTATGAATGTAATTGCATGATTTACTTAAGAAGAAAATTTACCCTATAGCTGGTCAAGACGATAGCGGTAAGTGTTCTCAGTCTGCAGCGCTAACTGAACTAAAGGGATGCCAGTTTTGAAATATCTGTTCTCGTCCCGTTCAGTCCTTTTTATGTGACTTTCAGCTTTTGCATTAAGCAGACGTGTTTTTCAAAGTGCACTTTATAAATTAAACAACTAAATAAATCTGAGGTATGTGATCTAAGTGAATGTATCTTACATTTGGAAATGCAGCTGAGTCTCAGTATTCAAGTAAGACAGTTTCTTCACCATGTCATTTCATCCGTTCAAGGACATAGATTGCAGTGATTCCAACACCATGGCCTGGTTGCATTGTAAGCTACTTTAATAATAATAATAGTAATTACCCTATAATTCTGCATTCTTTAAGCCATGTAATATTTTGTAAGATAAACAGGAGCACAGAGGAATAATTTCTCCCAGCAGTAGAATTTAATCCCTTAGAAGAACAAAGCAAATGCTCAGCACAAGAGACGAATGTTGTACTAACAGTTTAGGGCAAGGATCAAAGACATAATTCCCAAATAAAGCTTCACCCAAAAATCTGAGATGCACGAGGTTTCCTCATGAGGAGCACCTAGTCTTTATGCTACACTCTCAGTAGCAAAAGGTCCTGCAGATGTTACAGGAAGAAAATGAGGCTTGAGCTGAGCTGTTAGCTGCAAAGTAGAAGGTTCGTCAATCCTTTTTCATTAAAAGCAGCAGCTTCCTCTTTCCCAATAAGTATTGTAAACACACAAACAAATACTTTTAATAGAAATGAAAATAGTTAACTATAGAATTTGCATTAAAATATCTTTCAGAGAACTGAAAATAAATTTGCTGGGTTGTTTAAATACACCTTTTGAACATCTACTGTCTAAAGTATCAAAAGAATGCCAAGAAATTGGATTTCAAACTGACCCACTGCCATGAGCTTTTCTTGTTTGGGTTTGCAGCACTTTGACAGAGAGGCATTGAAGCTTTTTCTTCAGATGGATGCTGGAGTGAGAATGAACATCCTTCCGTGCTACTCCAGGAGCCCCATTGTTCATCCTTCACAATGCCAGCCCACCTTAGCAGAGGTCACAGACTGTCTGTCCCCATCAATTTTAGCCACGATTGTTCTCAAATGTGAAATTTCAATCCTCAGTCTTCAGCCTCAGCCTGAAATGTTAAAAAACTTTTAGGACTGACAGCAGCAAGGAAATATTAATTTCATAGTGAAATAAGAAAACGAGATTTACCAGCTTCTGCAGCAGCCACAGACACTGCTCTCTTTTCAGCCAGCACTAATGTTTTTACCAGATAGCAATTTCTCTGTGGGACAATTTCTTTCGTTTTTATTCACAGAAAGTCTCCAAAACACCAGAACAGACAACACAACTTAGAGATGAGGATGAGTAATTGAGGGGGTTGTACTTAGCTAGTGAATAATGATATCCCTGCTGAAAGAAGCAAGTTTCCTGTGTTTATTGCTTGCTTGATAGCGAACTGCCCGTCATTAGTGCTACGGTACAGTTATGGAGCAAGGGGCAGGGATGGGTAGAGTTGACAAGTAATTAGACTTCTGGTGGCTGTGCAAACAAACTGTGGAGGCAAAGAGCTCTTCAGCAGGACAAGGCAATAGAAAACCAGCCTTCAGTCCTCAGCGCCCTGGCTGACTGAGCTTCTCCCTTTTGCTCTGCTCACTGATCTGTGCCATGTGTTGAGCCATTTGTTGGCTGAGCAGATCCCACACTGGGTACGATGGGTTGCCTGGCAACTTCAATTCATTTAGCAAAATTTAATTTCCTTTTATGTCATTACTTTTAGTCTATAACATGCAGGGCCAAGTAACAAATTCGTACATTTTGCTACCAAGAAAAAATGGATTTAATTTCTGTTGAAACCTGCTTAGGAGTGAACATCAAAGCAACCAGAAGAAAGGAGGGAGGGAGGTGCAATATAGACCAGCATTCTGACCTAGCTTTAAGTTATAGCGAAGCAATAGAATGTCACAGTATGCTAATTATTTAATCAGCCCACATCTTCTCTGCTGTTCATGTATTATTCTGACTATCAATTGAACACCATCTGCCTTTACAGAAGAATGTTCCTGCAACATACAGGGTATTGAGCCAGCAAGCAACGATCACCATGCTCGCACTAGAAAGTCATGGGCCCAAGAAAGATCAATGAGCTTTGGGACATCCAAAACATCTCTGTCTCTCTCTTGGCCTTCCTCTGGAGAAATTTCCATTTAAGTTTCAAATAACGAAATAGCTTCACTAATGGCTTTGAATGCAAATAGCAAGCTAAGCATTGGAATCCAGTGTTCTTGTTCAGGAAGAATTTCTGTCACCTGGAGAAGTGTGGGAAGCAGCAGTGATGAGAGGGGGAGGACATGGATCCAGCTCTTTTTGGCTGCTCTGCTGCAGCAGCGCTTTCTCCTTGGGAGACCATGGCTACCCACTCAGGGTTGCGGCTGGCACCTATTGCTCTTGTCCCTGGGCAAGGAGCCTTGAGGACCTTCACTATACAACCGGGAAGAAGAAGCGTCTCCTGTTTCAATGATCAGACTGGTGGAGTATGAATTTTATAAGGTAAAGGTGTGATTCCTGTTTCAAAGAGGAAAACAACTGGCTTTGTCAATGAGATCCTGATAAAATCCACAAGGGAAAGGATTTTGGAAAGGTTGTCTACCTCATGTTTACCTCAAAGAGATGAAAATAAGTATAAAACCTAGCTAAGTGCAGAGAGAGCCAAAATGTCTATGGGTGCTATTTAGAAGCAGTTATTGGACAAAAGCCACCATCTGTAGGTTACAGAGCTGTTAGCAGAGTAGTTACTAGGTGCTGAGTCACTCCTTCATCCTCTTACATGGAGCATGTAGCTCCATACATTACTTTCCAGAACAGCCAACAGCTTTAGAGCAATGTCCCATACATCAAAGACGAGCTCTTGATAAGGCAGGATGGATCCACCTACCCAAATGAAAACACTGAGCCCAGACATCACTGTTGTCCTTAGCCTGGATTCCTTGGAGTAGGACCAGGCATTTCCAGTGGGACTGGAATTTGTCCCAGTGTGCCACAGTCCTATAAAACACAACTGTCTATTGGATAAACAATGCTAGGCATGTCTCAGCCAGATGCCTGTTTACTGACTACTGAGAGAGCAAAAAAGCTCTCAGATGCTAGTGTTGGGTTTGCAGGATGTAGGAGATATTAATTATGAACAAATAAAATGATCACAAAACAGAGATGAGCCAAACTGGGTTTGGCTGCAGTTCTTGGTACATGAGAGAAATGACAGCACAGGACTGGAGGAACATAAATTCAGCCTTCAGAAAAAATTACTTCGTTATATAGCATCTATTTGCCTAGGAGAGTAGTTCTCTCTCTCTACTGCTATAAGGGAGAATGGACCATAAAATTGGTTAAATTATTGTCCATTTAGCAGAGTAAAGGAAGAACCCTGGTTCATTTGGTCAACAAAAAGCTATTCTGCTAGAAATGTCTGTTCTTTCCTAGAAACTCCAACAGGGTGATATTCACTTAGGGTGTTCTGTCTTAATTGCATCTGAGGACCTAAGCATTTCACCTTCCAGTTGCTTCTTTTCTACTCTTCCCTGGACTAAGTGGCCCACATCTGCTCTGAAAACAGCATCCCAGGTTAGATGGGTATTCCAGGCCGTATAAAGTCTGATATCCTTAAGTATATGTGGTGGATTATGTCAAAATCCTAAAGATTGTAATCCTATAAATGTGAAGAACTCTGAATTATATTTATTCTTTTCTCAGAATCATTGTACTGTGAACCCCTGTTTAACTTGTGGTCCACGATACCAACTAGTTGGGTTTTTGCAGATCTTTTTGTTAAGCAGTCCATGTCATTGCCTTGGATTGTACATTTGATTATTCCAATCTGAGACCCTGATCTTGTCTCAGTTGAATTTTAAGAGTTTTTTCCCCTAAGCCATTTTTCCTATTTGTTGATAACATCTAGAGTTCAGATCCTGCTCTTTAAAGACCCTGAAGCTTCTTATCATGTGTAAACGTAATAAGCAGAGGCTTTGATCCAGCAGCAGCTATTAACAAACCCATTTAAGCCTTGCTTCAGAACAGACTAGAATGGAAAGCTTGTGAGTTCATGTCTGCTGCCACTGCCGTCCTCCAGGGATGCTGCCCATCCACCTTGGCATCAACACTCCCTCCAGCCTTTCACTGCCTTCCTAATGAGAAAGCTGTGCCACTGCCATAGCCTTGAATGGAGATGGAGAGTAACTGTGCTTCTGCCCTAGCCACTCTTTCCTAGAAGGAAATGAGCTTGGTATCTCAGTATCACAGTAATGATGAGGCTGGAAAAGGCCTTAAAGATCATCCAGTCCAACCTAACGTAGTGACATCAGGGGTTTTGTTGGTTTTTTTCATCAGTCATTTCTCATGTAGATACTCTTAAACTCTTCCATGAATCGGTCCTAAACACTTTAAACTGATGCAAACTGCTTTATCATCACCTAAGTTCACTCCACCTGCCCCTAGATACTCTTCTTAAATAGGTACCTTCTTAACTTTCCCCAGTTGGCTGGTATCTTGCCTGTCCTCAGCAAGTTTTCAGGAATCCTGCATTCTACCAGTGTATTCATGGACACAGTCTGCCAGGTCTGGCAGTCTTAAGGAGAATGTTCAAAGTCTTCCCTGTCTTAGGCTCTCTTTATCCCATTGCCTTCAGCACTGACTGCACCAGCCATCTGCTCCCCATAACTACCTCTGAGTGAGCCAAACCCAGAATAGGCATCAAACACCCAATTCCTTTATGTCATCTGTAGACAGCACTTCTCCAGGCCAAACCTTTTCCTGCTCTTCTTACAACTCAGGAGATAATGACTTTGTCTTGTAGCAGGTTTCTTTTAATAATTGCAGGGGACGAAATGTGACCTTTTGAAACCCTCCTGAGAGCTGGTTTCAAGGGAGACTATTTCTTGGAAGCCTCAGCTCAAGAAAGCAGTCCATAGAGACAAACATAGCAAGGGAAAAGCAGAAGAGCTGTGTGACACTCCGAACCTGTTGAGCACCTCCCTCTGTCACCAAAAGCTTGGAAGAGGTGAGAGAAGAAGGTGCTCCCAAAAACCTGACTAGAGGCCAGAAGAGTCTGCAGGGAACACATAGCCTGAGCCACAAGAATACATAGAAGAGTTTGCTTTAAAGATAGTAGAAAGAGGATAAAAAGATTCCTACTCACCCCCCTCTCTTGAACTTTCTTTAATGACAGTGAGATGTTTCTTTCCCAGCAAAAGCTAACTGCTACTCTTGACACGCCTGGTGTCAGCTGGAGGAACAGATGGCTCAATGGTTCATTTCAAACTGTTCACTCAGCCAAATTGCATTAATTGCCTTACAGTACGAGCAGAGAACAGAGCACTGCTGTGTCCTAGCTGTGAATCAGAGACTTCCCATAATTACTGGCATTTGACAGATCAGTTGGGAACTTACCTGCACACCAGGAGGTGTGAGGGTAAAGGGAGGACAACACAAGAAAATGCCTGAGCCAAGTGGTCTGTGAGTAACAGAAGATCCCCAAGACCTGATTTGACTCTTGCCTTGGCATTAAAAGTTTCCTCAGCTGCTTCCCAACATATAATTTCTTAACATGAGAACCTATGCAGTAACACACTCACTGATCCACTCCAGAGAGCAGGAGAAACAAGATGCTATTATTGATTCTCTTCTCCATGTCCGTACTGAGACCTTTAGTGCACTGGAGCCACTTCTGTTGTCTACCCCTTGCTTTGCCCTGTCCTGAGACAAGGGTAGCTTACACCCATTCAGAGGTGTTAGTGGGCCACCTAACACAAAGCCTACCTAAAAACTCCGCTAGATGGATCACCCAAGATAAAGTAGCCCAGAACCTAGCAGCCATGGTATCTGGGCAGCAAAACCCTAAGAGACCCTCTGCCTGCCTTCAACAAGACCTTGTATCCAACATCTGAAGAAACTGGTGGAGCCAATGAATTTAAAACAAGTTCCCTCAAAACTCCTTTTCTCTGTTGCTTCCATAAGCTGGAAGCCTTACACATGGTTCATTTACCAGCACTTGTGCACACAAGCATCTGAAAAGTTCCTGCAGAAGCTGAATCCAGACAAAAAGCTTTCCTTTAGACCTGACTACTCTAACAATTGCCCAATGAAGTGCTTTGTTAGATATTCCATTCTGTGTTGGCACCTCCGTACTCTGCCATGACACCACGCAAAAGGAAGGTGTTAGCACTTTGCCCACTGAAGCCCCTTCTTTTGAGCAGTGAGGAAAATCTGGCAAATTACTGCATAAGGCCAAAAGTCTGAGAAAATGGCCTTGTAGATGACAGAATCACAGATGTTTCTGTTACCTACTGAATGTTTGGGTTTTTTAATATCACCAACATTAGTAAAACAGAACACTAGGAAAAGACTAACCTTAATTTCTCATAGGCCATTGATACTCTTGTTGCAAAACTCAGGCCAAATCCTTCTGCTCTTTCCTCCTCTCTGCTTTAGAAGGAGCAGAACCACTGTGGTTTTATAACCAGGGCAACATTTCTGTAGCACACCTCTGAGCGTTGCCAAATTCCACTTGAGACCTCCTGCAGGAAATTAAAAGCAATACATAGCCCAAACCAGGTGTCCTTGCTCTGCTGGAGCCCTCCCTGAACCACAACGTTAGATGTGATTGGCTGTAAAGGGGTGGCAGCTAAGGGGTAATTCTTTTGCTTCAGCCCTGCTTGGTGGAGCCTCTGTCTGCATCACCCTTCATAATTCCTCATGTGCTAACCTCAGGCTTGACATATCTAGAGGAGAGAGACCCTTTGCTGTTTTTCCCTCTTAAGCAGAAGTCAACAGAAGGGAAAGGATTCCTGACTGAATCTGAGATAAAACCAGAAGTATTTCAGGACTCTTCTTATTGAGAATGACCTTACACCATTAACTGCTTCATCTCTCACAAACTTTAGGGACAAAACCCTGGATCCAACTTTGTTCCATCCTTACATACCTCTAAAAGAATTGCAGCAAAGTCAAATCTTCTCACACTAGGAAGCTTCGCTCTTGGTGCTCTTGCTGCTTTGGTTTCACTATCTTGTTCTGTTTACACTGATGGCTGTTTCTGCAGTGCCTGAAACACCCCATTCCCTGGTGCTAGCAGAACTACCATGGAACCTCTTCTAGTGTGGAACCTCCCCACAGCATGGGATCTCTTCCAGTAACTAGCAGAGACTCTCCCTGGTGTATTTTTGCCATCAAGTGTAGGTGGTGTGATGCATTTAGACTCTCAAATTTCGATCCCTGACCATTTGGACTCCCTCCTTTGGACACAGGGCCTTACTGTGCTTCTGACATCTGCTTCAGTTTTTCCTGTCCATGGGGACCAGGTGGCCTCCTGTGTCTGTATGGGCTCTGCATCTCCCATGGACCAATTCCAGCAACACACCCATGCCTGCATCCAAGGTAAGCTGTTTCATAAAGCTGGCGAACCCTCTGAGAGCTTCTGCACCACAGCAATCTCACGGTATTTCCTTCCTTTGGACTCAAGCAAGCAGCTTCTGAAATTAACTGGAAAGCTTCCAGCTTGTAGCAGGAATGAATTCAGACACTAATTTATTCCTTTGGGGCTTTTTCCTGGTTTAGCTGTGTTTCACCAGCATTTAGCTGCGTTCCACCCCATACCAACGTGGGAGAAGAGGAGCAGCAACTGAAGTGCAGAGCAGCCTGAAAGATATGGAATGGCAGAAGGAGATGATGGGCACAGAGAAACCAGATGAGGTTCAACAGGGACAAGTGCAGAGTCCTGCATATGGGGAGGAATAACGAACTCCACCAGTACAGGCTGGGAGGTGATCTACTGGAGAGCAGTCCTGTGGAGAGAGACCTGGGGGTCCTGGTGGACAACAGGTTGACCATGGCACAGCAGTGTGCCCTGGTGGCCAAGAAGGCCAATGGGATCCTGAGGTGTATTAGGAGGAGTGTGTCCAGCAGATCGAGGGAAGTTCTTCTCCCCCTCTACTCTGCCCTGGTGAGGCCTCATCTTGAGTACTGTGTTCAGTTTTGGGCCCCCCAGTTTAGGAGGGACAAGGATCTATTGGAGAGGGTCCAGCGGAGGGCTACGAGGATGATTAGGGGACAGGAGGGCATGGCTTATGAAGAGAGGCTGAGGGACTTGGGGCTTTTTAGTCTGGAGAAGAGAAGACTTAGGGGAGATTTGATAAATGTTTATAAGTACCTGAAGGCTGGCCAGGAGGGAGGGGACAGGCTCTTTTCACTTGCTCCCTGTGATAGGACAAGGAGCAATGGGTGTAAGTTGCAGCAGAGGAGGTTCCGCCTCAACACAAGGGGGAACTTCTTTGCTGTGAGGGTCACAGAGCACTGGAACAGACTCCCCAGGGAGGTCGTGGAGTCTCCTTCTCTGGGGACTTTCAAGGCCCGCCTGGATGCGTTCCTCTGTGATCTGTGTTAGATAGTTTTGTCCTGCTCCGGCAGGGGGGTTGGACTCGATGATCTCTTGGGTCCCTTCCAACCCCTAACATCCTATGATCCTATGATCCTATGACCACCAGCAATTCCCCTGCTCTGGGAGAAGGTAAGAGGCAGCAGAGCAAGCAGTAAGTGAAGCTACAGACCTACAGCTAAACCCTTGTTCTTTTTTTTTGGTAATCATATCCTTCAATGTAACAGGGAAGGACTGAGACCATGATCGGGAGCAGATGATTTTAAGTCATAGTGCTGTGTTCAGTGATGTCTGAGAAACATGAATTGTCAGAAAATCTCGCTTATTCTCCAACTACTCAAGTTTTCTGTCAGCACTGGCTGTGCCAGAGGGACCCACGAGGTCTCTTAATAAAGGCACCACCTCAATTTGCCATCTGTTGCCTGAAACTCCAATGGTCTTTTTCTGGATAGGGCTACCATGTGACCCAAACAGCTGCAAGGCCTGGTATGCCCCTTCCATTCAAATTTTTCCTGTGCTAAAGGGGTGTTAATTATGTGATTAAAGTAATGAATAGAGGCAGTGCCCTGACCAACACAGAGAATAATGCTGGAGAGGGAAAGTTAACAGTTCCGTGCTGTAGACACAGTCAGCAGAGGAGATGGCACTGAGGTAAATTGTGCTGTGATGATTCTTCCAGCCTCACCACTTTCTTCAGAGGCCTCCGGGGAAGGAACTTCTCCAAGACCTTGTAAAAGTCCAAATAAATTACACTAACTGCTCCCATTTATGCATTTTATGTCTATGCTCATGACTCAGTGCAAAACTAATTTGGCCTTTCCTGCTTTGATTAAAAAAATAGTGCATTATTAAAGCTAAATGTTCATTCTTTACTAACTTGTTAATTAAATGGCAAAGAGGGCTTTTGAAACCTCACGTCCAGGGCTAGTAAATAACACGCAGATTGCTACTGCTTACCCAGAAACTGGACCACAATGCCTTCACACACACTCTGAGAGAAATGGGAGACAGCTAACACATTGGGGCTTGGCTTTAGATGAGAGCTCTGGAACAAGAGAGCGTACATCAACGCTCATATCCACAAAGCCATCACACACACCTTGTTCCTTTTCCCTACTTCAAGAACGGAAAGGTAGGGGGACATTTGGCAGAAATACAGCACAAAATATACATTTGATGCTTGTGGAAAGGTTTCTTTTTCCAGTCCTCTTGCAGACATCAGCTCTCCCTGACACCTCAGGCATACTTCTAGCTCCCCTCGGCTCAGGGGCTCTTTTTTGAGAGGGGCTCTTTTTTTCCTTTCAAATGTATAGGATACAACAGAATTCCAGACTCTCTGTGTTTCCCAAAGGTTTAGGAGATCAGTACTTACGATCTCACTCTCTCTCTCATCAGAGGCTTCTCTGTCTCTGTGGCAGAACATACAGAATCTTTGTTGGTCTTTGGTGGAGACAAAGGCAACGTGGCACTCATCGGTGGGGCCACACCTGTTGGAGTAGACAGGATCTCTTCAGAGAAAAAGAGTGCCATAGTTGTCCCCACAGCAGAGCTGCAGCCAGGCTTAGGCTTCTTCTGTGTTCCACCCCTTTGGTGGCAGGTAGGCCCAGAGCCATTGTTTACCCCTCCTGCCCTTGGTGGAGGGGGATGCAGACCTCTCTGGCAGAGGAGCTGTCTTACAAGATGTATTGGAGAAGAAGGCAAGAAAACAAGAAGTAAATTCCCTTTTATAGGCTCTGTCCACCAATCACCTGTAGGGTCCGGACACTGACCCAGGGGTGTGCTGGGAAAGCTGTATCTAGCCTCAAAATAAAATTCTTTCGACATAAGAGCACCAAAATTAACACTTGAAAATATGATATTTTTTTAAATTGCAACACTGTGGTAAAAGTGTGACCCAGGAGATGCAACATCTTTTGCAGCACATTAGACTTCACTGTGATTTTGCTGTTTTCTATGACAGACTAAGGCCAAATTTCTGCTTTCAGTCAGTGACATAATTGTGTTTCAGCTGCTCCAAGATTACCAGCCTATTTTTGTCCTCTGTCATGTTCTTCCTCTGTCCCTTCCAGAGAAGGCAGATGGACCTTACATCCCTCTCACGGCCCTCGCTGAAGATTCCTGTGTCTCTCCTTCACAATCAAATACTAATTTCTTAAGTACCACTCAGTGTTATGACTGTCTCAGGTAACTCACAGTAGTGGCTCCTATCTGTTGGCTGTTTATCTATCTGAGACCCCACTACCTGCTAAAGCAAGGGTGGTTGTTTTTTGTATCCCTACCTGGTAGAACTAGCAACCCACAAGCACAGCTTAAGCTAATGGTTATGTAAAATGTAACCAGCTCTGTGCTAATTATATATTGTTTATGTCAAGCTCAGCACAAATGATGAGATTTAAAGCCGCATGGACTGAACCATCTTGAATCTAGTGTGGGAAAAAGCATCGTGTTGTCCAAGATGAGATCTGGCTAAGGTAACACATACATATTATAGACCCCATGCAGTGACTGGCTTCTTTCCTCTTATGCCTTCCTGGTCCTGGGCTGCCACATGGTACAACTCAGCTGAGACTATTTAGTCTGAAGAAAGTAAGTAAAGTAAAGTAAGGTCTGGGGGCAGACCTTACTGCTGTCTGCAAGTACCTGAAAGGCTGTAGTAGGGAGGTAGGGGTTGGTTGCTCCTCACAAGTGACAAGAGAGAAGAGAAAATGTCCTCAGGTTGCACCAGAGGAAGTTTAGGCTGGGCATTAGGAAAAAAATTTCCATGGAAAGGGCCATCAGGCCTTGCAAAACAGGCTGCCCGGGGAGTGAGGGGTTGAATTGCCATCCCTGGATGTATTTCAAAGTCACGTAGATCTGGAGCTTAGGGACAGGGTTTAGCAGTGAGTTGGGACAGTTGGGTTAGTGGTTGGATTTGATGATCTTGAAGGTCTTTTCCAACCTAAATGATTCTATGAACTCAGAGAATGTTGGTGCCTGCCAGCATATCAGCAGCACTTTCACCTTCTCTGTAGGGATGAAGGGTCACCTGCTGTCTCTGGGCAGGAGAAACAGAAGCCTGACCCCAGTGACCTCTCCCCAGGCACCTCCTTCCTTCCCAGTGCAGGACCTCCAGGAGCATTCTGAACAGACTGACATTGAGAAGAGAGGAGCCCTCCACCATGCAGGTCAGCAATGGACAGCCTGGCAGCATGTGAGGGTATGCCAACCCTTCTTTTATCTTGCCCATCTCCCTCTTTCCACAGACCCCCTCATACATCCACATATGCTTGTGTGGACAGGCTTTCTGAAAATTCTTCCTGGAAAGCAAACTGTTCCATCACATACATCAAAAAAACCCCAAACCCTAGAGAGTAACTGCTGGGACAGAGGCCATTGAAGCATGACTAACATGGAGACAAAAAATCCTGGCAGCCTGTGACAGCTGTGAAGTAATTGTTAATTCTGCTGTTGATAACAACAATGCTCCAGTTTCTCTCTCACGTGATCCGTTCCGTGTCTCCCAACGACTACTGCAAAACCAACAATCTGCCACCTTACAGGAGGCAGCTCCAGAGAAGGATTGTCCCTAACTCACCCCTCTCTCTCTCCTCTATACTAATGGAGTGGAAATCTGGCTCCAAATACATTTTCATTAAAAATAAAAAATTGCCTTTTTGTCATCTTTGAAAAGAGCATCAGAATGTAACAAACCTATTACTCTGAGGCTTTACTAGTGAAAAAAGTGAGCTGTTATAAGATGAGCTCATTAGCTGGAAGAACAAAGCAGGTACGCCTTTCCCTTGGTCATTAATTACTAGGATTTCTTAAGAGGCAGGAGATGCTGGAAAGAAACTCTGGTTTGACATACTAATCCAGATTTATTTTTACCCTTGGGTTTGAGTTCCCAGACAACAGTGTTCATGTTACAGCGCTGCTGCATGTGCTGGGAAAGCCACATGCCTCATTCTGGTTAGTCAACTCTCCCACTGCACTGGGATGTCTTTCAAAAGTAAAAATACAGTATTTGTTTTCAGTACTCTAAGGTTTTCTGGAAACCCTGATGAAAAAGGATTATTAAGAAACCTCATCATCCCCTTAAAGGCTCATTTCGAGCCAGAAGCTGCCCCAGCAAACAAAGGGTTGGTATCTGCAAACGCATCCAAGATGGGCCAAACTCTGCCATCGCTCAGTAACTCAAGTGTTTTTGGAGCCACTCTTGGACAAAGCACTTTGTACAACCCTGCTGTGAACTGCAAAGGAAAATAAAAAGGGGGCAAAGGAGAAGCTTTAAACAAGATCACATCCTCCCCCCAGTTGACCACAATTCTGTGTCAAGGAGCCTGACATCCAAGGTGTGAGACCATCACAGCACAAGGAGCATTAGAAAGCACCAGGGAACCTTTGAACCAGTATAGGCTGTGTCTCCAAACCTGTTTGTTCCACTAGCATGATCTCCCAGGCAGAATTTCTGGTGTTGGCTGAGATTTTGTACTAAAGTAAGGTTTTATGGGGTGAAAAAAACCCATGCAGGAGCTTTCTAAGGGAAATCACCTCCCCCACCTTTATTGTCTGCACCTCAGAGCACTAACTGAACCTAGTGAAGAGGCACTCACACAGGACTTGGGCAATCAGTGGGTTATGATTAATAATCAACATCCCAAATGTAACACTGGTATTTACATTTCAAATTTCAGTCTGCTTGTCCTAGGAACAAATCCAAGGGTTGACAGAAAAACTGAGGGTCTCAGGGCAGTTCGGTCCTGCTCCCATCAAGGAACTTTGCTGTTAACCTCAGTGGAGACAGAAAAAAACCTCTGCATAGTTACTGCTCTGGCACCAAAACTACTGTTGCTTGTTTGAAGAGGAGCTGCTCTGCATGACATCACCTCCCCAACCATCTCCCTCACTTTAGCCTCCTCAGAGGTCAGCAGTTCACCTCTACTTAACACATCCGGTGTAGACAGAAAATACCTTAATCCTATTTCACATGCTTGTTTCCATATGTGTGGCCACAACTCTCCCGTGTTGAGCCGTACAAGAAAAATCCTTGTTGCCACTGTCTCCGCTGTACAGCGGGACTGATGCGCACGAGAAATTTGGTGGACCTGGCTCTTTAATTCTTGTGCGCTGAGGTACGTAAAATTAAAATTAAGATGCCAAGCAAGATACTGCATGGATTTGCATGTCTGCTAAAATATTCTAAAACTTATTTAGGACTAATTCACACCTGAGCTCAGTTCTGAGAAAGACAGCACTCAAAAAATGCCTGTATCTAAAAGGTGAGTGTTGAGAGGATGGGACCACACCCTTCTTGGTGGTGCCCAGTGACAGGACAAGAGGTGTTCCCTTCCAACACACACCATTCTATGATAAAAAGTTGACTACAACTATGTGTCTCATTTACTCAAGTTGGTTTGTTATCTTTACCTAAACCTTGCAGAAAAACAACAACCCTCAAAGATTACCAGAGGATGGGCATTCCCTTTTTACATTTGGTCTCACCTGGTACTCGGCAGAACAGTCTTCCTGCAGCCCTAGCAGATGCTTACAAAACCCAGTCTCTCTCCTTTTAGCTCCTTTTAAATTGGGCTAAGCTGCCTGGAAGGAGAATAAAGAAGAGACAGCACCATAATACTTCCACGCTGTCCATAATCAGCAATTAAAAGAGAAAAACAAACCAATTATCCCTAACCCATGGTGTGAGACTGGTATAGTTCTGGAGAATAGTTCTGGGTTGCTTTTGTTGCTATACAGTCAGCTTTCAGCCGTGCTTTCTTCAATGACATCCTTTGCTTCTTGCCGGGCAGAGAACTGAAGCATGAAAATTAACACTACGTGAACAACTGAACAGAGTACCAAATAAAAACAAGTAAAGAGTTTAATAATTTTTTAAAAAGAAGCAACACCAGAAAGTGCATTAGGAGTAATCTGCAGGTCCAACCATAACTTATTCATTATCTCCCGTGACAAAGAGGTGCACATTTTTCTGGGACTGCAGCATCTGAGCTGTGCGATCTATGCCAACCACTGCAGCCAACTTCTGAGCATCATACTTAGAGTAGAGCACGGTACAGGTCCAAGTAGCATCCACTCCACTGTCTGTGGCCTTCATCATATTACAAATCTCGCTGTAGAAGTGGGGGTATGTGGGTAGCTCATAGAAAATGATATTTCTGATGCCTTTTATAGTATATCTGCAGGAGGAAAAAACAAAGGGGGTTTTTGCCAGTTTTTTACAAAATGCGCAAGTTACAAAATCAATCCTCCATCAGCTTCAATGCAACCGAGTTGCAGCTCAGCTATAGGAATCCTATCATAAAGACCAAACTTGGTATGGAATTTAAGGGGAGAATATCTAACACTGCCAGGAACAAAGACTTCCTCCAACACACAGTTCACCATGCATTTCTGCAGTATTTGGCTTCTTTAGCTTGTATTTTAAGACAGAGAAGCCTCATAGAATGGTTTAGTTTAGGAGGAACCTCAGATCATCCTGTTCCAACGCTCTGCCATGGTCAGAAGGAACTCTCTTCAGACCAGGTTGCTCAGAGCCCCATCCAACCTGGCCTTGAACACTTCCAGGGATGGAGTAGCCACAACCTCCCTAGGCAACCTGTTCTAGTGCATCAGCAACCTCACAGAGAGGAATTTCTTCCTAAGATCTAATCTAAATCTCCCCTCTGTTAGCTTGCAATCATCCCCCTCGCTCTATTGCTTGAGTTCCTCATAACAAGTCTCTCTCCAGCTTTCCTGTAGCCCCTTTCAGGTACTCATCAGACCAAGCCTCATGAAACTTCTTGTATTTAACAAAATATTTTTTGCTCGTATAAAAAACTGCTCCATTAGGAATTTCTGAGTAGTTTTGGTCAGGATGTAGCACATTTGCCATGTGGCCTCAGCTCGCTGTATTGCATTATTGAAGCAATTACATCTCCTTTTCCAGAATTCTATGTAATTGCTGTGAAAGATGAATACAAATACAAGGAACACAGCAGCCCATTTTGCAGCCTCTATCATCCCGTTCTGAACATTCTGCAGCCTGTATCATCCCTGGCAGAATTAACCTTCCTGAATAAAGCCCTGCACATATTAGAGTCTCTGCAAGGGACTGCTGGCAACAAGCAAAAATGTTAGAGTAAAGCAAAAATTCCAACAATTCCTCAGAGGGATCTAACAGACTCAAAAAGTAACACAGCCCATGTAGGATTAAGGTCAAACTCAGTTTCCAAAGCAGCAAACATGTGACTCAGAGGAAAACTGGATCCACAACTCACCTTTTGTAAAAGTGGAAGCGCTCAGTGAACAGTAAAAACTGCTTTTCACCCTTGAGAAAGAACCGTCTTGCCCTACAGACAGCAGCTTTTTTAGTGTATTCACAGATGTGAGTGAAATTCAGATCCTCTTTCTTCAAGTAGTTTCGAAGACGCACATAGTCAAAATACGATGGAACATAAATGAGCGTGTGAGACATGATGGCATCACGGTACTCAGGCAAAACTTTGTCAATGAAGAACTGAAACCTTGGTTAAAAAAAACAAGGATTTAACCAGAGTTAACCTTTAGCATTCTGATCCTCAGGAAAATTACTTCAAACAGGAGTATCAGCAGGAAAGAGACTACTGGAGATGTTAACTACATTTCTTCTTCTTTAACCTCATTGTATTTCTACACAAGACAGTAAAAGGCCAAGGCTCAACCAGTACTGCATAGTTATGGTACAAGCATACAGACAGTTATTCCCTTCCCAGGCTTTTAGCAAGAAGTTCAAGACTCTTGTTCATCACTGCAGAGTGCCCAGCCTGCACATGAACTGGTAAGAGTTCTGCTCTAGTGGAATTGCAGTGCTCTACTTGAAACTCTTCACTAGATCAGAAACCACACTCATTAGGGCATAGCAAAATAGGCCGGAACATGAAGTACCTTGTGTCTATTACAGAAGACAGATTTTCAGCTTCTAGCCTCCGAAAAACATGAGGAAGCTGGACCATGACCTGGCTAATAGAACCCATGAGTGGTACATTACGGATGGCCACCTGCAAGAACAAAGTAGGACATTTAAGGAAGCAGCATTTCAGAAGCAGCCATGCTCCAGCCAGTTCTCTCCTCCTAACTCACAGCTGTAAGCAGTGCACAAAGCTCAGACACAAAACTGCTCTGACACAGACACCTGCCATGTGACCTCTGCTTACACTCCGATTTCCCTATATTTGAGATGGACAGCTAAGGTTTTAACTTTTCCTGTTCCTTTCCAAATTTTAAGTTTGTGGTTCTTATACGGTAGGAGGGACAAAAACAGCAGCAGCAGAAAAACCATCAATTTAACAACAAAATAAAGAAGGTAACTTTAGTGTGTCAAATCCCTAAAACATTCTGGACGTGATTAAAACTCATGCAGACCTAGAGCTTAGGGACACAGTTTAGTGGTGGCATTGGGACAGCTGGGTTAATGGTTGGATTCAATGATCTTCAAGATCTCTTCCAACCTAAACAGTTCTGTGATTCTAAGGAGTTCTTCATGCCATTCGCAAAGCATTCACACGTGGGCAGCAGCAGTGATTGACACACAGACAATTTTTCTGCAACAGTTACAGAAATTTTCCATGTGTTGGTCTTTGTATTCCTCTTCCCTTATACCACCATTTAAAAGGTGGCTTTCAGCTCGTCTGTGACCTCACCTGCCCTGCATAATTGAAGCAGTGTTTGTTGAAGACAGAGTTAATCTGGGGATCCTGAAGAGCACTGAAGAGCAGCGTCTGGCGGTAGTACTTGGACCAGTTATTGAGATTCAGCATTCGTACTCGGGAAAAGTCCACCCCATGGGAATCGAGAGGCAGCAGGTTCATGTGCTTCATCAGGTGCTTCACAGAGAGAGGGAAACATGTTGCACTAATACTCTGCAGCCAGACTGCCAGAGCCTTCACTGCAGCAAGAAAGCAGGCAGGGATGACCAAGACAGCACAGAATATAAAACAGAGGGGATCTCCCAGGTCACCACCATCCGAAATTCACTGACCACAGCAAAAGCAATTCACTTCCCACTACAGACCAAACGTTGCAATCTCTTTTTTTTGTCACCAGGAACAGCAACCTACAGGGCTGTACTTCCTATAAGGCAAGTACAATGGAATTGTTTGCTTACATTAACAGGCACACAGTTTCTAAGCAAATGAAACTTCAGAGGAGGATGATGCAGAGAGATCTGGACAGGCTGGGTCAATGGGCAGAGGCCAACAGGATGGGGTTTAACAAGGTCAAGTGTATGGTCCTACACTCTGGCCATAATAACCTCCAGGAGAGCTACAGACTGGGGGATGAGTGGCTGGAGAGCAGCCTGGCAGAGAAGGACTGGGGAGTACTGGTTGACAACCAGCTAAAGATGAGCCAGCAGTGTGCCCAGGTGGCATGAAAGGCCAATGGAATCCTGGCTTGTATCAGGAATGGTACATCCAGCAGGACTAGGGATGTAACTCTCCCCATGTACTAGGCACTGGTGAGACCTCACCTTGAGTAGTGTGCAGTTCTGGGCCACTCGTTTCAAGAAAGATATTGAGGTACTGGAGCAGATCCAGAGGAGATCAGGGTGGCTGGTGAAGGGACTAGAGGGAAAGTCTTACAAAGAGAGGCTGAAGGAGCTGGGCTTGTTTAGCCTGGAGGAGACCCAGGGGGGACCTTATCACACTCTATAGCTACCTGAAGGGAAGTTGCAGACAGGTGGGGGTTGAACTGTTCTCCCAGGCAACTAGCAACAGGACAGACAGCAGGGCCTGAAGCCGCACCAGGGTAGGTTTAGGCTGGATGTTAGGAAGCACTTCCTCACAGAAAGAACAGACACTGGAACAGACTGCCCAGGGAGGAGGTAGAGTCCTCAGTCCTGGACGTGGCACTTAGTGCCATGATCTAGCTTATTGTGGTGACGTTATGTTATAGGCCGGGCTTGATGATCTCAGAGGTCTTTTCCAGCCTCAATGATTCTAATTCTACAAAAAACCAAAGTGCAGCTCTTGTCACGTTCAGGGAGAGTTTACAAGCCAGTTAAAAAAATTCACCCTGTTCAGGGCTCACTGAGTGATGCACAGAACTGGCACTGCTGAGGCTGCACAGCAGCCACTCACACTCAAATGAAATAACCTGGCCATCAGGCTCCAGAACTCACTTTATGGCTATCATGTAGGTTCATGGGCCTTTCATGAGGCTCCCCACAATAAGAGGCACCTTTCTGGGGTCACTCAAAATGTACAGTAACACCGTGCTGTCAAAACACCTGAGTCGGGTACTTCACAGGTGTTTCTATATGGAAAAAACCCAAACTTTCCATCTTGAAAACTTTTATTAACCAAAAATGAGAAAATATGGGTACCTGTGCATATTGGGCAAAACCCAAGACCCCTGTTTTCATCAACATTTTAATTCTGTTTAACTCTGACTAATACTTAGTAACTCTGCAGTCAGTGGAGACAAGTACCAGCTTCCACTGTTTTCTGGAAGAGCCTGAGTTAGGTTGCAGAGACTCCTCACCACAGTATGACTGAGATACAGGGCAGGCAGACAACCAGCACATTTTCTCCCAAATGTGATTAAAGGAATCATCATTATCTCATTCTGCAAGATAACTAAAGCTGTCAAAAAATCCCTCTGATGAAACATACCACTAACTCACCATATACTATGATACCAAAATCTCTAGAAAGAATATTCTTACTGCAAGGAAAATATCAGGGTGGAGGGATGAAAAGGAACAGACACATACATCTGAAATTGAGTCAGGAAAAAAACAGCAACACTGCTCACTGCCAGATCTAAGTTTTTCACACAAAGACATTACGGCTCAACATGGAAATAAATCCATAGAGAAAACGCACCAACACATGTTCCCAATTCTGCATCAGGTAAATATCTGCTTGATCAATAACCAGAATTTCTATTGACGACAGAAAATCAAAATCTCTCTTCTTCTCTCCCTCTGCACCAATGATGGTCCTCATGCCCAAGGGAGAGGCAATGATGATATCTGAGGAGTAGAACGGTGCGTACAGTCTCACGCTCCTCTGAAGAACTGCAACCCCTAAGCAACAACAACAAACAGCATTTCTTAGTTAAGGTCAGGGATCAACCAGATTCTTCCACTAACACATACGAATAGTTACAGCTGGACAAACCTGATCTGTCCGGAACTTTTTCCTTCCCTGAAAAGTACTTCCCCATCCCTATTTGACAAGCAGTTGGCAGATTTTTCTGCAGGTTTGACAAAACCAGTGGTACTTTCTTCCTAGATTTTTCTTAACCTAGACTTAATTTTTTTACCTATGTTGTGATTTTCTGGTTAAAAAGGGATAACACAGGACTGAAACACTTAAAGTATTAAAATAGCACAGAAATTATTAACTATTCCTTTCTCCCTAAATCTTTGGTGTCTACCAGTAGGTACTGTAGTAACTGTTAACCATGATCCGTCATGGAAGAATCAGTGCGGATCTTTTGTCTGTACGCTATCCACAGGGCCACAAACATTGCTACTAGAACACAACCAACGAGTTCTTTGTGTGACAATGACTAAAATCACCAGTCTTGCACCTTCCCTGGCACAGCTCATACCACATGCTGCAGCTGAGAAAGCTTATGGCTCACCTCCAAAGTTAAAGAAAAAAGTCATAGGCATTTGTCACATACGTGGTAACTACATAGCACCATTACCAGGACCCACAGTTTTCTGATGTTAAAAACCCACTCTCTACAGTTTGCCACCCAAAATTACCTCTTCAGTTTCTCTCCCTCTGTGTGCAAATCCAGCCATCATGGGCAGGAAACACTTGCAAGAATTTCACACTGGTATCAAGAGGGACCCCTCCTGCTCTACCTATTTTAACCAGTGATAAAAACGGAAAGGAGAGGCACAAGTGGTTGAATTTCCAGGAAAACTATCACTTGTCACAGGACATACAGATTTCACAATATCTAGTCTTTTTTTGTGTTTAAAAACATGGTGGAGTGGTTTTAATAAGCCATAATAAATGTGCTTTAAATTGGATCTTTGTGCAGAAGCAACAGGACATCAGGTACAGCAAGACAGAAAAATTATTCCATTTCTGTGATTCACTTCTGCAAGTAACAGCACTCAAAAGTTTCTTCAGGCATTTCTCCATGCCTAGTAAGTAGATAAAGCAGAGTGCTGCAGGGGAGAGGACTGAAAGAAAAATTACACTACTGAAGATTAGATACTCTCACCCAAGAAGTATTCACTGGGGAAGGAAGAAAGCCTCAGTGGGACCTGCTTGTATCTACCACTGTATCGTCTGCATCACTAAATCTCTTGGAATGCCAATTTATCTTTTGAGGGGCAGTAATTTCAACTTGACAGATCAGAGGCTTTTAAGTTAGAGAATCTTCCTACTCGCTACGGCAGCTCCAGGAATGAGGCTGCTAACTAATGCATACTGCATTACTAAACCAGCATGAGATAACAGTATTATGAAATAGCCTCAGATTTGCTCTTGTCCAATGGTTTTTGTTGGTTACCCCTTTGCTTTCATGGAAGCCATCAATAGCACCATAGCCATAGAAAACTGTTTTGCTCAGCACTAAGCCTTAATTTTGTTGTAATTACTGATTACAAGAGACATTGCCAATAGGCTAATCAAACCCAAATTGGTATTTTTAAAATAAGATGAAAGATTTTGCTGCATCATCAAGGTTACCCCCCTGGAAATGAAGTATGGGCAGTCCTGCAACAGCAAAGCTAATGTAGTATTGTGATTCTGAACTTATGTGCAATTCATTACTTTTGTATTTTATCTTCCTTTTTAAGTTCTGGCAGGAAAGATGTTCTGAAAAATCTCAGTTTCCAGTTCCAAAACCAGCATAAATAACACAGAGCCTGGAGGAATCCATTACTTCTCAGTTCTTTACAAGGTAAAAAGCATTCATAGGCCGTTACCAATTCTGAAGTGGTCATCAATGTTGCCAGCAAAGACAGCTTCATAATCTTCAGGTCTTTTCAGGTTGGGGGGCTTCTCTTCTGGGTCAGAGCTAAACTCCCCTTTGAAGCGTTTTTTATTACTCACATCTATTTTTTTGTTGTCATTCACTTCAAGAAGGCTGATCAGGATATGGACGATTCGCAAAGCACATTCCCTGAAGGGCACGATCATCAGCACCTGCACAGATCAACAATTGTAACAGAAAACTCAGAAAGTCTGAATGCTCACAGTTGACTATGTTAAGTAATTTTTTTCCACCTAGACCTTCCCCTCTATGGGGCAACCTAACAATCAAAACCAAACAATCCTGACATTCAGCCATGAGATTGGAAAGCTGAAGGAGGACTTTTTATGGGGGACTCCAGTGACAAGACAAGGGAGGTGGCTTGAAAGCTAAAACAGGGGAGATGTGGGTCAGATCTGAGGCAGAAATCCCTTGCTGTGAGGGTGCTGGGGCACTGGAACAGGTTACCCAGGGAGGCTGTGGCTGCTCCATCCCTGGAAATGTTCAAGGCCAGGTTGGATGGGGCTCTAGTCAACCCGGTCCGGTGAGAGAGGTCTTTCCCTGTGGCAAGGAGTTAGAACAGGATGATCTCTGGGGCCCCTTCCAACCCAAACCATTCTGTGATTCTGCAACAAAGGGATGCAGGAAGGCACATGTACTTGGGAGCACAGCAGCAATTCTTCTGGATAAACTACTGGGATGCTTGTAAGACACACTAGGTGGGGATGGAGGAATCACTGTAACAAAGCTCTCTGACCTTAGGTCTAGTGAGACCTTGATCCCTGTAGTCATCGCTGCTAGCCCCTGGCTTTTGGTCCTTTCGTTTTGCATTGTTGCTGAGAACCTGGGCATTTGCCTTCAAAACATGGTTCAAGACATGCAAGCAGTAGACATGTCGGATTTCTTCACCATTTGTTAAAGCATTTCTTTCTGGATAGAACAAGTCCTGGTATGTGTTCATGATACAGAAGAGCTCTCTTTGTAGTGAGGTAAAAGAATTGCTTGGTTTGGTCACCGAGGATAGAAATTCTTTGTTCACTTTTGGCCAAGTGGATTCTAAAGGCTTGTGAAGAAAAAGCTGTTTCATATCAACTTCTCTGTCTGCTTTCAAAGCTCTAGGTTTCTCCAATGTGGAAGAAAAAGTTAGTTGTCCCAGCTTTGGCCACTGGAAAAAAAACCAAACATCACCACAGCTGGAAGTTAACACATTTTATGAAACCGAAGAAATTACCTTTTCATAGTAAGAGTTGAAAAGTTTTTCCTCTAAAGTAATCTCTCTTGAAGTCTGCCAGGATAAAAACTTGAGCTCAGTACATCTGGAGGTATTTTGCAGTGAAACAACACTAACTGCCCTCATTTTACAAATGAGAAAACCCAACAACAGAAAGAATGTTACTTCTGCCTGAGTCAGCAAATCAGTGGAATAAACCAGGGACGAGAACACTTGAATCCATCCACACTCACACATCAGCAGCACTGCCCATATACTTTGATTAAATGTAGAAACAAAACCCCAGTAAGAACAAAACCCAGGAGCTGTGAATCACTTGCTAAATGCAAGATTGTCAGAAACTGCTCTGATTTTGAGAGCAAAAGCTATCAGTGTAGTAGGGGAAGACTCTAAACATCAAGCCTTCAAGCCTTCTGCAATGCAAGTTGTCCTTATCTATTCCTTGTCAAGTAGCTACACCAAGTTAAGCAGATATATCAGGTACTGCTTCAGGTGGCAGTGGTATTTTTGGCCACCACATCGTAGAATATAAATTAAAAAAAATAAAAGAATAAAAATCACAGCTTTCTCTCTGACTGACTATCCATTGGATATCTTCCAATGAATGACATCCGGCATATGGCTGACCAGAATGCAAGGCATCTCTCCAAACATAATCAGATGTGAACAATTTAGGAAGCAAAGGTCTGTCTGAAAACTCACATTTTGAAAAACAATATTCTCTTGCAAGCAATGAGGTGTTTTTCTGATGCTGCAACTCACTTATTCTTTCCTGTAGTAACCAGAGAAATCTTAAATCCCCCTCCATTTACAGCCACTGTGAATAAAGAACATGAAAGTGGATCTCAAGTACTTTGAAGATCGCACATGGCCACCTCATAAGTCTAGTGACAGAGCACATCATGATGGTACTGCTCAGAAACCAGCCTTGTTTCTAGCCAATGTCAAGAGCACTAGACCCATGGGTTTGGGACTGCAGATCAGAATCTAAAGCCAGGTTTTTCAGACATGTTGCCATATGGCTATGTAACAGCAGACTTTAGATTTCAACACTGTGAAGAAGAAAATGGTTTTGGCGACAACACAGTGACAAAATCTTGATAATTTAAGTTAATAACAATTATGAGTCTTTCACTTGTACATAGATAAAAAGATTATTTTAATCCAAGCATCTTTAGGAACTCTGGATGGCTACACAACTCTTACCTTGCATTGACTGGAAGTTTTAGGAAGTGTTAACATTTTTTCTACTTCTTTTTCTTCAAGTTCTTTGTCCATGTGCTGTTTAAAAGGATCTAATAACAAAACCAACAATATCTTGAGAACTACTGCAGCTAATACCAGAATCAAGTTTCAGAATGGATTTGTAAAGGAGATGAACAATTTCCACGCTGGCCCACACCACAGTTAAAACTAGTTATTTCAAAGCACTTGGAGAGGAGAGAAAGATGTCAAATTCTCTCCCCAAGAACAGAGCATGACAGATTTGACAGATTACTCTAAAAAAAGAAAAAGAAGCACTTAAGAAAGTACTAGAACTTTCAGTCACAAAACAAATGTTGGACAGGAAGGTACCCATGTCACAGAAAATGTTGTGGCAAGTTTCTGCCTAAAGCTCTGATACATCAGTCCCTTGGATGTGAAATAAGCTGTTGATTACTGGCGAAGACCCACGTGAAATTTCTCTTTTACTTAATTTATAAACAGCTCTGACCAGAACCTCCCTTTTCTGGCCAGTTTGTGACAAAGCAGAGAAAGATCAGGCAGGTTTTGGGAAAGGGAGACAAAAACTGCCCTAAGTGAGCAAAGGTCTGATTTATCTAATCAGCATTTATTTTTAGAAAAGAAAGAAGAGGCAAGGAACTGTAAAATCATGTTATATTCAAAGACAGTGCCACACAGTCACATGCAATGCTTATTTTGAAACCCAAGCCCTACTTGCAGCACAGCAGCACTCATCACATAAACAACACTAATCAGAGAACACCAGTGCCTGCCAGCGGGTATCTAGCCCACATACAAGGTATCCAGGCAAAAGTCAAGACGTTTCCTATTCATGATGCTGCTGAGAAAATCTTCCCGGCAACAGCGAGGAACAGGATACCATTTAATTGGAACACAGGCGCTCTCTTCAGTTGAGTTTTACTGATTCTAGCACTTGTCAGACAAATTAGAGAGAATAACTGAAGTATTTTCAGGAATTTTAGCAGCCTGAGGACCAGAGTAGAAATTAATCTTGTTGCTGATATCTTAAGTGACTCACTTTCTGGAATAAATTATACAGACACTTCCAAGATACAGGACCCCATTAAAGGTAGCATTATAATTTACAGGTTGAACAGAGCTGTCATGGTGCTTAACATGCAGTTGGAGAGCTATGGTGTTTATTAAAATGCAGCACCAACAGCCCAAGTAATATTCTCAAGGTAGAAAGGAGCTGATTTTTTCTATTGCAAGGCCCTTTGATGCTTCCACACATTTTGTGTGTCAACTGTGCTGCCTCCCAGATCCAGTGTCAGCTGGCACTCCAAGATGACAAGCCAGCATCACTGGGGATGCTACTAACACATTTCTCTCTTAACTATGCCATCTGATACTAAAGCCACAGAACATGGAACACAAAGAGAAACTCTGCAAGTGCCAGTGAGTGGCACACAGATTCATAGAATAGCTCAGGTTGGAAGGGACCTTGAAAATCATCTAGTTCCAATCCCCCTGCCATGGGCAGGGACACCCCCCACTAGACCAGGTTGCTCAAGGCCCCATCCAATCTGGCCTTGAACACTTCCAGGGAGGGGGCAGCCACAACCTCCCTGGGCAACCTGTTCCAGTGTCTTACCACCCTCATTATGAAGTGCTACCTCCTGACTTCCAGTCTAAACCTACCCTCTTCCAGCTTGAAACTATAACCCCTATAACCCTAGTCCTACCCACTACAAGCCCTTGGAAACAGTCCCTCCCCAGCTTTCCTGCAGCCTCCCTTGCTTCAGGTATTGAAAGGCCATTGTAAGATCTGCCCAGAACTTCCTCCAGGCTCAGTCGTCTCAACTCTCTCAGCCTGTCCCTATAGGAGAGGTGCTCCAGCCCTCCAGTCATCCTCATGACCCTCTTTCTGGACACATTCCAACAGTTCAATAGCTTTCCTGTGTTGGGGGCTCCAGAACTGGATGCAGCACTCCAGACAGGGTTTCATGAGAGCAGAACACAGGGGGAGGATCACCTCCCTCGACCTTCTGGTCACATATCTCTCGATGTGGCCTAGGATGTGGTTGGTTTTCTGGCCTGCTCATGCTGAATTTTGTTGACTAACACCTGTAAGTCCTCCTCAAGGTTGCTCTCAATCTGTTCCTGACCCAGCCTGTATTTGTACCTGGGATTGCCTTGGCCCAAGTGCAGGACCTTGCACTTGGCATTGTTGAATCTCATGGGCTTGGCACAGGCCGACCTCTCAAGCCTGTCCAGGTCCCTCTGGATGGCATCCCTTCCCTCCAGTGTGTCCACCACACCACACAGCTTGGTGTCATCGGCAAACTTGCTGAGGGTGCACTCAATGCCACTGTCAGTACTGCCGACAAAGATATAAAACAGCACTGGTCCCAGTATTGACCCTTGATGGACACCACTTGTCACTGCTCTCCATTTGGACTTTGAGCTGTTGATCACAGCCATGCACAGTTATGTATGTTACACAGAGTGGAATGGCTTTGATGCCAGGGCTCACACTGTCCCTGCTGCAGCGCTTACATGGGAATGGCTGCACTCTTAGAACATTCCATAGATGCTGTAATCACACCTCATGCCATTCTGATCTTGGCACTGTCAAGCTCCTCTGCGTGATCTTCAAAATTCAGAGAGGCATAAGCATTTGTCTAAATTACTGTGGCTGCCCCGTTTCCCAGAATGTCACCTCTTAACTCCAGTGAGATGTGAAGGATGCCCTTAGAGATTGGCTTTATGATTATCTCCAGTGCTTTCTGTGCCAATATCATCTTCCACAGGCTTGCAAGGACCGTTGCAGTGCTTTTTAAAAAGCACTGGCTTTTTAAACTACTATGAAAGAAACAGCACCAGACAACACTCTCCACACATCTTTATAGACCCTGATATTTCAAGCTTTATCACTCGTAACACAAACTTAGCACAAATCCTGGACCACAAGGGCTGCAGAAAACCAAACATCTCAGCAAGACAGCTGCATCAGCATTAAACATCACGTCCCTCACACAGCCAGTTCATATGCCAGCAATCCAAGGAATAATGAAACGGCAAAACTGAGAGGCCGTACTGCATATCGCTAGGGTGTTTGATAATTCACACTGTTTACAGACTCTCATCTGAAGGCCTACCATGAAACACAAACACACTGTGGTTTACCTTCTGAAATAGCCGGTGAAGAATTGCTTGCTTTCTTATCAGCGTTGCAATCTCGACTCTCCTCTTCCATGAAATTGGTTTCTAAACTAAATTCAGATTCATGTTTCACATCAGTAAACTCCTCAATTACTCCATGACTTGGGTCACAAGAGGTATCTGCGCCATCAGCCTGCCCCTGCCCAAGCATCTCCTTTGCTGTGTCTGTAGCTAGGAAGTGTTAGAGAGAGAAACAGGTTATGTTCTCCTGGTCTGCAGCTACCCTCTGTTGGTCAGATTGTTCCCTTTAGGCTATGACCATAAAACTGGGCTTCGTATTCTATGGTAAAGAGGACTGTCGGTGAGCGTGCCAAATGTGACACATCATATAACATGTTTCCCCTGAGAAAACTACAGAAAGAACCTGTAAGTTAACAGTGTTTTCATTTTAGCAGCATTTAGAAGACTAGTTTTAGGTTCCAAAAACTCCAAATAACCAAAACATCATAAAGACTTTATTCCTCTCTCCCAGAATTTCTTCAGACTTCAAGAATGAGGATGCCTCATCATTAAGGAGGAGGTTTCCTTCCAATTTACATATTCTTCCCTCTGCTACGAGGCAAACCTTTCCCTCCTCTTGGCGGCAGCAGCCAAGACAGATGCTGTGCGAGAGAACAGCTTGCATCTCCCATGAGTGGGTGAGAACCCCTGGTGTGCTGCTCCATGTGGATTTCCTCTGTGCTGCCACACAAACAACATCTGAGGAAGCACCAGCGGGCTGTCTGCTGGAAAATAAGCACAGTAACCCTCTCCACTGCTAAATACTTTCACAGCTGCTGCTCCCACCCACAAGAAGCAATAGAGCAACAGTCTCCAAGCCAGAAGAACACCCAGCCAACAAGCTGGTCTACATGAGGATCTTGGCTAAAAACCTATGCTATTCAGACTTTCTAACAGAAATGGCATTTACCAAAATGTGGCAAAAGGCAAAATACCTCCCTCCTGCTCTGGAGCATCATCCTTATCTTCACCTCCACTTGCTTCTTCAGTCTCCTGGGACCCTTCGCTGTCAGTTTCTGTCTCATTTTCATCAGCTTCTTCTGATTCACTTTCATCTTCCTCACTCTCAGACTCTGGAGAGGCCTTCAAGGTAGCCAGAAGCTTATGGTATACAGATACCTGCTCCACTTCAGTCTCTGAATCACTTTCTGCACTTGATTTATCAGAGTTCTCCAACTGGAAAGGAAAACAGTTAACAATAGCAGCCTGGAGAAAATAAGGCTCTGGGAAGATCTTAGCATGGCCTTCCAGTACTTCCAGGGGTCTATAAGAGACAGACTTTTTTTAGAGTCTGTCACAACAGGACAACTCTATTTGATCATTATAGATGAAGCTTTTACAAAACAAACACAGGATTTTTCTAAGAAAGCCACCAGAGTAAAAACTGTAGAAGGAAACACATACGAAGGGCAGAGCACACCAACAATAGTTTTGGGTTTCAAGAGGTAAGTGAAATAGCCATCAGTTGACTACTGGGGGTTTGTCAGGTGTACACCAGGTTAAAGCCAAAGTTATAGTGAAATATGCAGCAAAAGCAACACCATTTACTCCTTTCTTAGTTTCTTTCAGCCTAAAAAGAAAAGCCAGTAAATATGGTATTATGACATAAAATTGCGAAACAAATGAACCACCAGAATAACTAATTTTTCCACATTAAAACTTTAAATCTTGTATTAATCTGATAAGGGGTTACCAAGTCCTGACTGAAAGTAAAGCACTAAAAAAAAAAAAAAACAACCTAGTGAGCATTCATTTAGTTTTTTAATTGAATAAAGAACAATACTCCTAACTCAGGCAACACTAAGTTTACCAACTTATTAAAACAGTCTAAAACTTAATCACGGTTCAGCTGTGCAACAACTAAATCTTTCAAAAGCATTATTACTTCCTGCTGCTTCTGCCCTCTCATGGTTAGAAGAGTTTCATGCCAGACACTATACAGAACAACTCAGAGCCACACAAAAATCACACTTATTTGTAGCTCATCAACACGGGTTTTCTAAAGGGATTGATTTAATCAACCTGAATAAAATGGTAACATGAAATGCTAAATGTTTTACTTCACTGAGCTACACAAAAGTGCAAGTAAGGAAAATAAATACATTACCAGTTCA
Source organism: Upupa epops (assembly GCA_013397515.1). NCBI lineage: Eukaryota > Metazoa > Chordata > Aves > Bucerotiformes > Upupidae > Upupa > Upupa epops. The sequence goes on along the minus strand of VZRI01002414.1, from coordinate 106,638 downwards.
CAGACTGGAGTTGCTTCTGGTCTTCCAGCAACCCTAAAAAGAAAGCACCGAAATACTTTACCCTGTCAATGACACTACACATAGGATGACACAGATGAGGAAGAGAAGGAATTGATAAGTAATACCCATCTCAAGGGAAGCTTAAAGAACTATTGAAAAAACGCATCACATTTCTCCTCAAGAAAACAGGGTCTGCACACACCCTGGAGGTTCCCTCAGGGAAAGGTATGTCAAGAGCCAAAGTGCTGCAACTGACCAAGAAGTGAAACATTTTCAATTAGAACCTGGCTTTATTCAGAAGACAAGGTGTTGAAAGAAACTGAAAGAATTCAAGTATGAGGGTAGCTTGCATAACAAAAGTTAACTGCAGCAAAGGTCTGCCTCTATCACTAAATTCGTAGAAAAAAAATCCCACATTATTTAGCCAATAGTGGGCCGGCAATTCTGAAAACAAGACAATGCACAAGCTGGACTTAAACTTTCAGCTCAAGGGACAAGCACCAGGAGCGTATCAGGGTCAAAACAGACCTTAACAATGTTTGCATTCTACTAAGGCACATGATGTTAAACTGAACAGGTGATCCTACAGTTTCCACACAGGCTCTCACGGCTTCACAGCAGCACCAAACCACACATGATTTGGACTAAGGAGCTCACTCCTCACAAGCTTGCACGAGAATCCAAAAGTCGGGTACCCTTTTTGGCAGGTGGACACCCGCTGAGGAAGCCGTGGTTCTCAACTCTCAGGTTCTTCAGCGGTGCATTTTCGCAGTCTTTGCAAGATCAGAGAGGAGGTTGGAACAATCAACGACAGGGTGTAGCCCTCACAAGCCAAGGGACTCGTTCCGTGTCACAAACGGAGTGCCTCTCGCTCTCCTCCGCTTTCCCCTTCCAACAGCAGCCTCGGGACTACACAGAAACACTTCACAGGATTTAGTGTAACTCCGAGCCCAGACCTTTCACCTCTACTTGTCTGGAGGCGTGGAGCATCAAATACGCGACCGTACCGCAGCTCCGCTCCCTCCTCCCCAGTTCAGTGGGGCAGGCGCAGCCCAGCACTCACTTGTCATAGAACGGGTGCTCCTCCCCGAACTCCCGCAGGTGCTTCTTCTGCTTCTTGCTGAGACCGCGCAGCAGCTCCCGATCCTGTCGCCGCTTCCCCATGCCGGGCCCGAAACACGCGGAGCGCTCCGACAAGCTTTACGGCACCGTCGTAACGAGCTGCTGTCGCGCTGACGTAGGACGCGGAAGAGGTGTAGCCGTTGTATGCCAGCGGTAAAACCCACAAATCCCGCGGGCATCGCGGCTGCTGAATTTCACTGATCCGTTGCTGAACCCACCGCCTACCCGTTAACGCAATAACGGCCCAAGCCCAAAGCGGGCTTTACACAGAGCTGTGTCACAACGACAGAAACTTGCAAGGATAAAGCTTGGGGTCTCTGTGGGTTTGTACTCAACTTCAGAAATTCTGGCCCTGACAATGCTTTGCTGAGTTCTGGTCTGCTTTCTAGTGTTGTCTTCTGGATTTGGAAATCTGGAGAGGGACTTTTTACAACAGACTGTAGTGACAGGGCAAGGAGGATGGTTTCAAACCACAAGAGGGGAAATTTGGATCAGATCTTAGGAAGAAATCCCTTCGCGTCAGGGGGTTGAGATCAGCTTTTGCTTCTGTAGTAATTTATTCCAATTTCTTTTGACAGTTAACAGTAAGAGGTTTTTTTATCCGTTTACAAGATTGAAGCCTGTAGCTCTGTATCTACCGTTACCCTGTTTTTTGTTCACCCCAAATTCAGTTTAACCCTTGAAAGCTGCTGCCCCCCTCTCTGCTCCATTCCTTCCTCCCCACATGTGCTGAGCACTCCCCTTGACTTAAAAAATTGAAACCAAACTGCTTGCTGCACTTGCCTTTCTGAAGAAATGAAATCACTCAACTGACACTGGAGAGCCAGCTGCCAGCACGCTAATGTATCACCAGCCATGTTTCTTTTAGAGGCTTCCTATGCACCAGCATCTTTAATTCCAGCAATAACACTGGAAAGGAAAACAAGGCAAAAAGCTTGAATTATGTCTAATCTCTTCTGCTGACCTGATTCTATCAGCAGCCATGATAAAGCCCAGTCAGGAGAAGTCTGGTGCTGCTACCTGTGTATCTTCAGCACTTTCATCTGTGTGACATGCTCCGGAGACTTGTCTTGCAAAAACTTGCTTCCCTTATTTTAGAGTACTCTAAACAAGGCAAATAAATCCTTTTTTGCTGGCTCGTTGCCTTGTCTTCTGTCTCATTTATCAGGACAGCAACTGGGTTTTATGCTTTTGTACTTCTATTTTAATCTTTTCCCAAAGTCAACTTCTTTCTCAGAAGTCTGGGTCTCTAAGTCTTCCTCAACGTTTAAATAACGGAAAACTTGAAATGTTTGGTCAATGGTCTGTTCTTGAGTATTTTCAGGTTGGTTTTGTTTACAGGGTGGGACTACAGGAAGCATGCTAGATACTGAAAGTCAAGCTTTCCTACTGCATACTCTCAAGTCCTTTCATCCATTTTTACTTTATTAAAAAAAAGATAGTGATAAATGCTATAATACTTAGTTTATAAATAAAACATTATATTACCTTTCTACCAAGGTAGATAGATAATTATCATTCTTGACCACACAGTAGAGTCAAACTTAACACTTTATAGCCTTTCAGTCTACAGGGTACTGGAGTTATGATCAAGAATAACATGATAAAACGAGATTTTATAAAATCACTTTACAAGGGAACTTTATTTAACAGTGGACTGTCTCAGTAAATTAGCTTGATATCAGCAACTAATTTCAGCACTAATGCCTCCAAAGTACCTGGTGAGATCATGATTTGACTTCAGTTTCTTCTACTGGAGGTAGTGTATCCCAAACTGGCTCTCGAATGTGTTCAGGTATTTTCTCTATCTTAGTCTAAAAGAAAAGCAAAACAACCATTTGTTACAGATGCTAGTTCAGGTTTAACTGTCTTGCTTCAATTAGGCTGGTTTAAGATATTGCTCAGATTTAAAATGCCACCTGGTGGCGTTTCAGAGCAGTTCAGCTTCTGCACCAATTAACAGAAAATGTTCATTCCAAACGACACAGGCTTTCTGTTCATCACTTCAATAGTTGTTCGGTACTTGAAGCATCAGGACTTAGTCTCAGAATAGTTAATAATGTGAGATGAAACTCACCTTTTTTACTTCCATGGCCACTCCTTCAGGCAAGTTTCGTTGAACATACTCTAAGTAAACAGCAGCAGTACTGCTTGTTAGGTGTTTTAACTAAAAGAGAAATAATTTTTCTTAATGAACTACTATTATCAATACTTTAATTAGAATTTTAAAAAAAAATCAGTTTGCCCTACTGTTTTTAGTTCTTGCTATGGGATCAAACATATTATGGCAATGCAACTTCCCAAATACTGAACTGAGCTGTACATAACTCTCGCACAGGCACGAAGTATTTCACATGCTGCCTGTGACGTGATGTGCTCATGATGGAAGTAGAAGGATCGCAACGCTTGAGGTATTAAAGTAATCACAGGTTATGCAGGAAATTACTAGCTTTTGTACAGTCTCAAAGTTCAAGACTGTAAAAAATTTGGAAAGGCCAGAATTACACTGAATAATGGATTTTCTAGTTTCTCTTGCATGGCAATAATAGAGCTTACAGTCTGCAGGCAGCCACTTGTATTTCACTAACATCTGGGGACTTGAAGTCCTATTTTGCTAAGCACTGTGCAAACAGAGCTAGTGAGTGGTTTGTAAACACTTCCTTTCTTGTATCCCCCCCCCCCAGTTTTAGTTTGTCACGTGATGTTGCACAAGACACAAGTATGTGTGTTCAAAACCATGAAACCCATCACAAACAGAACCTTTAGTGACTGGTAATGACAATGATATAGCTGTAACTTCTTTGACACCCCTCACCAGCCCTGAGAAAGCTCTTTATCCCACTGATTCTTGGAAATCAAGAGCATGCAACATATAAATATAACCTTCAATTCTATCATATTTTCTTATCATTCTTTCACTTCTAGCAATGATAGTCAAACTCAACATTTTAATAAAAAAATTATGTGGGCTATGTGTTCATAATAGCTCCTATCTCATTTGGTGTACCCAGGTCAGATGCTCTATGCTATTCCCTGCGCTCTCCTCCCTGACCAAAGTAAATTCACTCCTGAACTACGAAAATATTTTAGAACACACTTTTCTCATATCTTTCTTACCTCCAGGCATAGGTAGTGCGTTCTCATTTCATACTGAACTCTGTGCTTCTTGTATATGTGGACAGATTTCAATAGCGTCAAGCGTTCTATGCTCTTTGGAGGTTTATGTCTGGACAAAGCATGAAAAGGAAAATCCATTCAATGCAAATGAAATGCAAATTATCTGAAAGATGATGTTGAAAGCCATGTTCTTATTTGACATTTAGAAGATCTGCATGGAAGTATTTAACACTGTTCATTACTAACCCACATAGACACAGTTAACGCTCAGCTGTTAACCAGCATTAGATCAAGGAAGCTTGAGAACTGACAACTCTGCTTTGAATACTGGCAATATCCTTTATGTAGTTAAAATGTGCTTTTACAACAGCAGTGCTGAGTAGAACTGCTGCTGCTTTCTCATCGCTCTGTTCCCACCTAGTAAGTGTTATAAACTGAAAAAAATCCATCAGATTAGGCCTGTTTCTTATGAAGGAAAGATACAATGCTTCTAATCACAGAAGTACAGGAAATGACATGAGGCATCTGAAGCTACATCACTTTGGAGATTCATTACTTACACTTTTTCAACAGAGATGCCAAGTTCGTTAGCTGCAAGCACTGCGAAGTACTCATAGCTGTCCAGCACCGCTTTATCGTGGCCTTTAACTAAAAGGGACAATCTCTTGTATAGTGTTTCTGGCTCATCTGAAATCGAAACCTGCATTTTTAAAGAAATCACTTTACTAAGTCAGTTATAAGATTACTTTAAGCAGTTGGCTTCCCCGGGTATATGCTTGTCCAGAATCAAGTTTATGATTTCCAGTTAGAACTTCAATTTCTGGTGGCCTGGCCTCAGTGTGTCCAGGAAGCCCCAACTTTCCTAGATAGTTTAGCACAGTAAATCCAGAACATACAGAACATGGCAGGATGGTTGGCTTTGCACTGTGGATCTGACAATTCCTGTAAGATTTGGACTTGCTTTCATGTATTATACAGATGGAGCAAGTGCTTCTGAGTTCTTAGTAAAAATCAAGGCATGCAGATTCTAAAAGCACCACACGTCTTCATGAATTCCCCATCTCATCAGTGCTGGGTCCTAGCATCCAAGCCAGAGACAACAGCCCTGGGCTACTAAAGATGTTGCAGGTGCTAAACTCAGTGTGGCCAAAACCTACCATTTCACACAGTTACAGCTGCACAGAGGAGGAGAAAGGAAGTGACAAAGAGGTAACTGTGGACTACTGAAACCTTGATTAAATAAAAAAATTAAAATACCAAACCAATAAACTGCCCCTTTCTCTACAGCAAATTTGACATCATTACCAAAACAAACCTGCAATAATGGATTTTGGGTTTTCCCATGCCCCCTCTTTATTACTATATAGAAAATACCATTGTAGAAAACACATACCAAGGGATTAGTCTTGGGCTCCTGTGTATCAACATGGGATCCAGCCAGCTGTGCTCCCACCAAGTTTGGATTTCTAGAAATGTGGTGAAAGGAAAAAACATAAATCAAAGTTTGAGATTTTTAGGGGGTGTGGAGAAGTGGGAAGAAGGAGGAAAGCCTTTATACTTACAGAAGGTAACTCTGCTTTTGCATAATTCTGTTTGCATAACTGACAGGAAAACCTGGCCCCTGTAGAAAACAAATAAATTACAGAATTTCCATCCCCGCCCTCAAAAGTAGCCTGTTAACACTTTTTTTTTTCCAAGGCTATTTTGCACACCAGAGCATACCATGTTCCTAGGCACTGATCAGCCTAACCAGCTAGGCCGCTTTTTTGGGAAACACAGGAAAAAGAAATGTATTTCAGTGTACAGTAACATCTAAAACAAGGAACACATTGAGGAAAGACTATAACAGTGTTTCTTTATCAGTAAAAAGGCATCTCAATAGTCATCATGAAGCTTTTTTTTTTTTAGCAAAAAATATACAATATCAGATACAATTTCTACATATGACAATGTTTTCTCCTTAGTTTTACTTTCATAACTACATACTTGAAGGGGAAAAACACATCGAAAAAAGCAACCAAACAATAAATGAACCAAACCTCTTACTTGATTAAGAGAAACTTAAGGGCTACAGCAGAAAGCTAAAGGAAAATTATCTATTTATCCAGCCCCTTGATACTCTTATCTCACCTCCGCTAGAGTCATACATTTAAGAGGGAAGACAGACACCCCATACATCAATTATGAAGGTGACTATATATAACCAAAACATCAGAAAACAGAGAGAATTAACAGGTTTTCAGAAGATTTGAACTTCACCATAACTATATGATGCTTGAGGTCCCAACCTTTCTCCAGTACAAGTTATATATTAATTGTACACCAGCAGCGAACAAAGGTCTTTTCTGAAATAATTCTTCCTCATTCACTGTTTATTGTATAAATTCTGCATCTAGTAAGGATGACAGCAGGAAACAGCAGTTTTTAAGCTCCTGTTTACAAAGCTAACTGTTGCTTGGTTGTAGCTGTCTGTCTCCCAACAGCACACAACACAGCAAGCAACTTTAGGAGTATCTGCCACTACATGGGACAGCCATTCATAACGTTCACACTGGGAATACATTAAATCCAACAAAATATATCTGGCGAAATTTTGATCTTTACATCTCAATTCTCTCCCTCAGTGAGCCTAGAAGACTGTATTTGGTACAGGACTTAAACGGTATGAGCAAGTCTATGGAGCCAAACCTGAACCCAGATGATAAATGTGAGACTGCAGACTGGAACAAACTAGGAGGTGTACCCTTTTGGGGGTTTTTCTGTATATACAGTCTCTTCTAGTTATTCTTTTACTTGTCACTTCCCACATTGTACTACAGGCTGATTATTCACATGCAAAGATAAGTACCCACAGTACATGGGTTGGGATACAATAAGTTTAGTCTGCATGTAACAAATATTATCAAACATGATGAAGCAGTGGAGTTTCATCCCCCATAGTAAGCACTGCAGTCTTTACAATATTCAATGATCATATATATTATTCCAAACACATGCCATCTCATAGTACAGAGCTATGCACCAAGTCAAAAGGTTTTGTAAAATAGAAATAACAGTGCTTTGTACTAATTTTGACAGAACTGTACACTGAATACCCTAGGTGGAAAAAATGGCATTCAGCAGGCGGTAAAGCAAATTTTCAAGGAATGCGTTGGGTTGGAAGTGACCTCCAAAGGTCACCTGGTCCGAAACCCCTGCAACAAGCAGGGGCATCTCTAACTAGACCCGATTGCCCAGAGCCCCATCCACCCTGACCTTTATTGTCCCCAGGGATAGGGCCTCCACCATCTCTCTAGGCACCCTGCTCCAAGGACCCACCACATTCAGATTAACTGCTTCCTTTGCCATCTGATGGAAATATACTTGATGTGTTCTTACTGATAGCCAGGTGGAAAAGAATCAGCTACCCACAGAATTCCGTCTGGTGTGTGAAGCAAAACCTCACACAACATAAAATTTACCCATTTCCCTAATGCAAAATAACCTTAATGTTTGACTGACAGCTTCTGAACGAGATGTAAGCAAGTCCTGGACACTGCATATACACAGGGCTTCAGAAAATTAATATATAGAACCATTCGGGTAGGAAAAGCCCTTCAAGACAGCTCAGTCATTAACCCAACTGTTCCAAACCCACGGCTAAATCACGACCCTAAGCTCCACATCTACCCTAACCACCAGTTTATTTTCACTTGACAGAAAACAACCGCTTTGGAACTCAACACCATCAGAAAACATCACGAGCATTAAGACGTTTTTCCTATTTTCCGCCGCTGCCCACCTGCCAGAGCCTCCGCCACAGCCGAGCCGCCGCCATCTTGCCTCCGCCCCGCGCCGGAAGGAAAAGGGCGCCGTTCGCGCAATTGCGGAACCACAACCCCTCAGGGAGGCGGAGAAGGAGGAGGAGGGGAAAGGGTGGGAATGACCACAATCTGGGGCTGAGGAGGGAAGTCGTACTCATCTCCCCACCCCGGTCCGTGCCTCAGCCGCTGCCTCACCTCCACCCAAACCGTCTCCCGCCCATGGTCGCCCCCTCATCCCCACCTCCACCATATTTTATCATACAAAAATATACAAATGAGTGGAAATGCCCTACAAACCCCCCGTTTTTGTGTTTACAAAACACGTTCTGGTGAATACATAACATGGCGGGCGGGGGAAGAGTTAAAAACCTAAACGTTCATGTCATCAAACCACCTTAATACAGCCAAGCAGGTAATTACTAAATCCAACTGTAATTAAGCTGTGTGTAACTCAGCAACCCTGAAACCATCATAGATCACAAGCTGTATCAAACATAATGGTTTTGCTTTTTTTATTTTGTTACTTCCTCCACCACCTAAAAATTACAAGTCTGCTTTTTTCTGGTTTTTCTTTTTTTACACTAAAGCACCTAAAATATTTACAACCGTCTTCTAATAAAATAACAAGTTAAATATTGAAAATAATCTCCTTTTTTCTCATAAAATATGTTTTTTCTATGTACAAGGCTTTATCAAAGAGGACTTCAATAGCGAACAGTTCCCCACCAACCATCAGCAAGAAAAGAAGTTTTCCGAAACAAAACTATCCAAAACTTATGTACAAATAGGCAGAACAGGATCTGCTTAACATCAGCCAATGTGACAACAAAGTCAATGCTCCAATTTGCTTAAGAAATGTGCATTTCTTTCTTTTTTCTTTTCTGAATAACGTCTTTGGTTATCGTTGTTTATCCTCTTGGCACCAAATTAATGTTACAGATCCAGGCATATATATATATATATGTATGTATATATATTTTTTCATATGTACTAGGATAAGCAGAGATACCCATCCAACTGTTGTTAGAGAAGTTCCACTCTCAATTCTTTTAAGATAGAGTTGCTCTTCAGAACCAAGTCCACAAGTTTCAACAATTTCTCACTCTTTTGCAGGCAGAACTCTCACTGACTTCAATTATCACTTTTTTTTTAATTTCCCCTCTAACACTACTAGGTGAAAACATGTTTCCATTTCCCAGCGTAGCAGCCTTTCTCAGAAAAACCCTCACAAATTCAAAATGATACAAGTTCGTAAGTTAAAAAAATAGAGTCTGCTGCGTTGTTTAACACTAGTTCCTAAAATACAACACAAGTCACCACTCATAAAAGCCCTCAGTTTGTCAACAACTAAGACAACCTCCAGACTTTGTGGTCAGTGGATCTAGTCGGCCGCATATGGCTGGGACAGCCAGCCCGCTAGCCCTGGGTTGCATGGCCCCTGTAAATGTATTATGTCATTGCATGGCTTGGCAGTTGGGGAAAGAAAAGGCAGCTGCTGCCTGATGTCCTGAAACTATGAGATCCAGTAATTGAGAACATCATCCCTTACGGAAGAGAGTCAAGTTCCACCTGCTGGTAAAAAAAAACAACAAAAAACCCTTTGCAGAACTCCTAGTAACAGTAAAACAAACCACTTACACAGGCACTTCACTAACTGGCAACTGAGAAGTGATTACCATTCTCCTGAAGGGTTGTTCTTTAAGTATCAGAATGTTGGACCTTAAGTGGAAACTTCAGGTCATTTGCCTTCACCTATGTGGCTTTGACAGCGAAGGCACCTCTCTGCCAAGGAGTCTCACTGGGTTTGAACTTGCATGGTCCAGGAATCCTACAGGAAAGTGCTGTGATTTATCCTCAATTTGCATAGTTATAAAGGAAGAAAGACAGCGGAAAATAAGATCTACCACCTCTCAGATTCTGCTTAACCTGTTACGAATGTGAGGAGGAAAAAAAAATCTTAATAAAAGAACCCAACTCATAAAATCCTGAAATCTGGAAGATCTGAAATCAGACTTATAATACATCTTCTGAAGTTAGCAATACTCTTCTACTGTGCAAAATTCACAAGAAAATCAGTACTGCCACCCATGACAGCTCTTAACAACAGTACTCACATTAAATTAAAGGTCCACTCAACCTAACTGAAATTCTTGCTTAATTTTTTAATTTGTCAAGGTACAATTCTTTTAAAATCTTCTTTACTTAAGAGAACCAAATCTGAATCTATATAAATGGTGTTAGACATCCAGCACATAGAGCTGAACATAATGGAGAACAGTAATTTAACAGCAATGACAACTCACCTTTGGAATATGTTTTACTAAGAAACAACATTCAAATTTGCTTAATGAGGAGGACTGAAAACAGCACAAGAACTTTGTGCCCACAACTAACAACTCACATGGTGAAGGCATGAAACTCCAGCAATCACCGTTTCACTGGCAAAGATGTGTCCCTGTGTTTGCCCAGTGAGAGAGCAAGCTCCTGCACTGCTTAAGCATACACTCTCCTAAAACCACTGAGATGGCTATTCAACAGTGATTTATTGTCACAGCAGAATAAATTTCCAGTGCAACCCGAGTACTGAGGTGGTGTTTTTGAATCCAGTGATTCCATCAGATGATGTGAACCACAGTACAATAGTCTTCTTTTGTCAACCCCTGAATTAGTTCACTTCAAAACCAGCACATCGAACCCTTGTGAAAATGGAAGCTCGGAAGTGTACAGGGTAACCGATGCTTTTACCAACCACTCAACACCTATGCAGTAAGGCAAGACAGAACTAAAAAACTACTGTGATACTACAGATGATACAGTCATCCCTGTAATTATTTCACAGTTAAATCAGGTTGTTGATCAGGGCTTTTTTTCCTTCAACTCTTAAAATGACAGCACAAAGACAACATAATCATCTTCTTAAGACAGGTAAAAGCCTCTAGAAGATGCTGAAAGTGATCCAGTATAGGCAAAAACCCTCAAAACATTCCATCACAAGCATGTGAAGATCATTCTTGTAATTGGGCTGAAACAAAACTTGGAAGTTAAAGACTAAAGACCCTAGCAGGACCACCTGGAGAAAAATGGCAGCAGAATCATAACCTTCTGTAATTAGTGGCCTTGAAAATTATTAGCAAAAATGAGGTCCGATAAAAACACCTTATAAGAATATTTGTACCAATTATTTATTTTTTCCCCCAAAACACAAATTAATAAAAAAAAAGGGAAAAAAGCAGGGGTATTTTGTTGGTTTTTCTAGACCCGGATAAAAGAATTCTCATTTTCAACAAGTAGTTTACAATCAGTGGGGAATACAGAAGCAGTCCAGGTTTCCTGACTGATCTGTTCAGGGTGTGCTCAGTAGCCATCTCTTATCAAACAACTTTATTTACAACTCAGCATCATCCTGCAGTAGATCTGCATCTTCATCACCCAATAAAAGGTCAGCATCCACGACTTCGTTCTCTTCCATGACATCACCCAGCTCCTGAACAACATCATCGTCGATGTCACCAACATTTTCACCATGTTTAACCAAACTCATGTGATCCAGAGGGATCAAATTATGCCCAGCTGGCCCAGTAGTTCTTGCGATAGTGGCTGCCATTTCTGCTGCCACGGCAGCTTTTTGAGCCTTCTGCCTTTGCTGTTCTTCCTGTTGTCTGTGAGTCTTCATATGAGCATTGCGGCTTTTAATTTTGAAAAATACCCTAAATTTTGAAGGGAAGAAAAGGAAAGTCAGATAAAAATGCATGCTTTTGATGCAGCAAGCCAAAAAAGCCTCAACAGCTTATCAGTACGCTTGCTTCCTTGTCCTGAAATAGAAGTCGGTGAAGTCTGTGATGCCACAGTGAGAATTTCAGGGACAGACTAACAGATTTATACATCCTGAAAGTATCAAAATGGCCTATTCCAACTCTGCCAGTGGGATTCTGTAGCCCTCACAGTTGCTTCAGGGATACTTCAGTATCCCCGCATGTCCTAAATCTACCTTTACTGAGTTTTGCTACATTTTTCCACAACAGGAAACAGGTGAATGAATCCCACATTAGTATGGACAAACTCAAGGAGAGATGCACAGACTTTGCTCACTGTCACACAGAAGTCTATGATGAAGCAGAAAGCTGGACTGTCACATGTAGAAATTCTGGTGGGTAAAATGGAATCAAGAAAATTGGATTAACTTTCTTTAATTGGATTATTTTTTTTCCAGGAGATGCATCCAAAATGTCACATAAACTAATAGCTGAAGATTTTAGTAAGAGGACATGTCATCTAAGGGGAAACTCTTCTTTGCAGATCATCACAGCAAAATACAGTATCACAACAGTGTTCATCTGGAATACAAATAGGCAAAGGCCATACAGTGCTGCAGAGTGTCACCTTCACTTACCTGTCACACTCCTTGCAAGGGAAAATGGTTGTTGGGTCAGTCTCACCACTTGTTGTGCTGTGGGCAGGAGAACTCTTGATGGAACAGTATCCACTCTGTGTACCGGATTTCTGCTTAGTGCCCGGAATGGTGCATCGTGTTTTTGTCACCTGATTCGTACCTCCATGGATGCGAGCATGGCCATTTAGCGCTTGCCGGGAACTGAACGCCTGACAAGGAGTAGGGTTGAAGGAAGAGAAAATAAAAATAAATAAAATCTGAGAAATACTGCACTGGAACAGGAACTGCAGAAAGTATGCTGAATGCATGTTACAACTTAACAACTGAGTATGTCTGATACACACCATCCACTCAGTCAAATGCTGCTTGATCTCGCTGATACATCCATTACAGTTAAATAAACTCAAGCGTAATACCACAGATCAGTAAGCTATCCTGTTATTACAGCTGTGTAACAGAGCTGTCACTATGTAGTATTTCTGATTGAAATACTGTACTACACTACCTATGGATCCAATTTTATGTAGATAACCATATTTTGCGAGGTGCAAATTAAAAGGAAGCAAAATTATTTGTCCAAATATATTCAGGGGATATCAGTGGCCAGAAAGAGTCTAAAGTCCTGATTTCCACAATTTGCATTCACGAGTGCGTACAACACACACCACACCCCCACACCCCCCACTAATCAAGGTATCACAGAAACGTACAGCACCACAGTTTGGCATTTCACAGATGAAGGAGGACGAAGAAAGTGAAAAACTCTGAAGGGCAGGCAAATCTATAGGGCCAACAAGAGGGATAGCTGGTGGGTCAGGAGACTTCTGCATTTCTCTTTCTTCTTCCCAGTCTTCTTCAATCTCCTCATCTTCTTCTAACACTTCCTCTTCACCACTTGTCTGATATAGATGGTGCATTTAAGAAATACCAGCAATATGGTCAAGCACAGACAGTACTGTATAGCAGGACAGAGAGAACTGAAACAACATGCTGCTTCATCAATTAGTCCTTCCAGGTTTTAGTATTTTTCCCCTACCCTGAATGAACTTACAGTCTTGCTGGAACTACCACCCTTCAATGGACAAACTCACGGAGCTTTACTGAAACGCTCAAAGTGCCATGTAACAGATGTGGCTTCACATCTGTGGCACATCTATGGGTGCCAAGGTGCAATACTCTCCCCTAGCTGTTAGAATAACAATTTATGTTACATTCACAGTCCAATTAAATGACTTCTTAAAAAAACCAACAAACTGCATCTCTTAGGACTACTCAGACTACTAGCAAAGCAGGCCTGGCACATGAAGAATTGCACTGCCAATGTGTATAGAAGGTACTTGTACTAGAATGTTGGAGCAGCCTTTAGGAGCACACAGAGGCACAGTAATAATTTACACAGCTGTACCAATTTTGCTGCTGCTGCTGAAGCAGGTAATTGCTGGACTATAGTTAAATATGCACTGGTCAAAATGCTTGTATGTGGTTACTGCCCAGGAACACTAAATCTGGGTGTAGCTGAGTAGTGGCTCACAGAGTACCATTTACAATTATAGAATAACTTTATCTGGAAGAGAACCTAAATCATCTGTTTCAACCTCCTCCTCAAAACAGGATGAACAAAAAAACTATCAAGTTTCTCTTATTCTCTTGGACTTACCATGCATTCCTCTCTCTTCTTCTCTAAACGCGTTCTGTGTTTCCGTCCCAAACGCAGAATTTTCTTCCAGGTATAGTAGTATTCCACACACTGTGCAACTGTCTTAGACTTAACCTGTAGATAACCAATTGCAGAATTAGTCCATCTTCAATTTGTTTTGGTTTCATTCAACACAATTTTTACATAGCCCAAGAGACAGGCTTTAATCCTCAAACAAATGGAGGGGAAAAAAACCCAGCTTGACACCAGGACTACTCTTGTAAAACAGTTTAGGGTTTTAGTTATTTTTTTTTTCAATCACATTTGTGTTGACTATCCTAACTTCAGTACATTTCACTGGATTTCCCTGTGATTCCAGTTTAAAATGTCCTGAGAAGTATCTCACATGTACAATGGCACCAAGAAATCTAGTAATTGAGACTTGGTTCTCATAAATCCAAATGCTTTCCAACATGGAGCTAAAAATACAGGAAATGGAAAAAAAAGAACAACCAACAAAACTGAAACAGCCTCACCATTTTCTGTACAAATATGAAATCTTTGCTGTAGGTGGACAATGCCTCTTTGAACAGCCTCCTTTCTTGATGTGTCCATTTGTCAGAGCCTTAAAAATACAGAGTGAATTCATTATCAGTAATAAAAAACACTTCTGTGTTAATTATAGTAGCTGAAATTAAAACTGGGAAGCCTCAAGGACGTGCTAGTGATCGCTGCTGCCCAAATACAAATATGGCCATACTGAGAGCTTGAGACTTCTAACTAGCATTTGGTCTCTAGCAGTGGACACAGCAGTTGCCTAGAACAAGCAAACACAGTGTCTCCCCCTAGCTCTGATCACTGGCTGCTGGGCATTTCCTGAGTCTGTTGTGATTTTGCTTCTTTAATAACTTTGTAAGTGCTGATCCACTTTTCCTTTCAACCAATGAGGTTCAGCCTTTCAGCCAAAACCAGCTTTGCTGAGAAGCGTAACACATCAGACCCTCTGCAAGAGTCAATTCCTTTTCTTTGCCTCCTGACTCTCAAGAACTTTACTGGATAACCCTTTATTCTTCAAGTAGAAGAGAAAGTGAGCCACATCCCAACCATCACCTTCATGTTATCGAGGACCTCTCATTCACATATCTTTGGGCATCACTGCTGTCCCTTTCTGTACCTTTTCCAGGGCTAAAACATTCCTACAGTGATGAAGGGACCAGAAAGTCATACAATAGTCAATGCATAAGCAATCCACAGAGTTGCACTGGGGCATCATCATGTTCTTGATGCTCTTAACATTTGACTTATGGTTTTTCTTAGTTGTTGTAAAACACAGCACTGATGCTTTCACAGAAGTAACATTAGAATCCCCAGGCCTCGTTCCAACTGAGAAGTCTTATCACATAGCTTCTAATTTTCTACGTAAAGTCTGTATTGCTTATTTCCATATACCCATTCAACTACACAAAGTTCATGTATCATTTTGTTCTCTAGATAATGAGTCTTATAAGGTTCTTTGGCAGCTCTTCACATGCATGGCTTGAGATAAGACACTTAAATCCTCAGTGTCACAAGTACCTGTAGCACTGTCCAATATATACAACTTTCAAATATTGCTATTCTGTGTTTGATTCACCAGCCCTATCTGCCCAGGAGAATATGAAATCAACATTTACATTGAAATGAATTAGTGCTTCCTTGTATAGTCAAACGTAAGAAACACAGGGATGCTCTACTGCATTCAAGCAGTTCTCTCTCTGTAGGAATGAGCAACATTATGTATGTTGAAGGAAGGATATGCAAGAAGATACCTCTGAAATGCCTTACACTGTGAGAAGATTCTTCCTCAGTCTGAATTCCTGAGACATCTAAAACTTTTACCTAAAGCAATCCCTATTATTATGGTCAATGTTCTCCACACAAATACTTGCCTCTGCACTGAATTCCATTAACTTGGCTTTGGCACCATGCACAGTACAGAGCTCAGCACATTAATTAGATCTGTAAATATACATATAAATTTACGTAACTGCAAATGTTTTGCTTTTCAGCATCAACTCGCAGGCTCACGAGCTTAGAGCAGCTGTCTCACTGCTCCTTCATATGCTGAAAACTAAAAAATTAACTTTTCTGCAAGCTGTTTTTGCAGGCTTTTCCAGGACTGGTTATAAGCATGCATTAGTTATTTCCACAGAGATTTACACTAAAGCTCTTTTAAGCAGCAGCAAAAGGAACTGGCTTCAAGCCACAAGTTTTATTTATTCTGTTATCACCCAAAAATCTTTTTGCTGACACTCTGCCTTGCCATCTTTCCTACCATGAACCAGTGTCATTTCCTTCTCACACAACTTGCAAGCCCCTTTGGGCAGGGGTAAATGCATTGATTCAGTCAAGGTCCAGCTCCACTACGAAAAAATAGAACTTTAAAAATCAGGACAACACCCAAAGAAAGATGAATTTTCAGCAAACCTCTCTGCCTCTACCCCACACTCCTGAAAAAGATTAAATAATAATAAATCACTTGATGAACCAATTTTATCATACACCTATGGAGGATTCAGGCTTTACAGAGTTTCCCCAATAGCTGTGGTATTAGCAGAGACCCTTATAAGATTATGCAGGTTAATTGGAAGTAACCTAATTAATAGAATAAATCTTGTGCAGGAAAAGAAACAGAAGAAAAGCTGTTTTTAACTCTGGTTGCTGGGAAACCGCTTTTGCTCTTGTTAGCTTGAGGGAGATACAGAGAGCATGAAATCTGCAATGCAGCAAGGAAGAATTTTGGACTTTGGAATACAGATAACATTTCAAAGCTGATCTTTAGACATTTATTCTATTGTTTTTGTGCTGATTAACTGGTGATAAATATCTACAACAAATCTGGGGGTTTTGGGCTTGACCTGTGGGTTTCGAAGTGGCAACACCTACACCCGATGAGCCTCCTCAAGACCTCAAAACCATCACACACAACATTAGCTGGTTCTGCTCCACACCCTACCACAGGACATACAAGAAGCTTCCAGATGGCCTGAAGCATGTTTTTTCAGAGACCATCACTCCTGCAATTATCACTGCAGCTGAACTTCAGACCCACGAAATCCCAATGTTAAATGAAAATGATACAAGTATTCACAACAGCACTCTTGTGAGATGTGTTCCCCCTCTGTCCCCTAAAACACCATCCCAACAGACAGCAAAGCAGGACAGAGATGTTAGGGTGCTTTTCCAAGCAGCCCTGAGTCAGCGTGCCCAGCTTTTTTAGAATAACAAAGGACTTTTCCAACCTAAGTTACTCTAAGATTGAGTCCAGCCATTAACCCTGCTGTCCCAAGGCCACTGCTAAACCCTGTCCTTAAGCTCCAATCTCCACAACTTTCATAGAATCCTCATGGCTGGAAAGGACCTTAAGGATCACCAAGACCAGCCTTTATCTCAACTCTGAAACATGCCCAGGGATGGCAATTCAACCCCTCCCTGGGCAGCCTGTTCCAAGATCTGATGATCTTTTCCATGAAGCAGTTTTCTCCTCATATCCACACTAAACTCCCTCCCTGGGAAGGCCGTTCCTTGGCACTCAACAAAAAAGCTTCAAGTTTTACAACTTGCTTCCCCAACAAGCCAGCAGGTTTCAAAGGTGATCTATATTCTTTGCACCCTCATTCCAGGGTAATGCTAAGGATGAGGTTGGATATTTAGTGTCTGTGATATCAGTTACTTCCCATGAGACAGTGCTAAGCCCTGTTTCAGCCTATTCCACCTTGTGGTGAGGTGGTGCCTGAGAGCTGCAATTTCTGAGCACAGAGCAGAATGCACAAAGTCTCAACCCAAACAAAGGCCATTTGAAGTTACATTAAGCTATTCATGCTTTAGATTGCAAGAAATTCCCCTATGCCTTGAGTGGCTGATTATCAACCACAAATAAACTATTCTTCAAGAGCTGCTGCACAGCTGTCAGTGTAAGTTGCAATCACATGTTGCATTAAGAGCATTAGTAAGTAATGCTTTGCCTTGTTATTTTATGCTGCTTATATTCAGCTGGTGAAATTCTGTTTCATGCTGTGATAAGCAGAACCAAACTTCTGTTTTAAGAAATAGGGACACACTTATGTCCCACAGGTCCCAGCACTATTACAGGGATTAGTGTCCCCTCACATGAGAGATTAAACTAGTCTCTTCTGGCTCCTCCCTGCATCACAATAAAACACTTTCTGAAGCTACTATGAAGTTTCTTCAGTAAAGAGTGTTTCTTCCTTCTCCACCACACAGGCAGAAATTTCTTACCTGCTCTGCTGAGACTGCTCGCCGAAAATGAGGCTACTGCCACATCCCATCTTCCTGCTCATGCTCTGGACTGTCTGACACATATGAGTTAGTGTCATCTCTTTAGACAAAACAGTCAAAACAATGTTCCTGATTGATGTCCTCCTTTTCCATCCATACCCACATGCACCCTTTGGACTGTGACAGAGCAGTTACCAAGGGTACTGGGCATCTTCCCCAGAAAAGACTCAAAAACCCATCTTCACATTTATTCACTCACTATCAGCTGCCATCAAAAATGTTCTGGTGCTAGCTCTCAAAGGTTAAGGAGTTAACAATAGAGTCTTTCCAGTAAGTTGCTAGAGTCAAGATACAACTTGTTTCTAGACTTATCTCACTCCATGACTAGAATTGAGTATGTAACTCTGGACATTGTGACTGACTAACCACCAGCAGATTGTTGGCTCACTTTCCTCTGAGCCTAAACTAGAGACAAAATCTACAATCTCTTATGCAACTACTCTGTGTCCAAGCAGTTGTTAACCACTATGAAGCATTAAATAAAACCACAGAAGGCTGCAGGAGAGACATCTGCTACCCATGCCTAGGTGACGTAACTAAAGTCTGACGGCCTAACACCACCGAGTGTTATCTCACAGGCACTTCTTCCTGTGTTTGTTAAAGAAATCACTATCCCAGATCCTTCTTTTTATGCAAGGAGAAGCTCTGACTCAGCATTAAGAGTAGCAAGAGTTACAGCTCTGCCTTGCTGGAGAGATGCTCGTGATTAGCATTGTCATTTATCATGCACCACTACCTCAGAAGGAAGGCCTGATGGCATATGTTTACACAGCAGAAAAAGAAGATTTTACTCCTAGTAAATAACAATCTATGAATAGCAGCAGTTTTAAAAGGAGATCAAATGAAATTTCAGCTTAAAAGAGTTAAAAAAAATTACTTGAGGCAGTTTTAAATCTGTAGCACCCCACAGAGCAACACTGATGCAAGGTTTTCGTACTTAATCAGTCAGGTAAAGAACCACCAAACTTGTGACAGAAGGCTCAGGAGGCCCCACTCAGCACTGCCCAATGCCACTCCTCTATTAGATGCAGAAGAGAACAGAGAGAACAGCATGATGCCATGCTCTACCCCAAGATGCCAGCCTTGGTCTCTGCAAGCTGGCAGATCCACAGATTGCAGGGAAACCTACCGGCATAGTGGTAATTTGCCAAAGGGTGACACTTCAATCTCACCGGCTTCCTTAACAGCAGCTTCTCAAGAGCAACCTATATGAAAAAGCAGGGAAAAAACTCTCAACATTAGCAAATGCAGTCAGCTGCTTCCCACAACTGCATTTAGAAACCTATTTAGTGAGGAACTGAATTAATTTTCTCTCTTTTTCTTCTCTGTCATACAAAATCACATCAAATGACTCCAGGGCCCATTAACAGTGTACGTCACACAAGAGTACCCAAAGCACTTCTGTCCTGCCTTAATTAGCACAAATGGGGCTATTACTTAGCAACCTCCAGCTCTTCCCTCCCCTCTGCTTGCTACACACAAATATGTTTATAGTGTCTAATCTGACAGTGTTAACACTAGTATTTAATGGTTGGTTTGACAGCATTCATATTTATTGCATGAGTCTTTTAGAATATCTGGATAGGACCATGTCTATCCAGAATGACAGCAAGCAGAGTTAATCCTCCTCTGGGTCAGGGACACAGATGAGGTGCTGGTCCCCAAAATTTTTCTTCTGACAGTGCATACCATTCCATATACCAATTGTCATGTCCTGACAGTAGGCAGGTTCAGTCACTTGTCTCAGATCTCTCCAATTCAGGTAACAGAGCTTCAGGGAACTGGGACACACAAGCTAAAATCCACTGCAGTGGACAATCCTGTGAGATTCGTATTGGCCCTGTGTCTGCTGCATTTTGTATTAAATTGGTTTTCCCAGATTGGGTGAGGGCCTTGTCTTTCCCTAACACTGAACAAAATTAATGTTTTGCCCTAGTTAGTAACATTCCTATCATTAAACTACTGCAAGTATTTGCAATGCATTATTTATATGAGAACTGTGTGCAATTACCTCGCAGCTCTGAACAAATAAGTAGATGTGACTGCTGCTACAAGAAAAAAAAAAGGTTTTTTTTATAAGGGCTAGGAAAGGACTGACTAAGCTCCTGTGACCAGATATAAGTCTCTGAAATACTGGAGCTGGAGCAAGCACTGGGAGACATCTGAAGCCCCAAGATTACAACCCAAGTAATCTTATCTATATAAAATATACAGAAAAGTCTTCAGAGAGGCACCGCTTTGAAATTTAAATCTATGAAAGGGAAAAAGCCGTTCCCCAAAAATGTTCCAGGATGTTTAAAGCATCACAGCAAATCAATCAGAAATCTCCTTTTATATAACCATATCTAAATCCATTTAATAAAGCATGCTAATTCATCTGCAGAGGAGGACTGTATCTCCCCTTTCAGTTTCTTATCTTACCATAATATCTCCTTTTGCTTCAAAAAGAGAGTGCAAAGCATATTCTGAGTTAGTTCCCCCGCCAGGTAACACACTGGAACAGCTCATATTTAACAGGTCTTCCACTGTCAGAAACAAGACAACATTTTACTGCTCATACAGTTGCCTTCAATCAAACATCCAGAGTCAAGGATTCTGTAGTGCCACTCAAAGGCAATGTAGTCCATCTCCCAGTTTTAGGATCACTCAGGATCACTGAGGAGGGTATGTGATGGGATTTATAAGAAAAGCAACAAGTTCGCTGAAAGGTCTGGAGAACAAAACTTGTGAGGAGCAGGTGAGGGAGCTGGGGCTGGTTGGTCTAAAGAAAAGAAGGCTGTGGGGAGATCTTATTGCTGTCTGCAACTACCTGAAAGAAGGTTGCAAAGAGGTGGGGGTTGGTCTCTTCTTACAAGTAACAAGTGATAGGACAAGAGGAAATGTCCTAAAGTTGCATCAGGAAAAAACTTCATCACTGAAAAGGTCATCCAGCCTTGGAACAGGTTGCCCAGGATGGTGATTGAATCACTGTCCCTGGATGTGTTTAAAAGTCATGCAGATCTGGAGCTTAGGGACATGGTTTAGCAGTGGCCTTTGGACATTTGAGTTAAGGTTTGTACTTGGTCATCTTCAAGGTCTTCTCCAACCTAGACGATTCTATGATTTGCAGAGCACATTGCTGAGATGAGGCAGGGGAAGGATGGTTTTGGCTGTGAGTCAGAGGCTTGCACAAGCCAGTCACGTTGCTGTGCCAGGAAGGCTCCAGCCATCGTAGAGAACCAGAAATGAATGGTACCGAAATCATGCTCTGCTTAGGACTGGTAGAAACCACTGAGCCAGTCACATTCCTCTCAGCTATGCTCACAGGACTGGCCCAGGAGCCACCAGCTGCCTCTTATCTACGTCCTCTTTTCTTAATAGGGCAGTTCATTACCCACAAAAACCCAATTCCCATCAATGATCTTGGCTACCAGAGAGCAGCTCATCCAGACATCTTACGTAATGTTATGCTGAACCTGTAACATGGAGTTCTGGTCTCCAGCTCTACATTATCAGTAATAAATACTTTCCTGACTGTTTTCCACAGTATACACACAAGAAATCAAGATGTGTTTTCTTCAGCAGGCACAGGATGATGTATGAACTTCTAAAACAACAAATCATTTTACCTCTTTGTTGAAAGATTTTGTTCTCCAGTTCTGGCCATGGCTTCCAAACCAAAGTTGCCTTGTGCACATCCTTCTCTATCAGCAACCTGTCCTGCAGCTCAGGAATATCAGCCTGGAACCGAGGCCCAATATTGATCCGTCTATAAAGACAAATAATTTGAGTATTCAAATATACAGCATGCAGGAAAAAACCCTGTAAGTTAAGCTGGTGTTCACATTGTTCCCAGAAAACCTTCCATTAGAGTAGAGCAGCAGGAAATCATGTCAGACTGCTTTATGCAATGCTTTGTTCTTGGAGGATAAGTATTTGGAATATTAGCGAGAACCAATCTCTTGGGAGGAGGGAAACAAAAACTTTGATACACAATTTAAACTACACTGAGTTACCAAATCTTACAGACAACCCAAGCTTGTTATAAGTGTGCAGGCTAGCAGAGAGACCAGATGCTGGAACTTTGTGTTCCAGAGAGCCGCAATCTTTGGCAGAGATTCACTGCTGAGGGACAATCCTGTCTGCAGCCTGCCCCGAGGAACCCTACCAGTTCATGAGTGATGGGACAAGTGGAAGTAAGTTCAAGTTCTGCCAGGGGAAGTTCATATATTAGGAAAAACTTCTTCATGGAAAGGCTCATCAGGCCTTTCCATGGCAGCCAACAGGCTGCCCAGGGTGGGGGCTGAATTGCCATCCCTCGATGTGTTTCAAAGTCACGTAGATCTGGTGTTTAGGGGAATAGTTTATCAGTGGCTTTGGGACAGCTGAGTTAATGGTCTGACTTGATAATCTTAAAGGTCTTTTTCAATCTAAATTATTCTACTCTCATACCTCTCCAAAGCTCCAAAGTTAATATATTAATATATATGTAAGTAGGAGCACTGGATTGGTGCATGATCTCCTTATGGCCCTCTTCCCAGCCATCACTAACTAACTCTTGTCTCACCCTGTCACCCCACCAACCCTCTCCGAGCATTTTCAAGCCATAACATTTACACCTCCCACACTTGCTCCCAATGTCCTCAGCCATCATCCAGAGCAACCTTAAACACATCCGGCTCAAGATTACTTGAGGCAATTTCAACTATCTGCCCAGTTCAAAATGCTTCTGACCACATGTTCCAAGGCTGGAGCTGGTATACAAAAGCAACAACAAAAAGTATTGGTTTTCTTACGGTTCAACAGTCTGTTCTCCTGGCCCAGGTGTCACTGGAATGACACTTCCATCAATACTATCTGAAACAAAAAATGGAGTTTGATTTTCAGTGGGTTTTGTTGTAACACTGCTATTGCTGCTGCTGCTTCACCTCCTGAGCTGCAATGCCACTTCCCCCATTAAAAATCAACACTACTCCAGTCTATTAAACGAAAATTAACCTTTTACCAAAAAAGACAGCCTGAAATGTTACAAGTAACAGAAATGCTGTAACTTGCAGAGGTCTCCACTGGCCTGATCATGTATGATTAGACAACATTTCTTATTAAGCACTGAACAATGAACATTTTAATTAACCCCATGTCTCGAAGCTTGTCTTTTCCCTCCACTTCAGGCAGATCTCATTAACAAATCACAGCCTTCCTCTATGGTTGAGCTCCTCCTTTCATTTTAAGTTTTAACACCACCTCTATAAAACCCCCAGGAATGGAAATGAACTTTTCCTATGAAACAGCCAGACCAGCTATGTCTGCCTACATGTGAACCTACACAAAAGTCATCAATGTGGTAGTACCACAAGAGAGGATGGGGGTATTTACTACTCACTGCCACTCCATACATGTTAATACTTACTAGACCGGCACAGGAGCACCCGTGGAGTCGGTGTCAGTGGAGTAAGTGGAAGCTGTGTATGTGAGGCGCTATGAGATGATGTGATAACACTGCTGAAGAGACCAGACCCTTGTCGAACTGGACTAAGCATTGGTGGTGGAGTGTAGGGAGGGAGCTCGTGTGTCCGGTCTAGCAGGTGATCTCCAAGGACACGGGGAGAGCGAAGCTGACTTTGGTACAGGGTGGCACCAGAGTGGGACATGCTGAGGTTGAAGGAAGGAGGAGGTATGAAGAGAGGTTCGGGTCTGTGCCGATACTTCTTCTTGTCCTGCAATGGTTTGAGGTTTTCTTCCACTTTTACAGCACTTTGATGAGGTTTTTTGTTAATTTCCTAAAGGAAAACACCAAAGAATTTTAGTACTTAGGCACACTTACCACACAGTTTGCACAAATGCCCTACTGCTTAGGGCAACAGCCACAGAAAAGGTGGACCTACCAACACGCAGTTAGTCAGGTACCACTACAGTAAACCTGGTCAGTACAAGGCGGTGCTACAGAGAAATCTCTGAGAGTGAGAAAAACCCGGGTCAAATTATCTTGCCTCCCTCAGCAAACCTTCTGGGTCAAGGCACGGCTGAGCCACAGGCACAGAGAGGCTGCTGTCAGCTTCTGAAGGTACAGGGAAGTTCTCCCAAACCATGAGCCCCCCCACCCCCTTCTTCAGCTCCAACTGAAGCCCCTGGTCACTTCCGTTTGCACTGAACACATGCAGGCTGCTTGGAGTTACTTCATTACACAGTGCAACTGTAATATTTATTAGAAACTTTGTATGAGATGTTTTCCAATACATCTATTTTGCTTGACAAGGAAAGACGCATGAGCTCAGTGCAATTACTGCAGTACTCAGCAGCAAGAAAGGAAGAAAAATGTAATAAATTCAAATTCTTTGCCTCTTATCACTACATTCCCATCAGCTCGAGTACAGACCAGCTGCAAAAAATCTTGAACTTAACTCTTCTCTTTCCTTGCAGGAAAAAGGATAGGAAATGACCATTTGGGAAATCCACATACTGTTACGTGCCTAGAACTCTAGATTTTGAATGCTAAATGTCACTTAATAAAACCCTGAAACCCACAGGAGCAGAAGACACTGTGTTTGTGCAAACCAGGAATTCTGGGTTTCAGCTTGTGCTTTAAGGATGCTAGTAAACAACCACAATATGAAATTCACTGCTTTCAGGTTTTAGATCTTCATCAGAATGAACTTGGAAAGTGGAAGTAAACTTCTGACAGATAGGGTTACTCTGGAATGTCTGCATCATCTGGTAAATTCTACTACTACATAAGGTAAATTACTACAATGTATGTTTAGACAACATCCATCTTTACATCATGGGTGGTTCCTAAGAATCACGTTTGCCTAATAAAAATCATGTTAAAGCAGCATTAGTGCTGTCACCCTTTATCCCGTATGTTAATATGTTCCAGCTTGTGGAAATGTTTTTGATTAGAGAGGTCTTGTCCTCTCTGTTAGATCATGGCTGTATCTTTTCCAACAGCTGTTGACATTTTTTCTTTCAAGAAACAAAAATTAATTTGGAAGAGTTTCCCTTTTGCAGGAAAAAGCCTGCAGCTTTACAGAGAATTTTCTTGGTAATGGATGTTCAGAACAGCGAAAGGGTGAAGGACAGTCGTATGCACAGCCATAGTTCTTCATGATGGTGAATATTTAGTGGTCAAAAAAAGAGAATGGGGGAAAAACCCCCTAACTCAACAGTAAAAATAAACCAAATCAAAACCTAAAAGTAAAACATAACTAACCCAACCCCAGACTCAAGTTGTTGATTAAGGGCTCATTTTATTCTATAAGTGTAAAAGCACTGGTGCTCCTATCTCATTAGTATAAAGCTAACTAACCAAGTCATCTTAGAAGTCTTATATACCTCCAACTCCTACACTGCTTCACTACAGTATTTCTCAGCATGGTTATACCAACACAACTTTCTAAGAAGATCACACTGAATACTGGAGGAGATCACGATGTCCATGGGCTCTCAATGCAGAACTCCCCCACCTCCTTTCTGAAGCTCCAGGAACTGATTCCCACTACCCAAGGCCCTTGTGCGCCCTGCTGCTGGCAGCCTGATAGATGCTGGACTTCACTTGACAGCATAGCTTCAGCTCACCATCCTGTAGCCTTGCTGAATATTTAGTTTCCCTCTGATGCTTTATTTTACTGATTTCATGAGCTTTACGGGAGCTTTCATGGACAGCTCAAAGCACAGTATAAATAAATGCAACACAGCTCCAGTTATTCAGTATTAAAAAAGTCTCCAATGACACAACTGTCTTACAGAAGAAGAGGGAATTGCAGATCTTTAGTGCTTTTGAAAGTTTCCAATGCTAATGCTTATATTAAGACAGGATCTAGAGAGGAAACAACGTGAGTGTAGTTTGCTTGGGCAATAATAAGCACTGCAAACACAATTTTGAGTGAATGAATGCACATTTAGCCAAAGACTGGTAGATTTAACTACAGGCACTTTACATACGTCGCAGATACAGACAAGCCTAAGCCACCTACTCGCATGTCTCTGGAGATGATCTCCCACTCAGAGCTCAAGGACTCAGAAAAGACTGTCCCTTTTCTCTCCAGAAACTACAAATAGAAAAGAAAAATCGCACTGCTAAGTTACAGGCTGAGTACTGCGAGATGCTGCCTTCCACAGTGAGTGAACGCTTACATGTAAAACTTCTGTCTGAAAGGCAATTTAACATGTTATACGTTTGTTTAAAATTAGAGTGAGGGGGCAGAAGGGAGATAAAAACATGAATACATTAAGGAGTCACCCATGGTGATACCTGCTGTCCCCTCATTCAGCCATCAGTCACATGACGAGAAGGAAAAAATAAAGCAAAATGAAATCACAAGTCTTTCTCTCCACTGCACAGATAATGCTGTACAGTGCTTCTACTCCCCAGCAATCTCCTATCATGGCCTTGTGTGCAACCAAGGATTCTCAGAAATGAGCAGCTCCTATTCCTACAGTGGAACATGAAATAAATGCTGCTTGCTTCACGACTCTTTCAGAAAAACAATAAAAAGCATTCGGGTCTCATTCAAGTACTTATCAGTTCCTCATGCTACCTGACAGCTTTGGGTTTATGAGCAAAATGAAAGCACTAAGCACAGCGATTTTCCCTGTATCAAAATTCCCCATGATTAACCTTTGGATGTGAGGTGTGCAGGGAGGAAGGAAAAAATTACTTCACTGCGAAACTCTGCATCGTTAAAGTTTCATACTGGCTTAGAGCACACACTGTAAAACACTGCACAGCATCCTCCTGTCTTTGGCTGAAATGAGAAGCACATATATATCTGACTTTAAAATTACAGGAAGAAATAAAACTGTTGAATTGAAACAGTAACATGGAAACAATGCAGCCTGAAAAGGGAAAAAAACAAGAACAGTAAAAAGATACTAAATCCCTTTGTTCTAGCGGGATAAAAGAATATCACATTCTGATTTCAAATTATTTAGTTTCACTTGTGGTTCTTGATTCCCCAGCAAAGCGAAAATTAGTATTTTCAAATGACTGAGGAATGACTGGCCTTTTTTTTTTGTTTATTAGGCACCATTTCAGTTTTTAGAAAGTATCTTAAAATACAGGCATTTTAGAAAGTGGCAGCACTACAAGAAAGGGATTTCAGAGGCACAGCACAGTTAGTGGCAAGAAATGCAGCACTCACAGAGGATGAGCAGGGGTTGGCCACTTTGGGACTGCACGGAGGAGAGTAAGTCATCTTCACAAGAACAGGCATCTCGTCATCTGACATAGAGCTGGCAGGCTTGTCTTTGACTGTGGCACTGCTGGCAGAGGGCTGTGTGCTGGGCTCAGGTGACAGAAGCTTTACAGGGACAGACACAGGCATGACGATGGGCGCGAGGCTATCCACCTCTTTAGGCAGCGGCTGCTGGGGTGGTTTCTCTCCTTCATCCTGTACAGACAATTAAAGGCTTTCAGCCGCAGGAGGCCTACTCCTGGATCGATATGCTATGCAATGTATATGCACCATGGCTGGAAAAAAGTGGCCAGGGTTACAAAACACAGAACAGTTTTGCCTGACTCTTTATTTGCTTTGAGCGAGGTTGGCAGGTCACTTATGACTCCTATACAGGATTCAGCCTCGGTGATAAATAACCATCTTAACTGTTTTTACAAGAAAACTTGCAAGAGGGGGGATAAACACATGCTCTTTTTTTTCCACTAGACAGAGAGAATTCACCATCAACCACCTAAAAACAAAGACACAGATGGTGTAACTCTGGTAGCTCTTTGCTTTTCTATGTTGTTACCTGCTAGGGCAGAATTTCTAAAATATCAGAACAGAGAAAGAGTGACTGATGGGGCAAGTTACTTTTATGCAAAACAATTCAAACCCACATTTTTTTGTTTGGTATTTGTTGGTATCTATAGAACTCAAACACTTGGGAAGAAAACTGTCAAAAATTCAACAATCCTGCTTCTTCAATTAAAGCCTGGGAAGGCTTCCAATAAACATCCCTTTGTCATCCAAGTAGTCGAAATGAAAATAAGGAAGACTTGATGTTCCTGATATTTCTAATATAATAAACAAAACATGAGGCGGGGGGTGGTGGTGTGGAATTTAGATGCTCCTGATGTGACTTTGTCGGTTATTTTTCTAATGTGCAGAGAAACAGGGAGGGACAAATGCTGTCCTGTCCTCCAGCTTTGCCTCTGGCTTTGCAGCAAAACTTATGGCCTACAAAACAGCAGAACTCTTTGTATTTCTGCTTACACAGCATACCACATAACAAAGCAGTGCTCAGAAGAACTTCTGACAGCAAAGCAAAGCATGGCAAAGCAAGCAAACACCAATACAGAAAGGAGAGAGCCAAACACTGCAGGAAAAAGGACTGCTACCTGTTTGAAATTTGGAGATGCTCTTACTCCTCCGTGTGACCTCATGTGACCATTCAGAGCCGGCAAGCTCTTAAACTCCTTCAAGCATATTGAACACATTAGCTTGTTCTTCGTGTCAGCTCTCTCAGGAAGTGTTTCTCTGTTCTGGCCACTACTGGTCATTTCATTTGTTTTAGCATGGAACAGAAGAAGAGACATTAGTTTGGCATGTTCCCTTTGTTGCAGAGGAAGTCTCTGAATCAAGGAAGTCTATAAAAATTTATAGCTAGATGGTTATGAAGCCACAAGTAAGCATAGGGTGAGTGCTGTGAAATATGTGGGCAATAACCTAGATCAGCTGCTACCAAGATGGGGAGAAAGAAAATTCTGTGTAGGAGACACTCTCCAAAATGTGGCTTTTGACGTGGAAAATCTGAGAACTCAGGAGATCATGACAGACCTACATTTCCCCACTCATGCCAGCAGTTACAAAGAACTTAGGCAGGATGTCTCTAATTATGATAGATAACTGTACTGGTGGACACCTCCACTCTTCAGAGATGAGACCCTAACAAGAACAGATCCCTGCTGCCAAAGACACAAACCCAAATCATACATGATCCCTTCCCTTACAAATGTAACACTGAGAGCAAACTGCTCCCCTACTTTGGCCTTTTCTTTGGGTTGTTGGTTTTTTTTTTTTTCTTCAAAGACAAAGCATTAATTTGATTTTATTTCTGAGAGGGATGGTGGTAATCACTCAAGCTCTTAATTCATACAGCACAAAACTAAAGGGGTTTCTAGAAGACCAACAACTATTACCTACCCAGAACACATTTCCCTCCCTCTGAACTGTGGCAACTCCTTACTAATTCTCACATTTAAACTTAAAAGACAAAGATCTTTTAAAAAATACCTTTGTTCTGGGGACAGTGGCTGCAGTCTGCTGTCTGACAGTTGTGTCTGCAATCAAAGGAGGAGAGGGGGACAGAGGGGGAAAAAGAAAATAATTTTTTAGGAAACACTAATGCATAAATGAAGGCACTTGAAGCATTACAGCTCCATTTTATGTATGATTTTACTAATATGTAAAGCCTCTTCAACTGAGTTTGGGACAGCTGTGTTAATGATTGGACTCCATGATCTTAAAGGTTTTTTCCAAACTGGATGATTCTATTATCTTTACCAAATCAGTGCCTTGGTGAGCAGAGCAAGTGCAAGTTTTCTTATGCCCACTTGCAGTTTGAAGCCTTTGCTCTGACCCAGAAGACATTAGCCTTGGAAATATGGAGTTGATTAACTCTTCTGAAGGAAGCAGCAACCCTGCAGCAGTAGCTCTATGCTACCACCAGTCGGGCTCCAAGCCAGCCCAGCAATGGAGACGGGAGTTCTGATAACACAGTTCCCTAAAACACCCTAGCAACACCCACCACTCACCTTCCGGCTCTCCTCCAAATCCTTTGTTTCCACACCTTGCTGCTCTTCTGCAAAACAAATCTAGCTGAGCTCAGATCTAAAATATTACTTACCTGAGGCCACACGTTGCTGGGAGAGTCTTGCTGAGAGCTTTTGTTGTTCAGGTGAACTCCTGAGGGCGGCAAAAGCGTTCGATGAGGAACAGCATTGCCCACAGAATTAACCTCCTGTGGTGTGGGATCCTCCGGGGTCTCTGATGGAGTGAGGCCAACGTGGGAGTTGAGAACCGGTGCTCGGCTCTCACTCAGGTATTGCTTCTGCTGATCTGGCTGCTGCTGTTGCTGCAGTAAACTCTGTGGGTACAAGTGTCTGTACTGTTCATGGGAATCTTGGTAGCAATACTGAGGCACTGCTCCCAGCTGTATGAGCTGCACAGGATGACTTGGATCCTGAGAGTACTGGTGTGGTTCGTGCATAGTCTTCGGATCAGGTTCCCTGTGATATGGAGGAAGAGGCAGCTGCATCTGTTGCTGCTGCTGCTGCTGTAACTGCTGCACAACGGGTTGTTTTTGGTAATACTGAGCAATCTGCATTTGACAGTGCCGCTGCTGCTGCGGCCGACCGGGCTGCTGCTGCTGGATCTCCTGGATTGAGAGCCGTCCTTGCTGTGGCTGAGGGTAGTAGGGAGTCTGCAAATGTTGCATCTGCTGTGGCAAGAGCTGCTGGGACTGCATTTGTGACATATGTGTCTGTCCTTGCTGAAAGGCAGAATGCATCTGCGACAGATGCTGCTGGTAGTCATAGTACAACTGTGGGTGCTGCATGACTTGCATTTGTTCCTTTTGCTGTGTGCTTGCAAAATTTGTGTGTGTTTGCTGGGGCAGTGGTTGGTATCTCTGTATACTAGAAGTTACAGGCTGTTGCTCAATCACTGGCTTCTGGGACAGCAGCTGCCTGAGCGCGCTGTCACTAGCGTTATCCACCATTGGAGAGTCGGTGTGCAAAACCTGAGCCATGTTGTTGACTTGAATTCTCAGATTCTGGTTAGCAAATACTTGTGTGAAGGAGTCCAGTTTGTGCAGGACACCACTGGTAATTTTTTGTGATCGACTTTCACTGGGTTGAGCGTAAGGATATTGGTATCCATCATGGGATTCCCCCTGCCCGAGGGGGCTCCACATAGTGCCTTGATTATTCAAATTGTTCCTCACTGGGATGTGGTTTCCTGAGCCAGAGTGTGTCCAACTGGTTTGTCTAGATGTGTCTACTGACCCAAGGCTTTTTGAACCTATAGGCAAAGCTATACTGTCTCTTGAATCTTGGGGAAACTGAGGGGATAGAGGGGATGCCTGAGACACATCCATAACAGATGTCCCATAGCTATGATTTAGAGATGGGAGGGAGTTCATTTGGTGCTGTTGGTAGTACAAGTTCTCATTGCTGTTGGCAGTATGGTTAGTTTTATACAGTTGCTGGTCCCCCATTTTTGGTCACTTCTGTTCCAAACTTACAGGCACATGAACCATTGAAATCTCTATGAACCCTGAGATAGCTGAGAGAGGGGAAGGGAGGGGACGGGGAAAGAAGCCAGAATTACTTGGAATTCAGCATGTCCATGTGCATCACAAGGACTACAATTTTCTCCAGTCTGTCAAGTAATTCCAACCTCAGACTCAATGTTGCTTCACATCTTCAATAAATGGGCCACAGCACAAATCCTACACAGATCAACAGGTTCAGTGTGCCAGGCACCTGTTGAGTAAGAGAAAGACAAGGTAAGTGATGGCTCTCTGCATAAACGGTTACTGTTATTGCCTCAAAGGAAACTGTAAAATCTGGTTTGAAATACATAATCTGATGCTCCAGAGCCATTAGATGACTTTATCACATCTCATTACCCTGCTGCTTCTCTAACGCTCCGATAAAATCCATCTGCCAAAACAATAAAGGATTATTCTTCAAAACTGGTTTCTCCCCCGAAGAGGGGGAGATTTAAGCAGTTTCAGCGGGCCATATACTGCTCTCTCTTGACTAGTTTTAGACAGACAGTTGACTTTTGAGCCAACTCACCTTCCTTGTGTTGCAGCCTCAGTGTCAGAAGCAACATGTCTGTTTCATAACACAAAATCAAGTACTGCAGGCACGATGGGTACCTCCACAGAGGCAGGGAAAGAGCCAATTGCAGCTTCAAACAAAGCTGACTGCGCTTAGATGCATGTCTACAAGGACATGCAGAAAAGCAACCTAAGATGTGCACTGAGTCTTCCACAGCTTCCAGGAGGGGTCCAATGGGATAAAGCATCAGTGCTAATGCTCGCTGTTGTGACAATTAAAGAAAATTTAAAAATCATGAGCACAGTTACCCAACTGCATCTGTGCTTGCAGGCTTATTTGCTAGATCTATGTGAAATCTGATCAATGCAAAGATCAAACTAGTCCACAGAAATCTTTTCTGAACACTCACCTTACATCAGGACCACTGAGCTCCAACATATGTTCTACCCTATCACCCTCCCTTCTTCGCTTTGTTTCACTTAACAGAGTAATTTATGCCAAATGCAACCTTTTATAATTCTTACAGTATATAGTCTAATTCGAAGTAACATTTTGCAGATGCCCGTGCTGTTTCCAACGACTAAAACAAAATATGTAAGCACATTATGGGGTTATTTTACTGTTCCACAGCATGAAGCAATCATTCTGTCTATAAATCAGAGGTACAACATGCTCATGCACACATAAAAACATTTTAACATAGTTGGTTCTGAACTTCAACAAGATCACAAAAATATAAGATAACAAGCTTAGATAATGGTTTGGGTTGGAAGAGACCTCGGAGATCATCTAGTTCCAACCCCCTGCCCTGGGACACTTCTCACCAGACCAGGTTGCCCAGAGCCACATCCAGCCTGGCTTAGAACACTTTCAGGGATGGGGCATCCACAACCTCCCTGGGCAACCTGTTCCAGTGCCTCAGCACCCTCACAGGGAGGATTTTCTTCCTAAGATCTCATCTAAGTTTTCTCTCTTTTAGCTTGAACCCATTCCACTTTGTTCTATCACTAGAGTTCCTCTCCAGATTTCCTGGAGGCCCTTGAGATACTGGAAGGCTGCTTTTATGTCCCACCAGAGCCTTCTCCAAGCTGAGCAACCTCAAGTCCCTCAGGCTGTCCCCATAGCAGAGGTGCTCCAGTCCTCTGATCATCCTTGTCCTTAACCTTAACACTGCCTTCCTGAGCCTTCACATCTGCCTTCCTGAGCTCAGTGCTGTCCACCAAAGAATGCTGCACGCTGATGTCCTCACCTTCTTAAACTTAGAAGAATCCTTGATCCAGATGGATTAATGTAAAGTCACTGATGCAGAAAATTTTAACCATTGACAGATGCGTATTATCAAGGTCTGCTCTAGCGAAAGCAAGTAAGGGTAATATGTAGCTGCAGGCAGAAAGAAACCTTCTCTGCTCCATCATGACAGAGAACCACAGCTCCCAGTGGAGTTTTTTGTGTAAAACCATCTGCAGCCATCAGCACGAAACATGTTCACGTGACAAATAATGGCTGAGAATAACTGCAAGTTTATTTCCCCTTTCCAGAAATGTATTTTGCTTCATCATCTCTCTGAACTCATTCCCTTCCAGATTTTTATAGATAAACAAGTAAAAAAAAATAATTATAGGAGTCAACAATGAATGGTCAAGCTGCCAAAAAGATTTTTCAGTCACCACCCAACTTCAAAGACTTCTATTAAAAATGATGATGGGAAACTAAACAAAGCCTCCACAAAACATTCAAAAGGCATGAAAACTAAATATTGTGTGATATTTCACACTGAGTGGCCATCAGCTTTTAGAGGAAGAGAGAAGTCCTAAACATGAATACACATCTCCTATGGCTACCAAGTTAAGAAATTTCAGCTGAGATGTTCTGAATGCATCCTCCCATGAGAACAGGCCACTATCATAGTCATGTCCCACTTTGCCTACTGTCATGTAACGAACATTAAGTTCTTTCTTTTTCAAGTTTGAAGTAACAACTTTTAGTCAAATGACAAGAAACCAGAGTAATACAAACCAGTGAGCGAGAATAAATGCCTCCAGGAGCTAATTAAATGAGCATAAGAATTTCAGAAGTTAACGACTGTAATAGCACTTATTCTTATGGCTGTAAACAATATGATTTCAGTATAAAAATGAATCAAGCAGCCAGACACGCCCTGGTCCCCTACTCTTCCCATAGGCAAGAGCATCATGATCGAAGATGCTGCCACCTCTACCAGCAGCCACAGTCCATTGTGTGATTAGGAGAGAACACCATCCTTGGGCACGCACCAAATTCCACTTAGTTCACCCTACTGCCTGGGGGTTACCCATCACAGTTCTCAGGGCACTGGAAAACAGTCAAGAAGGTTTTATCTCTGAGGTATTAGCACTGAACTCCTTCTTCATCTCCCTTAGAAGGAAGAAAAAAAATAAAGCCAAAAACCTGCTTATTGAAGTTTCTTCTCCAGCAGATCCAGCATCCTCAACTCAAACCTCCAGTTTAGTTGCTAGGACATGCTGCTGAAATTGTTAAGTAGATGACAGTTATCACAGTTACACAGACACATTTGTAAAAATCTGAAAAAATGGAAGAGGGATATTAAAACACCAGTCAAGCTACAAAAAGACTGGAAAGTTCAGTCACTGTGAGAAATGGATTTAAAAAAATTTTTTTTAAAACACTTATTTCCATCCACACAAAAAAAAAAAAAGGAAAGAGGAACGAAAGAAAGATTAAAACATTTCTTTCAAAAGATCATTGATCTGGTGAAAAGTGCAAGTGCTTACACAACATTGCTATCCTACCTTCAGGTAACAGAAAAAACCCAGATAATTGTTAAATTGAACAACTACAAGCAGCAGGAGTTTGAAAGCAACTACAGTTCTGCAGCTCTGAGCTTCTCCTCCCAACAGCCATTTATGCTACTTAAGCTACTACATTTTTGACATTACAGATATATCCCAATTACACAATCGTTACAAAGAAACATAAAAACAAATGTGAAAGGACAGAAACGTTTCTGTACACTGCCCAGAAAGAGAAATAACCTGCTTAAGTTTATGGATGGAATCTGGACTCAGACTAATGGGAGTTCAATTGATTTCAATGAAGACAATGTTTCACTCTCAACTCTTTTCTCATTGTTTCAGTGTGGTCCCCTGTAGGTTGTAGAGCTCCATTCTCTTGATTGGAAAGCCAGGGCCATGGCAAGGTGCTGAAAAGCCTTTACATGCTGTGACTGTCTCCCTCTTCAAACACAAGCCATTGTAAGGCAATACAAGTGGTAGCATCTCCTGGAAGATGGCCATAATACAATTCTGACAAACATAAAATTGAAGAATATTCCAAAGTTACCCATCTTCTGCAGAGATAATCTGATTTTCCTCTTTCACAAATTCCAACAGTGAAGAGTCAAAAGAACTTCGAGAAGACAGACAGTGAAACATCAAGAAGATGGTAGTTATACATACATATATAAAACTCCAACACTCCCAGTTCTACCACACACCACAAGCATGCAGAATTTTTAAGTCCTGCTAAACAGATCAAGTCACCATCACACTACCTTGATCTGTATGAATTTCAAAGCAAGATACACACTCAAAAGTAAGTTTGTGCAAGAACACTGGGGCTGAGTTGTAGTCTGCAAAACCAGGACTCAGCATTGCCCAGCACAAGTTTCAGCTTGCTAATGGAGGGAGATAACAAAGAATTCCAGCACCTGCTGAAGGAAGACGATTCACTAGAAGGGCAGAAATTTAGTATAGGTCTGACTGAAGCCATCCCAGTAGGTTGCATGGCTACATATCAAAATGGAAATGGATCCTCCGGTTTGTCCAACACTACAAGTTTTTTAAGCTTTAGGTAAAAATGTACAAGCTTTTACAGCAAGCTTGAAAAAAAAGGTGGCTGGAAAACATGGCAGATACAAGAAAGACCACCATGTTCATCCAGCTTTGTCAGCTCAGAGCACCTATATCAACTCACACACAGCAGTATTAGCAGGTGTTCGTTCACTGGGTTACCACCCCATTCCACCCTCTGGGGTGGCAACATGTCAGTTAAAGCGAGTTTAACTCCCACTCTGAGCAGTCTAAACTGGTTTTTGTAACAGTTAAGGTATGCCTGCTTACAGAAACATCTCAGTGGAAAGCTGGCACTAGCTCTCCATCTTCAGGCTGCACAGCTCAAATATGGGACAGGAAGAGCACTGCCTTTCAGAGACCCCTGTGCCCTTGCACACTCTTCAGGAGACAGATTTACCTCCATTACTCTTTGTGGAACCAAAGTTCAAACCCTGGCTCCCCTTTTTTCTTTTGGCACAGGAAATAAGTATATGAAGAAAGCAGCACAGCATTGAAACAGAATAATTTCTAACACCAAGCAAAGTAGTTGGGTGAACTAACAGCAAGATATGAAGAAGGAGACATGAGAAGATAATTTTTTCTTTTAGTATCTACACAAACCCTGAAGACATCTGCTATAGCAATGAAGAGAGAGGCAGAGACTGAAAACCAAGGACAAAAAGCTTCAGTATCATGGCTGTCTGAGTCGGAAAACTCCACTGAATATGGAGTTCAAAGACCAACAATAATTTCTGGTATCTCAAATGTTTATGGGACTGGAAACCTTTCCATCTCAATCCTGGATACAACTGCTGCTGTGTTTTCTACTGCACTTCAGTTTTGGTTTATTTGCTCAGCAGAGACATCAAATCCACATCTGTACCTGCACATCAAGACCCAACGTTGGCATTGTTAGGCAAAAGCACCAAAAAACTCACTTTGGGGTGTAAGAACACAAGCAAATAACTCCAAAAGCCGAGAAGAGGATGGAAGGGAAGAAAAATATTCAGTACATTGATTTTATAACAAGCACAGCAAGCAAGCTACAGACTCCTAAAAGGAAGGGGAAAACCAGATTAACTGCTCTTTAGTATTAATACTGGTAATTCTTCAACAGTCACACAAATCCTTCAGAAATTACTGTTCTCTTTGCAGTCCAGTTCCTTCTGCAGTGCAGTTGAAAAGGCTCTGAGTCTCACGTGGCTGCTCATCTAAGCTGTTCCCATTTCCAGTCTTCAGAGAGACTAGAATGTCCTAATTCAGTTTAATAAAGAACTCATTGGACTTGGAGGAGGGAGGGGAGGGCAGCAACAGCACTAGGAGGGGAACCCAGCAATTTCTGTATTTCAGTAAAGTTTACCAAATAAAGCTACAAAAAAACAACAGCTAAACCAACAGCTGATCATCACAGGAAAGACTCTAGAAAAGGGGGAGGAGAACGGAAGACAAACAAGCAGAAACATTTTCCTCTTCCTTTGATCTAAGTTGTAAGTAGAAAAAAGCATTCTGAGCAACACTAAGTTTATGATTTATTTTTCTTCCCCAAACTAACAGAATTCTGGTTATTCAAGAAGAGGAGGTGTATTTCTAAATAAAAACCATTAACTCAATTTAGTTTAAGGTAGATAAAGTTCCATAAGTCTCAAAGAAACAATGAACATTGTTTCAACAAATCTGATTTTCTTTTGCTGGCAGTGAAGTAATGTTACAGTTGTGAGGTGCTTTGAAGGATTTGGAGAACTGCAACTGAAGCAGGTATTGCATAATTTCTTGAAAACAGCAAATATAAAATTATGGGATGTCTTCAGAAAACCGATTAAAAATAAAATACAAACCTTGACCAAGACCAGAAGGGCACTTGAACTGCATGTTCTATAAGACCAATGCATGAGACAGGGCTAGAGAATGCTGTGAGAAACACCATGATTGTTTTTTAATATTTGCCAATATGTTACTGCGTATTTCAAATCTGGGCACCTTTACTGACTGCTTTGATGAAGTAAATTGTTGTACACTCTGCCCAGTCCTACATCAAGAGCAATCCTCTCAAAATATCTCCTGGACAGTAACTCCTATTATCAAAACTACCCTCTGCTTCAGATTTGAGTTCAGTAATAGAAGTTAAATGAGCGACTTGTTTTTCCCCAGTAAGAATGTAGTACTGGAGACATGATTAACACCATGGAATGAAGTCTGTAGGATAGAGAGGTTACACTCTACCCACTTACCATACATGACTATGTTACAACTTCTGGTCATTGCTGCTGATTTCGGGGAGGAGGGGAATTTTTTATCAATCTATCAGCTATTATGACCACGATTAGGATAATCAAACAACTCCAGTACGAGGTGAGCATCCTTGCTGCACTGAAACAATTACATTACAAGCTCTGAAGCTTGTAATATAATTACCTTTTTCTTTAATTGCAGTGGAACAGTCAGAGAACATATGCCAGGATTTGTAACAACAGGCAAGATGGAAACATCCTGAGACAGATGAACAATTTTTACAAAAATGTCAGAAGCAGTAGCATGTGGAAAACAGTTCATGGCTAAACCTTCAGCAGGTTCACTGCTACTGTGAACCCAGTGTGTCCTCCAGCAGAGAGTTTTCAGAAATGCAGTCACAGGACCCTCTGAAAAGTCAATCCCTCTAAAATACATTGTGTTGATACCTAGCAATGAAGTAGAGTAAAATCCAGTGGCATTGCAGAACTGATTGTTACAACTGCTGCCTTCTCTAATTTTTCAAATTAAGATAATCTTCATTTTACTTGTATGAGACAATAAAGTTGAGGCAAGTCTTTAAGAAAAGATTTAATTGTGGGTAGATCTTCTGCATTGCACATGCTGTGGTATATGCAATAATGTTTTACAGGACACAAGGGCAATACAAACACAAAATAAGACATTTTTGAGAAGTCCATCAATAAAGTCATAGAAGCTCAGAAGCCCAAATTTTGGAAAATGATCAAAAATTACTCAGTCTCGTTAAAAACCCCAAAACCATAGAAAGCAGACATACAATGCTGCAATGTTACCTGATGTTTGAAGATTTGTGAGTCTCATGTATCTTCTAGACGTGCTGTCTTCGCCATAATATTTCAGGTTGCTTTCATTCTGGGATCTCAAAGTGATGTATCTAAACAAAGAAAAACAACTGAAATTAGGTTTTCCCCTGCTTCATGTGATTATCTTATAAAGTATCATCAGCTGGCCCCAAACCATAAGCAGACCTGCAAGAATGAGCTTCCTACTGCAACACAATAAAGTTAACTCCATGGGTCCTCCATTCTTCAAGTGACTGTTGCAGAAGACTTCTGTCAGCACTGTAACTCCTTTAAGGAACAACCAAGAATGTCCTTCCCACACCAATAGCGAGACATTGCTTTGTTGTGAAATCCCTAGGACTGATACATCCACAATCCTTCAAATTACAGACTGAAATATGAGTAAATTCCTCATCTTCTTACTCAGTTTTGGCACTTACTGCAAAATGAGGAATGGGTTAATGTTGATTCAATAAATAAAGCAACATTGTGCCTCTACTGCAGAGACCATAAAGAATTCACAGCATCTTCTGCTGCCTTAACAGAACCCAAAGACAGACTCAACGCTCTCATGCAGGAGATTTACTAGCCCAGAGCTTGCAACCTATGTGACATGCATCACACAAACAAGAGAAGGTACAGCAATCAGGAAAGGAAGGATTAATGAAAGTCAAAGGCACAGGAGATACAATCAGGTTGTCACCCAGTGCAGCAGAGATATCTAGACACAGTATCTTAAATTATTTACAAGAAAACAACACAGTTGGTTTTGTTGGTGCTGCCTCAAAGACAGCTTTCAGGGAAGGTCTTGAACATCCAAGGTTGTTATAAGGGCTGGTTGATGTCTTTGCAGAGCTATTGCTCTATTACCTTTGAGAAATCCCTGGAATTACTGGTTTGGTTTTGGTTCCCACTATGCAAAAAAAGATGTGGCCAGGCTGGACAGCATCCAGAGAAGGGCCACAAAGGTGATCAAAAGACTTGGAAGCTGCCAGACTGAGAAAGGCTGAGAGACTTGGGCTTGCTCAGCCTTGAGAAAGTAAGGCTTAGAGGAGACCTTATCCCTGTTTCAATATTTGAAGACTGAGACAAAGAAGGTGGAGATTCCCTTTCTTCAAGGAGACACATGAAAAAGATGAGGGGTAACAGATACAAGTTACTTCCAGGGAGATTCCAGCTGGACACAAAAGGAAAATTTTTGTCCGTGAGAACTACCAGCCACTGGAATAATCACCCAAGGAAATAGTGGATTCTCAGCACTGGACACTTATAACATTCATCTGGAGATGGACTGGGCTATCTTGTCTAGACCACGATTTTGCCAAGAAAGGCTGGACCAGATTATCTTTGAGGTCCCTTCCAGCCTGCTGTTCTATGAAACAAGCCTGAAAGCTAAGGGGGCCATTCACAGCTCACTGACATCAACAGGAAACTTCATTCCCACAAAGTCCTGCAAGGTTTTTGGGAAGTCATTCTAGGCTTAAGAAGAAAATGTATAAACAGCAGCTTAAGGGAGAAGACCACAGATAACCTCAGTGACCTGCATCATTTTCCTCATCTCACATTTACTCCAGATTCATTTGTTTATTCTTTAAAAATCTCTGATAGAAGTCCCAAGTACTGTGACAACAACATTGCCTAAGTCTAGCAGTTCCTTACACAGACCAATGCTTCAGTATTCTGCAGACAAACCATCCCAGTCAGCTTCCCCAGAAGGCCAAGCTGATGGATGCTGAGAAAAGCAACAGGACTAGCCAGGAAAATCCTTTCCTGTTTTTCTTATTTGTTTTGGCTGCTTTTTCCACTACACTCTCTTCATCACCAGAGCTACAAAACCAAATGCAAATCAGCTGATATATGCAATGGTCTCTCATATAACAGCATGGAGGTAAAGAATAAAACTTGGGGCGTTTTAGAGCCAGAGGTGGTGAACCGATAGCTAATAACTACTGAAACAGCCCCAATGTAATTAACACAAGACCAAACACCACAGAACTATATAAAATTTACAAATGAGGTTTTAATCCCTTCCATTAAACTTTAATCAGCATCTCATTTTTTGAGGTTTAGACTAAAAAGCAATCTGATTTTGTAATGGTTTGCCATGTTGTTCTGTTCTGCTCCCCTCCCAGCCCCTAGGTTTTTGCATATAACCAGAGCACAGTAAGGAGAAGCTGAGAAGTGAAGCCTACAGCAACATTTACAAATTGAGAGCTAAGTCAGAGATCAGCTATCCCATACACACAAAATAAATTTTCGTTGTTCTCTGCATTAGGATTGATGGCACTGCTGGAAAATAAGGAGCACATAATACCTTTTATGGGAATGTAAAGCACGGGTGAATTAGCAGAGCGCGAAAGCAGCTAAATCAATTTTTCATCTCAACATAGTAATGGAGGCAATTTCTTGAACTTTACTGTGCTTGTAATGTATTGATCAGCAAAGGTTCACACCGAAAGTTAAACTGGGTATTTTTTTTTTTAGGGATGAAATGGAGGATGACACTAATACTCCAGGCTACACAACAAAAAAAAAAAAAAAGATTTTCCAGCTAAATTACAGTTTGAAAACTCACTACCTGCAAGTTACTGCAACACGGAAGAGGTCCTCTAGATACTTAAGTAATCCAGAAGAAATCTTCACAGAGCAGCTATAAGGAGAATCCAAAAGATGCAGTGCTGCTCCAGAAGCGACAGCACAAAAACCAGTACCAGTCACACTACCTGTGGCATAATGCTGTGGCAGCAGCTTTAGGGCAAAGTTTTTGTTCCAACACTTCAACTCCCCTTAGCTGCTGGTGGATGAGGACATAGATATCCTCTTCTGAGGTAACGTGAAATGCTGGACAAATATCCTTCTATTTACTTAAAGAAGATGGATTTTTGTATCATTCGGCATTAAGAACTGACATGTTAAAATTGGGAACTCGGACTTCCTGCAAATCACTATCAGAGCGCAGAAAATTTAATTCTGAGAGCATATCCAAAAAACCCAAATATAGTTATTTGGAATGTCTCTTCTCCTGCCAGTCTACCAAATTGTACACAAACACGAGCTGACAACCTTCCCATGAAATGACTAATCCTCATCTACTTCAAATCAGTGAATCACAAGAGTTTTCTCCACTGTATTTTCATTACGTCTGTTACAGGGGTGATCAAGAACATCCTGTTATCTAAATTGTTTGGTCTTAATTAAACAGCATTTCACTATTTTTGGAGCACAAAAGGGAAAAGCAAACCACCTTAAGGTAAGAAACATAATGAAAACAACAGAGAGCACATCTTAAAGGAGCAATACAAGCAAAGACTGTGGTATCAACGGGCAAAACCAGCAACACAAAACGTGTCAGTACCTGAACTCTCATCGGCAATCATGTACCATTACTCTGGGTCACTTAACACATCAGAGTACAGTCTCTGCCAACATCTTTGGAACAACAACTTCATGATTTTGTTGCCCTTTCCTGACGCATGTTTAGATTGCTGGTTGCACCTTCCCAAAAAAAACACGGGAGGCATTAAAATTGTCTTCCAAGGCCAGGATTCTTCATGCACAGTAAGCTGTTTCTATGTGTTCATTTTTACATCTGTGAAATGCTTCAGCGATATCATATGATGTCTGTCCAGAAAAAAATCTCAACAGACAAACCAACACACCTACAGACAAGATGCTACAGCATGAAGATACAAGTTCCAAAAATCTATTAGGTTTACACTGTAGGGTCCAAAGCTTCAGACAACAGATGCTGTTAAACACTAGATTGTGGTTAAAGATGCTTTGACCTGAGCTCTGGTCAGGTATCTACCAGTCTCACTAAGCAAACAGGTGCTCACACTAGAAGAAACCAGCACAGCAGA
This sequence comes from Upupa epops, assembly GCA_013397515.1. Taxonomy (NCBI): domain Eukaryota; kingdom Metazoa; phylum Chordata; class Aves; order Bucerotiformes; family Upupidae; genus Upupa; species Upupa epops. The sequence goes on along the minus strand of VZRI01002414.1, from coordinate 63,727 downwards.
GATTCTGACTAGGATGAGATGCCTACCTGGAGCAACTACATCAAGCTGCTCTGTTGTACTGGCCAAAATACAATCAAGTTCCCTCAGGCAGCATTCAGCTTGTCCCATTCAGGAGAAAACATTTTATTCCTGCAATTCCTTCCATTTTTATTATTCAACATCAAAGAGCTTCAGCAAATCACAGAATGTTGGGGATTAGAAGGAACCTTGAAAGATTATCCAGTCCAATCCCCCTGCCACAGCAGGATCCCCTAGATCAAGTCACACAAGAACATGTTCAGGGGGTTTAAAACATCTCCAGAGAAGGAGACTCCGCAACCTCCCTAAGCAGCCTGTTCCAGTGCTCTAACACCATCTCCATGAAGAAATTCCTTCTCTTATTCATGTGGAACCTCCTATGTTGCAGCTGACACTAGCTGCCCCTTGTCCTATCATTGGATACCACTGAGTCTGACTCCTTCCTCCTGATACCCATCTTTTACATATTTATAAACATTAGCGAGGTCACCTCTCAGTCTCCTTTGTTTCAAGCTCAAGAGACCCAGCTCCCTCAGCCTTTTCTCATCAAGGAGATGCTCCACTTCCATAATCATCCTTGTGGCTCTGTGCTGGCTTCCTGAAACAGTTCTGTGTTCTTCCTGAACTGAGGGTCCCAGAACTGGACACAGTATTCCAGATGTGACCTCATCAGGGCAGAGCAGAGAGGGAGGAGAACCTCTCTCGATCTACTAACCACATCCTTTCTAATCCACCCAAGATGCCACTGGCCTTCTCGGCCACAATGGCACATTGCTGGCTCATGATCATCCTGATGGCCACCAGGACCCCAGATCTCAACCTATGCTGGTACCTGCAGTTGTTCTTGCCCAGATGCAAGACTCTACACTTGCCTTTGTTGAATTTCATTCAACTCCTCCAGGCCCAACTCTCCAGCCTGTCTAGGTCCCACTGACTAGCAGCACAATCTCTGGTGTGTCAGCCACTCCTCTCAGCTTTGTGGCATCAGCAAACTTGCTGACAATGCACTCTATTCCTTCATCCACATTGCTAATGAATACACTGAATAGTACTGGTCCCAGTAGTGAACCTTGGGAAACTCCACTAGATACAGGCCACCAACTAGACTCTACTACACTGATTACAACTCTCTGGCTTCCATCCTGCAGCCAGGTCACAATCCACCTTACTACCTGATCATCCAGACCACACTTCCTCAGTTTGGCCACGAGGATGCTGTTGGTCAAGCATGACCTCCCTTTGGTGAAGCCATGCTGACTGCCCCTAATGATCCTCTTGTCTTCAATCTGCCTGAAAACAGCAAATGGGCAAGATGTTCTATCACCTTTCTGCAGATGGAGGTGAGGCTGACCATTCTATAGTTACCCTAGTCTTCCTTCTAGCTTTTTTCAAAATTGAGTGACATTTGCTATCCTCCAGTCCCCCAGGCACCTCTCCTGTTCCTCATGACTTACCAAAGACAATGGAGAGTGCTCCAGTAATGACTTCCATCACCTCTCTTAGCGCTCGCAGGTGTATCCCATAAGCATCCATGGATTTATGTACAATGAATTGGTGATCCAATACAGACTCTATCTACAGGAGTTTATCTTCATAGCACAGACAACTCTCACTGGACCAGGGTGCCCAGAGCCCCATCAAGCCTGGCCTCAAACACTGCCAGGGATGGAGCAGCCACAACTTCTCTGGGCAACATTCACACAGTGATTTCTGTTCTGTCTCTAATGAGACCCAACACTTGTTTTACTCATCCATGCCCTGCCATTTCCACAGGATGACCGCAATCTCCTTCCAGAATGGAGTCACCTGCACTAGGGCACACACTGTGTTGAGACCCCCTCATCCTCCTCCTGCACATGTTGCTTTTGTTTATCTACAAGCAATTTCCTCCTGCATTTTATCATCATCTTATCGTTCCTTCAGTACAAGGAGTTCTCCTCCAACACATTTCAGCCAACTCTCCTTTTTGTTATTCTTGTAAAATTTCACGTTACTTACTTTAAACTTTCAAGCAGGCACTCCTCATAATGAACTTTAGCCCTAATTGTTACAGTTTAGCAATGCTGAAAACACTTCACAGCAAGATCCTCTGTTCAGAGCCCAAGAACCTAATGCTTGATCCTCTCATGCCATGTTAATGTGCCATTCCTGCTCAGAGAAGGTGAAGCAGGAGCTCCACAGCTCAGAAACAGCACTGCTATGCTGAAAAAAAAAAAAAAAAAACAACACAAACAAATCAGAGGACCAAGTTAAAAGTCTGACAGCTACTGCCTGCCTCCAGATCTTCCATGCCCAAGGTAGGAGGAGGAAAAAAAAGAAAATCAACTCCCAAACCCAATGCCCATCCCACCCCCCTGCAGACAGACTCCTGTAGAGTGCCCAGACTATTCTGAAAGACACTAAATGTGTAATAACTTCTTGAATGAATATTCATTTTTGAATTGGTGGGAAACCCAAGGGTGAGTAGGCGTAAGGAGCAGCATTGCTGTGCTGTTTATTAAAGGCTGTGAGTACCCACAAGAATTTGGCTCTGGTCTTTGTGCCCAACTCTAACAACCTTGGTTTACTGACAGGCACTGAGCATATGGAGCTCTGCTTCAAATGAGTCCTCTGAAAGGGACAATTAGATCAGACAACTGAAGACTGAACAGCCAAGGGAGCTAATTAAATTCTTAAAGCCTTGTCTGTGTATTTATCCAAATCTTTCTCACCATTCTTGCTGAGGAGGAGAATGGTTTTGGCCTGGAAGGGAACAAAATTGTGTCCTTTTCCTTTTTCCTCACTCACCTCTGTAGTTACAGGTCTGCATGGAACAAAACTCAAGACACTAAATCAATGCAGCCAGTGGTGAAATTCATCTTATTGTGACAGAAATATTCCATTTTCCCTGGCTTATATTTTAAATTGCTTTCTGATATACCAGGTTATTATTTTTTAGCCCCTTTGGTTCCTTACATAATTAAATGCCACGCCATCCAGCTTTTACAATTACTTTTACCATTTTCAGAGGCACATTGACTCTCAGCAGTGTTCTCAACCCTCTGTGAAGAATTTATTCCTCACAAGTATTAGCTCTGTAGAGTATTTTCTTCTTCATTACATTAAAAGCTCTTGGCCATCCCTATGGAAATCTTTCCCTTTGTACAGACTTTGCTGTAGTGGAAGTCACATTTGCCCATCCTCGGTTTCCACTCCCTGTATTCCACATAACCAGAAGTAGCACAGAAAAGGGGAATGGATGATGCTTTTTAATACTTCTGTGCAACAATTCAGATTTTACATATAATAATTGGAAAAACAACATTCCCAAAATACCTCCTAGGTAAGCTGTGGACATTTTGCACAATTACAGATACAGCTACCCAGGCTCTGAAGCTTTGATAACTGTCTTGTGTCATTTAGAATTACACCTAAAGTTTGGAGCAGGTGTCTTCCCAGCAACTCCCAGCTTCGCTTTCAAGTACTGCTCCCCACTAAAAAGAAATCCAGCAGCACAACACTCCCTCCCACTTCGGCATATTGTGACAAAGCACGCCTTACTAAAGTAGTTTGTCGTCACTTCTATATCAAAGGAGCAAGTTCATCCTGCTTAACACTGATCTGAGAGAAATACAGAGAAACATACTTGAGGGTTTCCATTCTAAGGTTAGATAAGGAGAATTTTTCGGCCAGTGGGGATTTTTAACAGGTAGTTTGTCCAGGCTACTGCTGTTTTGTTGTTTTTTAACAGTGGACAACTGAAGGGGAAAAATATCAGATAATTTTAAAGAATTATTTTAGTTAAACTAATGGCTAAAGCTTGATTTCTTACATTTTCAGTTTGTTTTGTAGCAGAACAACAAGAAGGAGTTTCCAAAAAGCACCTAACAAGTACCAGGAATGAAGCCTTCTCCATGACAGACACAGTATACCACCACCACAGGATCTTCTCCTAGACATTAATTATAAGCAGGAACCACTCTGAGAAAGATCATAAACTTACTTGTCCTTTATGGTTCTACCTTACATTTCCTGTTGGCCAAGTCACTCGTCAGAATTGCAGGCATGATTCCAAGTATAACACTTCCAATTGAAAGCCACATAATGCCTGACCAGTTCATAGCATTTCCAGCTCTACCACAGTCTCTGGATTACTGTCCCAGACAACTCAAGAACCAAAAAGCTTTGCTCACATTTCTACATGATCCTGCTGGTGTCCTGGCATGGTGCTTTGCACAAAGGAACTAAGGACTCTGCAACAAGAAGACCAAGTTATCATCTCTCCTTTCGATCCTGGTTTTGTCTGATGTCATAGTAACCTGAACCTAGCAGAAACGATGAATAAACACCCTGCAAAGCAAGTGTGTTCGTGTCAACTGAAGCTCAGAAAAAGTTTTTGGTTGCTAGCAGGAAGCTGTGGACATATTCTAAAGTCCTGTTTACTCAAGATGCTGAGGTTCTCCTCTGAAATAACGTTCCACTGCCTGTTCACTGGTCCTTCTGGAGACATCAAACATCTGCTAAAAATCTGTGATTTCCTTATCTGCTGTCATCTAGAGAAGCCTCTATGAATTATCTCTGAATAGTCTGCCTAAGATCTCCAACATCTTCCAAACAAGCTTGTATCTTTAAACAAACCAGATAACACTCCGAGCATAAATTCTGCTCAGGGAAGTCTTGCATTCAGTAATGGTGTTGTTCAGACACCCACATCTCAAGTTCTGAGTCTCAAACTCCACAAGCCAGCACAGCACACAGAATCCCAGTACCACTTCACAGAGCATCTCAGCTTTTCAGCCTGCTCTCTATCTCCCTAAAAGATTTATCTCAAATGGATACGCAATATTTTTGCATCAACATTTTTAATCAATTGTTTGATGTGGATGTTAAGTTTCAGAGTGAGCTATGTGGAATTCTTTACACACACAAAGAACATTATGGGCTGGAAGGGACCTAGAAAGTTCATCTAAGTCTACCACCCCCTGCCAGAGCAGGGTCTGGAAATCTGGGCTGCTCCAGATGATGCTTGTAAAGACTTACTCTATAATACTCTTACGAGTTTGTAGGAGACACACTTCAGAAAAGCATAAAAGGGTTCTTCATAGTTATCTTCACTAAGGTCAGACTTAGAGTATTTATTTATTTATTGTGGTGTTTACACGTACTGTTGCCATCCAATGAGGAAATGGAGAAAAAAAATAGACAACCTCCTCCTCCTTTTGATCACCTAATTCCACATCATTTCTACTTAAAGATCAGTTCAGTTTTTTTGGTTTGTAGTGCAAGAGGGTAAGCAAACACAGACTCGAGTTTTTCATCATTTACTGAACCTATAGTACACAAGGCTCATTAATCATCAGGCCCTAGACTCACAACTGAAATGCTAATTACAGGCACATGGAAAAGGGGTTTTTTTTCAATAATTAGCAAGCAGGCAATTCTCAGAATAGTATTATCTGATTTATCACAGCATTCTGCAAAGAAGATGGTTTCCCTCTGTTCACCACAGATTCAAGCCTCTCTGGACTATCTATGAGAGATCTCACTGGACAAGTGATTTGGAACTTTGAGCAGGATAGATACAACAGAGAAGTTGTGGAGTGTCCTTTGGAGACTTTCATGACCCGTCTGGATGTATTCCTACTTGACCTGTCCTAGATTGTACAGTCCTGCTCGAGCAGGGGGGTTGGATTCAAATCTCTAGAGGTCCCTTCCAACCCCTAATGATCTGTGTATCTCTGTAACCCTCCTTGGGAATTGCCCAAGGAACAGTGACTGCAAGCAATGTGAACAGAGGTTTGAGTAGTAATACCATGAACCTCAGGTATGTTTATTTCCAATTGGATGTTTCAAGACTGAAACATGCAATCCACAGCATCATTTCTAACAACCATCATCATCACCAATACCAGCGAACATAACTTGGGGCTGCAGAATGGGAGTGAGGAAGGATTCCAAGTTGATTTAAAAAACACAATTAAAAATAATTCCCTTCCATGTGCATACGGGTCCCATGTACAGCACTGTGCTGGTTGGGAGTCAGGACTTGCTCTGTGACCAGGCTTATGGTGGCCAAAGTCAGAGCAGCACTGGGACGTTCCAAAACATCTTTCCTCCAAAGGAGGAAAACATCAACCTGCCCGTCAGTCTGACCTCGGTACCAGAAAAGATTATGGAACAGTCACCTTGGGGGTGATGATGCGGCAAATGCAGAACAACAGGGAGATCAGGCCCAGCCAACATGAGTTCACAAAGGGCAAGTCTTGTTTCACCAACCTTATCTCCTTCTACGATCGGGTGACTCACCTTGTGGATGAGGGAAAAGCAGTGGATATTATCTACCTGGACTTCAGTCAGGCATTTGACACTGTTTCCCACAGCATTCTGCTAGAAAAGCTGGCAGCTCATAGCACAGACAGGTGAATTCTTTGCTGGGTTAAAAACTGGCTGCATAGATGAACCCAGAGAGTTGTGCTGAACGGGGTTAAATGCAGTTGGCAATAGGTCACAGTGTCCCTGTGGGCTCATATTTGGGACCAGTCTTAATGTCTTTATCAATGATCTGGATGAGGGGATCGAATGCACCCTCAGCAAATTTGCAGATGACACAAAATGAAGCGTGAGTGTCCAAGATCAACCCCAAGTATCAGTACAGGTTGGGGACTGACCTGTTGGACAGCAGCGTAGAAGAAAAGGACCTGAGGGTCCTAGGGACGGCAGGATCACTATGAGCCAGCAATGTGCTTTTGTGGCCAAGAGGGCCAGCCAACAGCATCCTGGGGTGGATCAGAAGGGGGGTGGTTAGCAGATCAAGAGAGGTTCTTCTCCCCATCTACTCTGCACTGATGAGACCGCATCTGGAGTACTGTGTTCGGTTCTGGGCCCCTCAGTTCAAGAAGGACACAGAGCTGCTGGAGGGTGTCCAGTGTAGAGCAACAAAGACAATGAAGGAAGCACAACAGCTCCCTTATGAGAAAAGGCTGCAGGAGCTGGGTAGCTTGGAGAAGAGGAGGCTGAGGGGTGACCTCATTCATGTCTATAAATATGTGATGGGTGGATGTCAGGAGGATGGAGCCAGGCTCTTCTCAAGGTTATCTAGAGATAGGACAAGGGCCAGTGGCTGCAAGCTGGAACTGAGGGGGTTCCATATAAATACCAGAAAAAAATTCTTCATAGTGAGGGTAACAAAGCATTGGAAGAGGCTGCGCAAGGGGGTTATGCAGTCTCCTTCTCTGGAGATGTTCAAGACTTGCCTGGATGTGTTCTTGTGCAACTTGGTTTTGGCAGTGGGATTGGACTAGATGATCTTTCGAGGTCCCTTCCAATCCCTAATGATTCTGTGATCTGCTTGAGGGTAGGGAAGTTCCGCAGAGGGATTTGGACACGCAGGAAAAAAGGGCTGAGGCCAGTGGGCTGAGGTTTAACAAGACCAAGTGCTCAGTCATACACTTCGTTCATAACAACCTCCAGCAGCACTACAGGCTTGGGGAAGAGTGGTTGGAGAGCTGCCTGGCAGAAAAGGACCTGGGGGTGTTGGTTGACATTTGGCTGAACAGGAGCCAGCAGTGTGCCCACATGGCCAAGGTGGCAAATGGCATCCTGGCCTGTATCAGGAATGGTGTAACCAGCAGTTGTAGGGAGCTGATGATGTCCCTGAACCTTGCATTCATGAGACCACATCTTGAGTCCTATGTCCAGTTTGGGCACCACAGTCTAAGACGGACGCTGAGGTTCTAGAGCATGTCCAGAGAAGGGCAACAAGGCTGGTGAGAGGACTGGAAAACAGGCCCTATGAGAAGTGGCTGAGGGAACTGGGGTTATTTAGTCTAGATAAGAGAAGGCTGACAGGAGAACTTACAGCTCTCTATATCTACCAAAAAGAAGGTTGTAGCAAGGCTGGTGCTGGTCTCTTCTCCCAAATTCCCAATGATAGGACAAGGGGAAATGACCTCAAGTTGTTTCAAGGGACGTTTAGATTGGATATTAGGAATAAAATCTTTACTGAGAGAGTGGCTGGGCACTGGAACAGACTGCCCAGGGAGGGGTGAAATCACCACCCCTGGAAGTGTTTAAAAAACAAGTAGGATAGAGCACTTGAGGCCATGGCCTAGGGGTTAGGGAGTTGTTGGGATTAGATGTTGATGGTCCTGGAGGCCCCTTCCAGCCATAATGACTCTTATGATTCCAAGTGCTGTCTGCACAGCTTCTCCACTGTGGCTGGTTCACTTTGTTTAGGGAGTTACACAGACCATTAAAACTGTGCTCTGCAGACATGGATTTACTGATCTGCTGGTTAAGATTGAGAACTTCCACACAAGCAAGAAGACTGGCACATTTTACATGACCCCAAGCATGGGACATCAAGTCAGCAAGGTTTCTAGCTCATATAACCTGAACATTTTCAGATACTTCACATTACCAACTCCTTCCAGATCTCACTTCTATTTCCCACCTTCTCATAAGCTCTTAACAAGATGAAGCTCAATAAAAAAAAAATCTTTAGCAAGACATTAGGCTCATTTCTATCTTCATTGTAAGCCACATTCTCAAACAGACAAACTGTCTCCTGAGTATTGGGTTAACATCAGGAACATGTCCTGGACTGGGTGTCACAATTTCTAATGGATTCATATGTTTTGGTAAAGTCCTAAACTGAAAGACTTTAAGTAAAATGGAAAATCCTGACACAAGTCAGGGTTTTTACTCCATTCTCAGGCCTAAAGAGCCACCACAGATGGACAGCTCACCACAGATGGCCTCCCAGCTGCTATCATCTGCTTTGTTTCTAATAAGCAGGAGGAAGGAAAGATCCCTATAGCTCCTACTCCTAAACCAGGCAAAGTAGTAATAAAAGAGCTCTCTTGGTTCTGGGTGTTCTAATAAAAGAGGGAAAAAAAAGAAAAAATCAAAATCAAAAGTCATCCATGTGAATCAAATAACTTGCCAAATGATTCATGACTGTCATATTGAATAAAAAAGTACCATGTCAGTAAAGAGAATCAGAAAATTATAAATTATAACTGCAGATTATTAGAGCAAAGCACATGGGTATTATAAATTCTGAATCTTAAGAATGGATGACATACTTGCTGCATCTCCTTAACATTTGGGGGAAAAAAGAACTAAATCTATTTAGTGGCATAGCCTTTGCAAAAAAAGGTAAAAATAACTTTCATTGCAAAAGATAGGAATCCAACACATTACATAGCTATGGTGAGAGCTCCATGAATAAAGTCGATACTTAATTAATATTAAAAAAAAAAACCTGAAAAACCAAACATTTACAGATTAAAAATATACCTTGTGTGTTTCCAAATTAAGAACCAAGTGACACTGTATGCATCTGCTGCTTTAAAATAACTAAAGAACCAGATACACAAGAAGATCTAGATTTGCCCACCTTCTCAGCCATGCTGGGTTTTAACATTTCTGGGATATTGAAGAGAACAGCCCACCTCTTTTCTCCCAGTTTGATGTTACATTTAGCACAAAACCTTCATGCTCAGAATGAGATTTGGCTAGACAGCAGATGGAGTATCCCATTAAAACACCAAAATGTGCCTACCTTCCCAGAGAAAAGCAGCAAACCACTCCTCAGGAACTAATGTATCACAAGACATTCAATGTGGATGCTTACCCACAACGTATCTTTTTCTTAATTCTATCTAAAAATGTCCTTCTGCATAAAAGAATTCTTTAATTAAAAAAAAAAAAAAAGAGAAAAAACTGCCTCAGGTATTCTTGGCATTGTTCACAAAAATATAGAGAAACAGAGCACTCAAGGTGGGCAAACCTGCCGAAACACTTCAAACAGAGGACTGGAACACTTGGTACAGCAAGAAGTGGCTATTTCAAGTCAAAGGTAACTGGAAGGAAGAGAAGCTTTGTTCACTTTATTGAAAAAAGATTATGTGGCAATATAAAAGTAAATAAATAAAGAGAGAAAGATAAAAACCAGAGGGTACATTAATCAAAATTGTTCTGTGGTTCTCCTCTATTCTAATTAGAAAACACTTTATTTACAGCTCTTGGAACAGCAAGCACATATTTTATGGTGCAATTTTTAATGCAAATAGAAGTAAAGGTAACCCTAAAGTGGTTTGCAGACTCATACAATGAGACAGGAAACAAATGGTACAAGTGAGTAATGAACATGTCAAATGCATTCAGGAAGATCACATGACTCAACTAATAAATTCTTCTATTAGCAAATTTTTCTCCAAGAATGACCTAAATTTAGCTCTTTTTATTCTATAAATATAAAAACATTTTTCTGAAGATATCATTTTAATAGCGATTTAAATATACAACCCATCAAAATATAAACTTAAACCCATTCTCTCCATCTTCAAAACCAGGAAGTCACCACCAGAGATAGAAACATGTCTTTTCTGCTCACCAAGTCCACATTTACTGATTTTGAACATAGTGAAGAAGAGCCCTAAGTGGCAACATGAGATCTGCTAAGGCAGGCCCTTTTGTATTACCTGTGGCTACAGCAGCATTAGGGAGACAAACAAGTGGAGAAACATATGAGGGAGAAACTACCATACAAAGCAGACAACATGGAGTTAGGTTCTCCCAGAGATGGCTGAAATATCTTCCTGAAACCAGAGCAGGTTCACCAAGGACTGTCCTTGTGTATTCAAGCAGCAAATCTCTAAATTTGTTTGGTGATGGGGTTAAGGTGCAGACACCAACAGGACACGTTAGAGCTAAAACATCCACATTCTTCTCCTTGTTCAGTTAAAGGGTCTGCACTGCATCATTTCTCCCAATCTTTTGCTGCAAGAACAGCTTCATATAGGCCAAGCTTCCACCACCCAGCTACCAGCCCTTTTCCAAGCTGTTACACTTCAATTCAGAAATTTAACATCATGGGGAAAAGCTCCTACAGCAATTTTTCATTTCATTTTTAAGATGGAAACAAAATAAATTTTGCCTGATTTAACAGCTCCCACATCATGCCAGATACAGAATTTTCCATCTTTTCCAATTCATGAGGTTGCAGCAAACACTAGCATCTCCTCTCTGGGCTTATCTGTTCACTTTGGGAAGAAATATCTACATGAACATTTTGAGCAGAATGTATTGAAGCATATCCTAATATCATAGGAAAAAACCCAACCAGCCAACATGCATTTCCAGAATTGAAGGTGATCCAAAGCACAGAAATTCTGTTCCTGCGGAGATTATTTTTTTTTAACTTATATAAAAAAATGTTTATACTGTGTCTGAGCACACCTTTGAAAAAATAATTCCTAAAGCAAAGCTTCTCTGTCTCTACTGATTACCAAGGGGCCTAACGAAGTAAGCAGCCTAACCAAATTAGCTGATCCAGTCAGAAGCTGAAACTTAGAACAACTCACAACATCCCCTTATTGATACTGATGTCTCAGTAAGCAATAAGATCAGTTAAACCTTTTTTTATAACTAATCAGTATTGACCTTTTAGGGACCAGACGATTAGCTGTAGACAGGCTACAGGGAAGGAGGCTGCAATGAGGCAGGTACAACAGCACAAAGTACAAAAGAGAGAAAACTTTCTGCAAGGAAAACATCAAAGGTTTGATATTTTTCTCCTGTTACACTGTAGAATCAGAAGAGAATCATCTCCAGAATTGCATTTAACAGTAAAACACACCAAACCCACCCACCCCGCTAAAACTGCCCTCAAACACCCAGAGCTGCCTGCCCACCCACACCAAACCACCACAAAGAATTGCCTAACTCACAACCGCTGCACGTACCAAAATGCTGCCTGGGCTATAGGATCATCATGGTAGCAAAAGCCCAACAACACGTAGCAAAAGCCAGAGCTGAACCTCTTGCACCACACACCAGCCAGTGAGCATTTGGCCATGGAACGACACCATAAGGAAGAAATTTTGAGAGAATTTCAGCAGCGTTAAAGCTGCTGTCATGTGTCTGGGAAAAAAGTCCTAACATACAGTACCACTCCCACAAAAAAAAAGGATAGAGTATTATATAAGTATGTATATTATTCAACACTCAAAAACAACAGCTCCATCACATCTATGCAAAACCAGAAGTGGTGAGGAGCCGAGGGAGAGGGGGAAACAAGGAATTTCTAGTCTATTGTACATCTCTTTGATTTGCTTCAGAGCAAGCCCTCATACTACAGAGCAAGGACCTCTATCGATTTTATTAGCAGCACAACATGACTGATAGGCATGTAATTCATGCAGCATTTGCATCTATTAACTATTATCTCCTAGGAAATTATCTTCTGGATCTAGAGGGGAAAAAAATTATTACAAAACAGCTTAAAGGTGAGATAAAGTCAAAGCATCATCTCAGGCAAACAATTGTTCCTGTTTATGCGGTCATCTGAATGAGCTTTGCTCTTCCTTAGATTAAACAAGCACTCGTTGCCGAGGCACAAGTATTGCTTCTGAGGTAGATGTGAAGGACAAGGCCTAGCTGACAAAAATAACTTTCAAATAGCTGTTAGTATATTCACATTGTAGAGAACATAAAAGGAAACAGGAAGCAAGAGGGAGAAGTGTCTCTCTCTCTCTCTCTCATTGTATTTAAGTGACAGTGCAAGTAGCAGTGACTTTCTCCCCTGAAATGCTCACAAGGTATGAGACCATGACATAATCCTGCAAAATCTTGTAAACGCTATTTCCATTTTTCTGAACATTACAGGAATTCACAGAATTAAGAGCAAAAAATACTCTTTTTCCCCACTTATCACTCAAGAAAAATAAGATGCAAAATAGAGCAAGTTTTCCTGTAAAAAAAGCTTCGTCCTACTTTATGAACTAGTTATTTCTAACTGAAACCACCTCCCCTGCACAGAATATTATGGAGTGCTAAGAAGTTCCTCCACTCTTCCACAAACCAGCCATAATAAACAAGTTGATTTACGGCAAACAGAAATCCAGACGCACACGAGATCTAACAGCTGGTTGATGGAACACGTGCCAGTGTAGCCTACACTCACCTGGAAAGGACACCCAAGGGAAAAGAAAGTACAACCTGGTATAGAACTGGGGATGAAAAAAAGATAATGACTATATAGATTTTTGAGACTTTTGCCTTGGTAAAATCTTGGACTAAGATAAATTTCACTGACATTTCTGCAAATATGAGAATAAAACTCTGAAGAGATTCAATGTGAAAAGTTATTTAAAACATGCACAAATTTAATTTGATAACTAGCCCTTTCAGTCAACCTATTTTCTGCAATTCAGTGAGGGCTACAGGGGGAAAAATAAGTCCTATAAAATAATATGAAGAAATGAATTTTCCATTTCAGTATGTAGTATTTTTAGAAACATGTGGAGAAACATCCCTCAAGGACACCAACCCTTGGTGGCATCTCAGCTGGCCTGCACAACAAGCTTGTATTCAATAAGCAGAGAACTCAGTGTCAACAATACAAAGACAAAATGAAGTCAAATTGAATCACCTAAAAACATGGTTTTCTAAAATGCCAGTGAAAAAATGCATTTCTGCAGTAAAAATACAGTCGAGGCTTTGCATGGCTTAAAGAACAGTAACAAATCACACCTGTTACATTAGAAACCAAAAAGCATTTGACTTGATTTCTGCTCACTGATGCTTTTTCTCTAGCTGATGTCTTTTCCAGTTTTTCATTCACATCCCTGATGGTTCTTAGCATTTCACAATACCATCCTGAAGAACTTTTTAGAAATAATCCAGAATTTGAATCAGCATCCTCTTTGGTCCCTCTCCAAGCCCCAATGCTATCTGTCATACCCATATGGCTGAACCCCAAGACTGACAGTGTCTTTCGATCAGTTTTTGTTACCTGGCCTACACTAATCTATTAAAATCTGTTGTACAAGTTTCTGAACCTACATCTAAGGGCCTGAAAGACCACTGCATCAATCTCAGAAATGTGTTTTTCTCATTCAACACAATATACAGGAACAAAGTGCTTTGGAGCTCTCTAGCTAACCATCCTGCAGAGTTTAGAAGAAACTTTCTTGTCATGTTATTTTCTGTGTGAGGGATCTGTCATTTAGAAACAACCTGCATTAGAAAAAAGTTCTTTGAATATGTCTCAGCATCCTCTAGAGCAAATAAATTAAGCCCATTAAAAAAAGACTAGTACTTCATGATCCCTGAAGCTGATTGCTCAGTGTTAGACAGTCTCTGGTCAGATCAGTTTAGTGTGTCTCCTCCACAATCCCCTTCACTAGGTCAGGCTTTGGGACTTTAAGTCGCAGTGCTGTTCAGATGCTAAAGCATCTCTGCACGTTCGTGTAGCACTATTTTCAAAGTGCCTCTGAGGAGGCCTATTCGCTTTTTCTAAGGGAAAGCCATGGACTAGAAAAAATAAGCTCATGCAGTAGTATGTTATTCAATACTGAAAAAGATTAAAACCAAACAAACCAACTCTGTACAAAGACCTTTTCCCACAATGGTTTTAAGGCAGAATCAAAATTGGTTTATACCAATGAAGCCCTCTTAGTGCAATCTATGTAACTGGGTCAGAGATTGTGTCTTTGGAAGAAAAGTTGCTATTCCTTAGCTCCCAAGCTTCAAAGAAACTATGAAATCTCAAGTCATCCTCAGATGTTGCCACCTTACACTAACCCAAAGAGAATGGGCGAAGGGGCATCAAACCCCTCCTGAAAACCACAGATGTTGGAAGATCACCAAAGCAAGTCACAAAGGTTCCTACCACTTGAAAAAGATGAAGCGTGACTTAATGAAATTGTTTCTAGGCAAAGGCATGGTAATCCCCACTACAGGCAGGAGAAAAACATGGTGTGCAAAACACAGCAAACTAGCACCTATGTTAAACTCTGGAAGGGATGAAGAGTCTACACTGACAGAAAAACAGCACTCAGGGGGCTGAAATCAATGGGGAAGAAATAAGACATTTCCTATAGGATTCCATCATTGTTGAAAGTGGTCTAAAACACGTACAGATAGGGAACCTTTACAGAAGACAACAGGGGTGGAAAAACTGAAAGACCTGCTAGGGGAACCAAAATCCCCTCAATAAACACAAACCACAACTTTTCTTCAGGCAGACAAGAGGACAATTACTGGCACTGGAAATACCTTGACACACACACAAAACCAGTTCTCTACATTGACTGATCCTAAATGAAGGATTAAGACTTAACAAGCAGCAAAGAAAACAAAAGCTGGACCAACAGAGTCCCAGACTTGGTGCCTGTAAACCAAGAGGATACAATTCTCCAAGCCTAATTTCCCCAACAGATACACAATTCCATACTTCTGTCTTTGCTGTTCATGAATGTTGTTGGCTTGTCAACGTGAGTATGGATTTTAAAAGGCTGAGAATTGGACTTGCAAAGCAGTATATGACAAAATCCTTTTATGCTACTAAGAAAATTGAGGTTTCATAGGTAGAGCATTTTCGCAGATTAGAAAGCAGCAGAGAGACACAGAAAATACACAAGAACAAAGAAAGCAGCTTTCAATACAGGAAGAAAAAAAAAAGATCAAGAGTAATGCCCTCAGCTCTACCCTGGAATAGCAATGTTTCACACAGTCTTAAATGAGCTGGAAAGAAATGGAGGCATTGCCTCTGCTCCCCTCCCCCCAAAAAAAACCTAAACAGCTAAAATCCACAGATGACAAAATTATTTACAGTCGGTCAAAACCAGAGAGGAGTGGAGAGAATTCCAGATGAACCATGCAAGGCCAGGCCAAGGGGCAAATTAAATCCACTGCAGATCAATAAAAAGCAAAGTACATTTAAATGAAAAAGTGTGAGGTGATCCAGACTGATTGTTGGGTTTAACAGTTCCAGTATCTGAATCAAATATGCAGAAAAAAAATTAAAAACCTCTGATAGATATGCAAAGATACAGCTGAGAAATATTCTTCCTTTCTTCCCCCATTTAAAAGACAAAATAATTCACATGATTAAAGGATAGATAAGGCAGACAGCACTGCTGTGCCACAGCATAAATCAGAAACATGTTCTCCATCAGAGAGCCATGCTCAGTTCTTATCACCCAATCTCTTCTTGAGATAGATGTAATAAAAGGTTCAGAAAATGGGGACAAAAATAATTCAGGACAGGTTTCTGTACAGAACAAGATGAAGTCTGAATCAACCATGTTAATGGGAGATACATCAAGAATAGAGAAAGAAAGGTATTGTGGAAAAGAGTTCAGTGCTCCATAGCTTCTCCTTGTACATAAGCACAGATGGCTTACACACAGCAGAACTCGTAAAGCTGCAAAAAGGAAATGTGTGTTTGTTTAGCTGGTTTGGTTCTGTGATAGAGTTATGTTGTTTGGGGTTTGGATTTTTGAAATTTTATTCAGTGCTCAGTCTGCACAATAACTTGCCACATGCCATGACAAAGACCTCAGAAAGAAATTCTACAAATTCTAGAACAAAATTCAAAGAAATACTATGGTTTTACACAGCTCATGACAAGGAGTAGTTTACTCCTGATAGGAAAAGATTCAAAACACCCACCTGTCCTCTATATTTGCAGGATATGAGATTTTCATGGTACAGGACAAAAGGCTCAGAATTTGCCTTTTGGGACTTAAAATACAACTGGCGCATTAGAACAAAGGACATGCTGAAGTATGAGATATGACCCTTACGAACAGCAGACAAAGGACACACAGATTGAGAAACTGGTTCATAACCATTCCTGATCCTCTGCAGAAGCACAGGGTGAGATGGCCACATAGCACAGCTGAAGAAGCTGGAAGCCAGGTAACATCTAAAGCTTCATTATGTGGTTTCAGTGCTCACAGTAGTTGCGTGCTCTGTTCAGAAACAGCCTTTGCATTGCCTGAAGAGCAAGAAACCTCACAAGAGCGCTGACACACCAAAGAAGCTGCTGGATTGCAACAGGGTAGTGCCATCACAGTGGTCCAACACAAACCTCACCCTTCAGGGCCCATTCCCTTGCAGCATTCACTAAAAGTGTTCAGACATGGGACATTTACAACATGAGAGGGAGGCATTTTTTTCTATTAGTACTACAGCATACATTCAGCAATATTCCTGAATGTATGAGCCCCATGTTGTGCTCAACAGCATAAGGCATTTTTTTATTTTTATCTAGAAACCAGCCCAGAAGTAGGTTAGCCTGGCAGGCTTAGAGTCCTTCATCTACATATGAGTCAGTCCTTCTGCAATACAAACAATCGTGATACATTCCCCACTGTCCTGCTATTTATACTCACTATATTAACCTGCAGGCATCCTGAGTTAATTAAACAAATCAATCCCATTGAGATAATAGTGTCTCAAGCAAATTAACACAATTAGACTTTTAAAATGGAAACCCAAGCACTACCCACTGTATTTCTTTGCATAAATCACATGCACGTTCCTCCAAGTCTGGGTTCATGGCTATCTAGGAATTTGCATTGAAAATAAAAGTACAGTAACACACAAAACTGGCTGGTTTGACTGATACAACCAACAGCTTCTCTAGTGTAGCTTTCACTTTCACTGAAATTAGAGCTGCCGATGAGAGATAAATGTGCTTAAAATGAGAAAGAAGCAAGGACAGATCACCACAGCACTGGACACATCACTGTATCACTTTGAGGACAGCTCTGTTACATTACAGCAGCTATTACAAACACTGTGAGATCAGAATTGAGCTAGATCACTGGATGTATGAGGCTTCAAGGAATTTTTCATCCTTTCTTCTACAGCTCAAGTTTACAGGAGCTCATCTAGAACAAAGCTGAAGTTCTACAAATGACATCTTGATACCTGTCCTTTTTAAAGATGTGCACCTTCACCCCTCACATGCACCGAAGTTGCTGTGACAGTTTGACACCATCATTCTTTGCCAACTGCTGCGAAGGCTGTTTCCAGGATGGTTTCGTTTCCTGGGGCAGCCTGAGAATAACTCAACACTTCTCTCAACAGCCCCAGCCACAACTCACCTTCCATCATCCAGGTTCTCAATGACCCCGCAGCACACAGCACCAGCACGGTCAAAAAAGGGTTGGCATACTTTTCTACCAGTAAAAGGACACAATTTTTGTCTGAACACTCAAGACATATCCAGCTATTGCAGTGAGACTGAGCAGACCTACTCTGCCAGAGCTTGTGAAGAAAAGCCATGAGAAATGCTCAGCACCTTGAATTAAGAATGGAAAACTTAAGAGGTCAACGTGGAAAACCACAACCTCCCCTGGTGAAGTGCCTAACCAGCCCCACTCTTTTCTGAAACGGTAAGGCATCTGTACACTACATTTACCACGCTGTGGACTAAGACCTCAGAGTCCCCTGCAATGGCAATGATATTATTTCACGTAAGATGGTGAGCAGTGAGGGCTGCTTTTATGATACAGACTCCATTTCACAGCTTGTGAGAAACTGCTGAGCAGAGGCAGGTGTGTGCACGTGGCAGAGACAGAGACATTAACAAACTCTACCAGTAATAATTTCTTTCAGCAGATGATTCAAGAAAGGGTGAGCTGCTCCTCCCAGTACCTTCCACCAGCTGCTAGGCAACTGCAGCAGCCAGGCATCCAGCATTAACTTTAATTCCGTCTTTTTGAGGGAATTAAAAGACTTACTAGACATTAGCTGCAAAATTGGTAAATGGTATTAAGTCCTTGAAAGTAATTATGGGGGAAAATGGGGAAGACATGTGATGAGGGAAGAAGACATAGGATCAGGCTAACATACTGCTGCTGCCTGGACACCATGCACTGTTAAGGAAGAGTATGCAGGAGATAATTTAATGGATAAATCCCTATACTCTTTGCAGAAGTGAAAGACAGCATTTTTTTGGGTTTTTTAGCATACCAAACGTAAAGTGGGATGCTTAAGGGGCAGTAACACCATCCTTCAGAGGATGCTCACCATTGCCACTGACTACCCTAAAGAACTGGAAAGGTTTTGCCAGTGCCCTGCTAGAGATCAGGGAAGGTCCTACATAAACTGAGCCTTCAAGGTAGCCCTACTCAAACTGCACAGCCAAGCAAGGGAGGGGGTTATCTGCAAAGCTACATACTCAGCCAAACAGGCAATCATTCCACATTTCTCGCGTCACTATTTGGAACTCTGCACGTTCCGCTGGGCATTGTCATTACCTCCACAAACTAGTGGCATCATCAGAAACCAGGTTTTAGTAATAAGTTAAAAAAAAAAACTTACAAGAATTTGTATTCTTATAAAAGTCTGAAGAAGCAAATTTAAATGCCATGTACATCTTCCATAACCTGATTTTACACACCACAAAAATCAGAATGCTCCAGGACACCTATTTACTAATAGAATGAGCTTAAAACACAGTATCATCTCACAACAAACACCACAAACTTTTATATTACTATACATCTACCACTTACGAGTCAAAATGGGTAAGATGTATCAGAACGCAAAAGTACTCTATTACAGGGCAGCCTTGGAAAAGGCACAGATACTATATCAAAAGGAGTATTTAGAAAGATAGTTCTTCTGCTCAGGATCCAGAGACACAGATGCCCTATCATAACGAATTCATTACTTACAAATATATTACAGAATACTCCACTTGCAATGAAGTGCAATGAAGTTTCATAAGTAAGTCACATTCAATATGTGTCAGAAGTGACAGCAGTGGCATTTTTTTCACCACGCTCATGGAGCTCCCCGTGCTTAGTTATGCCCTTCCATAACACAAACACAACAATTTTCATTGAAACCAAACACTTTTTTCTCCACATAAGGTCTTCCTAAATGTTCTAAAAAAAACCAGAGGAGCAGAGGCGTCCCTTTTCTGCCCTGCACCCCAATAAAAAGACACTGCCTGTCTTGCTCTCTTCGGTCTTGCAGCCCTACCGAGTGGCCATGTGGCCAGGCCGTGGCTGGTGGGGCTGAGATGCCGCATGCCCAGAACTGCCCTCCGCTAGCAGTGGGCTGGGGTGGCAGCGCATCCTGGGTGCTGCCGGGAGGCTCTGGCTCTGGCCATGCTGGCAGAAAGTTGTTTTTAATCCCCCATCCGCATGCTGAAGTGGGCGGGTGCAGAGAAGAACCGCCAAGCTTGATTCTTCCCCACAGCAAGCGCAGCAATTGCTTTGATCGTCACAAGCCTGGAGACGCCAGGATTGGCGAGCTAGCCTCAAAGGGGGAAAACAGCCGAAAGCCCGTGCCCCCTGAAGGGGCAGGGAGTTCCCTGCTGGTTGGCTAACGCAGCCACTGTTGTGTGCTCACCATGTGGCCGCTGCAATCCTGATTTACAGGATAAGAAGCCTTGTCACAGCTTGTCGCTGAGGAAGACTCTGCGACTGCTTCAAGATTAAGGGAGTACTGAAGCCAGGGAAGGGCGTTTGCCATTTTCAGCTGGACAGAACTGTTCACGCAAGAAGCTGAATGCGTGATAACTCTTAAAACTTGGGCAGAAATGTTGGGAAATTGGGGTTTGAAGGGTCCTGCGGTGGGTCTCCCCTGATGCTGCTGCGTGTGTCCCTTTCCCCCAGGGGACCCAACCTGAAGCCAAAGACTACTACAGAATGCTTTGCCCATTTCTTTTTCTCATAATGTGTGCAGTGGCATTGTGACAGAGTTTCTGTTTTGTTTTTGTCATATACTTGGGCCTTTTTCTTTTTTTTTCTTTGCCTGACTTTTTCCTCTAACCTGGGACACCTATCAATACAATTTAGAGACTTCTACACTACACAAGCAATACCCACTGTGGGGACAAGAAGTGCAGTTCGCTTGTTTTTAAGACGTTGAATCACGTGTACAAGTTTTATTTTCATCACTGTACCTAATCACAAATTGCCAACTTTGTTCCAGTACCCAGATCCAGCAGCAGCATTCCTTAGCTCTGCCCTGTGTCCTCTGCTTTGGCCCAAAGAGGCAAACCCAAAAGTCAGCAAGAAACTCAACCTCCAGCTCTTTGTGGAAACGCAGTTAGACAAAAAGTCTTCCCTAAGTTTGACACTGCAATAAAAACATACTTCTATCTGAAGATGGATTAAGACAAACTTTGAAGGTGGATTAAGGCAAACTTTACATAGGTAAACAGCTGCTAGGAAAGAAAAGTCTAGCTGTTACTGAGATGGAATTAATCTGGAAAACCTACCCAATGGTAAATGGTCCCCAGAGAACTGGCTGTTTATTTTCCATGCAAATTCACCTTATTCCCAAAAGATGAAGCAAAAGTTGCATAAACCCCTTGATCGTGAGTCCATTTTCCTATCTGTTCTACCTATATTATTCTTTACTCTAGCAGGGTGCCAGCATGGATGCAAATTTGTCTGACTCCTTTTACCTGCTTCAAAAAAAAACCAAACAAACACAAATAAAAGTCCAAACAAGATCAAACCCCCAGTAACTGAAAAAGCCCAAATAATGCAAAAGCCACTCAGATTTCTCCCTGCTCTATCCACATGGATGAGTAGGCAGGGCCTGAATTCTGTTTTCTTCTTTTTGAGTCATGAATCAAAATCCAGATGATTTGCCAGAGAGAAAAGAAATAACACAGTACACAAGCCCATCACCAGCCTATTAGATACAGTTCTGGGAATAAATAACAGCACAAACACCACATTTGGCTCATCAGTCATTCCTCAGCATTAGGGGTCTCCATCCACCTCACACAGACCAGGAAAGTCAAGCAGACCACTGCAATCACCTCTCTGACCTTCCACTCAAGGTGTGCCACAGATACATCTATTACGTGATAAAGTCTACACATCCACCAGCAAAAGATCTCCCTTGCTAACTCATGGAGCATTAACTCAAACAACTGATCAGGAATTCATTCAATCCAAAGAGAGTTGTTTCAAGGAGTAATTTATCCTATTCAATAATTTGTATGTTACAACCAGCCCAGATTCATCTGGTTTCAACTTTCAGCTCTTCAATCTCATTACGCCTCCCCCTACTAAACTCAAGAGCTTTCTACTTTCTTTCCTCTATAGACATTTGCAAAATACAACTCAGCTACTTCACTTCAAACAAGCATGATAGGCTTTTCATTTATAAAAAGTAAAACAAAAATTAACAGTAACACAGTATTTCCAACTGTAATTAATCTATAAGCTCTCTAAAGCTTTGGTTTTATTATTATAAAATATTTTTCTCCAAAGCAAGCACATAAGAACTGGACATCATATTCCAGTAATGATCCTGTACCATCATACACTGTTAAGTACTATATATTCCTATAGCCAAAGACAGTCCCCACTCTTTTGGTAGTGCTGTGAGGACTCTGATTTGTTAGCTTTTTATCATCACCCCAACACTGAGTTTCCAATGTAAACTGCTCTCCAGAATGTACCAACTGCTACATAACGTACCAAAAGGACCTGGTCTGTGCCAGCTACTCAAGTAAGTCCATATTAAAACAAAATTATCATGCAAACATCTTGGAATGGTTTGAGTTGGAAGAAACCTTAAAAATCATCTAGTTTGAAGCCCCTTGCAATGGACAGGGACAACTCTGACCAGGTTGCTCAAGGCTCCATCCAACCTGGCCTCGAGCACTTGCAAATTAATGCCGTATGATAAAGAACGTGACACCATTTGCCACATCCCTGATTTTTGCTGTAATCTTCAAATTTAAGAAGAAATAACTTTATTTAGTAAAAGCTCCTAGATACTTTGCCTGTCCTCTCCAAACACTCACATTGCCTCATCACCCAGTTGTACTCACTGCCATTATTTCTTTATTTGCTCCACAGACAGACAGACAAACACAACAGAAGCCCCAGTATAAAATGTGTTCCTCTGTGTGAATAAGCACTTAAGAGCATTAGGGGTATACTGGATGCCCTCACACGTGGTCCACTCCCAGCACCAAATACAGTATTTTTAAACATAACCTTCACTTTCCCCTCAGAGTAAAGTTTCATAAATTAAAATATATCCTGATTAAGTGAATGTAGAATTGCAGGAGGTTTTTTTGTTGGGGTTTTTTTTCTATGTAGGATCTAATAAAGCAGCACCAACATTAACATTATGATTATTAGTTTACTTAATATGATGATGTTCCATTAGACAAAAGATAATCCAATTGTAGGTTGGGAATTAACTATGGAAACATGTTGATGTGGTTATGTGGAGTCATGAAACTTTTTCAAGCGCAGGAGCACTGTGTCTACAAGGCAGTTTAAACAAGTTAACTTATTTCAGCTGTACATGCATAATAAACTTTTGCTCTATGCTGTCATATCAGATAGTCAATCTTCCAATACAAAAATGGCTTTGTTTTGTTTTCTAGATACTATAAAGTATTTAATGACTAATTGGAACAACTTATCAGAGCATTGTGCTTCTTGTGCTTTCAGCTCCAAAGGGGAATTCCTAATATTACTATTAAATAGCAATAATATTTATATAGACAAAGCACCAATGTAGTTATACTTTTGCTTTTCTAGAGTAAGGAAATTTTACCTCCTGGACAAAAGGCACCAGCATTGCAGTGGTGTGCTGGAAAAACAGCACACACAGAGGAAGACGGAATATGAACTCACCATGACAGCAGAGCTAGAGGTCACCTGACATTTGGATTCCCTTGAAAACCAGAGGTGTAAACACCAGATCCAAGCACCCACTGCTGCTTTGTCCATATGGATTTATTTAGAGGACAGAAACCCCATAATGCAGACCTAAAGGTGTTCTTTTCCTAGGCTAAAGTTTAATAGAGCTTTAACTTTTTAACAAAGGTCAAAGAAGTTTCAACACATATCCTCGGGTTAGCATTGCTTAAGTGAAAACAGCGTGGCTGTTTCCCCAAACTCTAGCTCAACAGCAGAATTAATTACCAGAATTAATTACTAGCCACAAAGCCTTCTCTAGGACATTTAACTGATTAGCTAAGAATGTGTCTACTAGAGCTTATTTTAAAAAAACTGTTTCACTAGTCAGAACTACCTAAAGGACAGCCACATGTCCATCAGAAGACCCTGATCATCATGTAGTGGTTCCTAAATAGCCAAGCTGAGAACTCATTTTTATAAGTAAGAAGGGTTCCAAGTTGTTTTGGGTTTTTTTCCACCTTCACAAAATTAAAGGGTAGCAGTTTCATCATTTCTGAGAGTATCAGTACCCCAAGCAAGGGAGAGGTAAAACTTTCACTTCTCACCTGCTCACAGGATGTCCAAACCTCACTGTTACCAACCAAAATAACAGAGCCACAGGAAGAAGCTCCAGCCATCCATTTCTTATGTGCTGGTTTCAAGTGAAAAACGTTATTTTTATAAGTCTATATCAAGACTGTGGCAAAGGTGAAGTGGAGCTGCTGCCTCACTCTGAAAAACGATGGCATCTCAGTGACGGCAAGTGGGCCAGATAAAGGCATGTTAAAGATCATCCAGTTCCAACCCCCACCATAGGCAGGGACACCTCTCACCAGACCAGGTTACCCAGAGCCACATCCAGCCTGGCCTTGAAAACTTCCAGGGATGGAGCAGCCACAACCTCCCTGGGCAACCTGTTCCAGAAAGGGCAACTGTACTGTGGGTGTGCAGCTTAAAAACACCACTAATTATTATTCTACTGGTAGGCTGCATATTGGCCATTTTTTTCAGCTTCTGAAGAACAGCAAGGTAGTCCAAGATACCACTTGTAACTTCTGATTTCTCATATAGGTTCCCCTCAATCACTTAACACTGCATGTGAATTTTGTGATTGCCTGTATTTCCTATTTAAGAAAAGGTCTTCTTCAGAATGTTCCTGCTTTGTCAGAGTTTCTTCAAATACAGGGTTTGAATAGCAGCTTCCTCTGCCATGCGTTACTCTGCATTGGTGAACACTCTCTTTCCTCTCACCCTGCTCAGAAACGTTCAGTCACCTACAAGGGTGATTTACAGACACGAGGCAACAAGAGTACCGAATTCAAAACCACATCCATGGTGATAGTCCATAGGACTTTTAAGTCCATACCTCGATCCCAATCCTCCCTCTCCATCTGCACTTTCCATCTCTTTCAAAATAACAAGTGAAAGTTTCTCCAGCTTCACAAATCTGGCACATTTCATTTTCCCTGTCATTTAAGAGATATACACAAACTATTTGGTATTAATAGTAAGAACATCGTGCACTTCATAAAGCTTTATTCAAAGCATCCTGTGATCTTCCACTGAAAGCATTAATTTAGCACCTTTGTGGCACTTCTGAGACATGTACAATAATTGAGCTCGCATGTGTAGAATCACAGAGGCACACTCAGGCTGAAGTGACTTGCTGCAGGACTAACTAACCACCAGAACTCAGATCCCATCTCCCCATATTCAGTATTTCAGCATTTCTGGCCAGTGCTGCCTGCCTCACAACTAACTCCTGTGGTCATCCCTTTCCTCCTCTATCACCACACCTATCTAAGTCTGTGGCAGAGCTTCCCAGCCATCTTTTTCTCCCTCCAAGGATTTCCTGAGATTAAGTAATTAAATGGTTAAGGAAGAAGTTCATCACCTGCTGAGGAAACTACTTAAACAATATTCTTACCAACAGCAGCCTGTATGGGTGTTTCTATGTCTCAGGAACATGCAAAGCTGATGTTAACCCCTTCCAAATGAAAAGAATACCTTCAGAGTCTGGGCTTCAAAATTAATTTCCTTGGATAAGTGAGAGACTGCTAGAGTGACACCACATAAATCTCAGTTTGTTTTAAACAGGAGAAAAAAAAAGACCATAGAAGGTTAGTGTGTCTCTCTCCTTCAACTATTCTTCACAAAACACAATTACATAAAAGTTTATGTCTTTAGTAAGAAGTAAATACAAACATATAAACAGAGGACAAGCGACAAGAAAAGGATTAAGGTTTTATTACTATGGCAGTGCCTCAAAAATACAATTTAATTGGTACTGAAAACCAAATTCACATATAAAAGCAGGTGGGCTGAGCAAATGTCAGCTTGTCTTGAACAACAGTCAACAAGGAAGCTCCTAACTGTATGTGACTGGAAGGGCTTGGTACAGTTGGGCTAATGGTATTAAAGGTCTTTTCTAACCTAAACAATTCTGTGTCTCACTAGTAATTCAAGAGCATTACTTGTTATGATTTTTTGCATCAAGATCAATCAACATGAGTGCTTATTGCTTTTAATAAAGGGACACTAATAACAAAAGAGAATAAAGATGCTGTTAACCACTGCCAGCAAGGTTTTCCTGAACAGTGGCCATTGCTACAGTTACTCAAACCTCATGTCATACCAGGTCTGCCAGAAATCAATGACAGAACTTAAGGATCATTTGCAAGATAATCAGAAGTACCTGCCAAAATCTGAATTAAACAATAGTTTTCACCTCCTTTTGTGACTCAAGTAGTCAAAGCCACAAAGCATCTGAAGACTCCACTCTTCACTACTACCCACTCAGAGCTTGCTATCTCAGCCCTTTGATTCCTTCACACCAGGTCTGGAAACAGGAATAACAAGGCACCCTCACCTCACCCCAATCCTCAAACCAGAAGCGAGCAACAGCTAGAGTAAGTGACACATGGGGCAGGCATTTATCAACTACAGATAAAGCAGGCACGCCTCCATAGCTCTGGAAATTTCTTAAGAAAACTTTGGTAAAAACTGTAAGCTTCCTAGACTGGCTGGTCCACCAAGAGGGCCATCAAAGGAAAAAGTTACACAGCAACCTGCACACGTACACCCCATGCACACTTTCCATGTTTTACAACCGATAAAAAACTTGTTGGGTAACCTGAACAAAGCTCTGCTTCAATGGAGGTTTCTAAATCACCAGGATTGATGGTGTAACTAGTTCAACTTCAGAGAACACTTCCACTGAAGGCTTCATCATTAGAGTGGTGATTGATGACGTAGAGTCTAGCTGGAGACCTGTAACCAGTGGTGTCCCCCCCAGGACCTATGTTTGGTCCAGTTTTAATATCTTTGTTAATGACCTTGATGATGGGATAGAGTGTCTCCTCAGCAAGTCTGCTGGTGACACTAAGCTGAGTGCTCTGGCCAATTACCCTGATGGCTGTGCAGCCATTCAGGAAGACTTGGACAGACTAGAGGGATGGGCAGAGAGGGATGGGAGGAGTTTAATGAGGTTTAGTAAGTGCAGAGTCCTTCACCTGGGAAGGAGTAGTGCAATGAATCAATACAGGTTGGCGAACGATCTACTAGAGAGCACTTCCATGGAGATGGATCTTGGAGTTCTTGTGGACTATAAGTTATCCGTGGAACAGCAACATGCTGTTGTGGCCAAGACGGCCAGTGGAATCCTAAGATGGATCAAGAAGAGTGCGTCCAGCAGATCAAGGGAGGTTCTTCTCCCTCCTACTCTGCCCTAATGAGGCCACATCTGGAATACTGTCTCCTGTTCTGGGCTCCCCAGCTCAAGAGGGATAGAGACTTGATTGAGAGAAAGGGGCCATGACAATGATTAGGGGACTGGAGCAACTGCTTTATGAGGAGAGATTTGAAAGACCTGTGATTTCTCAGTTTGGAGAGGAGAAGGTTGTGAGGAGATGTAATCACTGTCTATAAATACATGAAGACAATAAGAAAGAGATGATCTCTTTTGACTTATCCCCCATGATAGGACAAGGGGTAATGGGTGAAAGTTGGAGCACAGGAAGTTCCATCTCAGTATGAGAAAAAATTTCTTTACTGTAAGGGTTACTGAGCATTGGAACAGGCTTCCCAGGGAAGTTGTGGAGTCTCCTTCTCTGGAGAATTTTAAGACCTGTCTGGATGCATTTATATGTAACCTGTCTTAGGTTTTATGATCCTGCTCACCCAGGAGGGTTGGACTCATGACCCCTGGAGGTCCCTTCCAACCCTTTATGATCTGTATGCATGGGTGTATCATCACCCCCTCTTAAGGGTACAAAAGGGGACAATATTTGAAGCCACAAGCCAGCATAAGAAAACAGAGAGGAAAAGGACATGAGATAATTTGTTCTTACAAGTTGTCTGTTCAAGAAAGGAAATTTAAGTGGGACACAGTCAAGTCTCTTGGTCTGAATATTTTTAATAGAGACTAGAATAAGGGCCAGAGAGTGAGTGGACACTTTCCTTTGTATAAAACAAAGCATGCAACTGCTAGGAGAACATAAGTTTTCAAACTAACAGTGCACACACTCAAAGTGACACCTCTATTTATTAGCGGTAAAATTCATCTTTCCCTGTAGACAGATGTAGAATAGTCCTGGACAATCAAGAGGTGCCTTTGGTGGGAAGGTCCCATTGCTGCAGTCCCCATGGACTTCCCACACTGCTCTAAGCAGATTACTCGGGTCACTTCAGAAATGGGCAGAGTGAGGTATATAAAACGAGGCTGTGTTCAACATCCCTATGGAAGTAGGAGTCTTGACCTTTGTAATCTCCATGGTATGTTCCAATGCTACACTCACAGGCAACAGTTATAATAAATTGTGAGAGCATTATATTGTTATGGCACAGCATCTGAAAGCAAAAGGCTAATGAAGTACTAAAGCAACAGGCTTTTTTTAACCTCCTGATAAAAGAGAGGAGGAAAAACAGACCCAGCCCTGTTGGCACACTGTAGACAAATTCCTTTTGACAATTTATGAACTTTTTTTTTTATTCTCTCCTGTTCAATGAAATTACTTCAGCAGGATAAAAGTTGTCAACAAAGTTATCTCAGAAGAGTAAAGTTGTTCTGTTCCTTATTAGTAACAGTGCAGAGACACACACAAACAAAAAGACATGCACAGGAAATGGAAAGCTACTCAATTTAGTTTTAGCCTAGTGTTTGTGAGATGGTACCTTCTGACTATTAGTTGACGGTAAACACACAACTGTCTGGTACTTGCTCTAGTTCTTACATGAGACAGAGAAAAATAAAGCATCAACGTTAAATTTAACTTGCAAAGAAAGAAGACAAGTGGTATGAATACAATTCTCTAGAAAATGCTACTTAGCAAAAACAAAACAACTCTCCCACATACATGCGATATTTAACTAAAGAATTTAAAGCTGTAATTATATTCACACAAACCCAAACTGCAAAGTACAAGAAGTTAGATTTAGCGATTCACAATCCTGTGTTCTCTCTAATGACACCATGTACTCTGTTTCCTCTCTGAAGTTTTGATGAGATGATGCCCATTGCCTTTATGAGGGATCTGAGGGAAAAT
Organism: Upupa epops; assembly: GCA_013397515.1. Classification (NCBI taxonomy): domain Eukaryota; kingdom Metazoa; phylum Chordata; class Aves; order Bucerotiformes; family Upupidae; genus Upupa; species Upupa epops. The sequence continues at coordinate 34,707 of VZRI01002414.1, read as the reverse complement.
ATGAAATAGCTCCGTGTCATCTGCACAGAACATGAAACCTGGAGCTAGAGTAAACAACCCCCAAATCAGGTTACTTGCTGGTAAAGCTTTTGGTTTCTTTTTTTTTTAGGTATAGTTTATCTGAACAACAGCTGGTTTTAATACAGCAGTAACAAAGTTACAAACGCCAAGGAATAAAATGAGACTTACCCTTGGGGAAGGCAGTGATCCTGTAAAAAAGACTGAGGGTTACATAGACACAACCTAGACACTAAACTTCCTGCACAAGTCTGCAGCTAAGCAAGGAAACAGCTCCTGGATGGCTAAGAACATGGGGTTATGCACAGCAAGGCAGGGAAGGAAAGTATTATCTGAAGAACAGCAACAGAGCAACATACATTTCTGGTCTGTTCACTTCAGAAAAGAAAATACTGCAAGAACAGCTAAAGATTCATAAAATATGTCTGCATATTTGGCTTATCAAAGGGGATAACAGTTATCAGTCACTTAGTGACCAAATGGCTAAATGCCTCTACCAAAACTGACTCAGAGGATAAAGAGTACATTAGCCAAAATGAGGACCCAAAGAAATGCTTCTGGACAGAGGAAGAATTTTTGAGAAGTTCAGAATTAATCTCCTCTGCCTGACTGCACATAATTACAGTTGATTTATTCCTATAAATGTCTGTATTTCTATATTTCAGTATTTCTGAGCGTGCAGTGCTCAGAAACTTATGGACAGGAACCCTGCATAAGGCACTATCAACAAGAACTACTTTCCGTCTCATCCAGCTAAGACTCAGTACAATTGCTCTGGCATTTACCTCTTCCCCACTTGAGTGCAATGCTATTATCCACTTAGAAATACAGACCTCTGCAGTCAGCTAACCCCAGCTAGTATGGAGCTTAGAGCATCTCTCTTTAGACATATCAGCAGCTCCTACACAATACCAGAACACTAAAATCAAGGTTCATTTGTCTTCAAATTGCTTCACAGCCTCAATTCAAGATATTCAAACCTTTTCACTGAGCTCCACGATTCATTGCAACTCATTGTTCTGCTGCCATTGGCTGATGCTAAATGGTGCTGGAGACAGGTTTTTTTGTGGCTAAACAAGGAATATGAAGGGATTTCCAAGCAGAATCACAGAATGGTTTAGATTGGAAGGGACTTTAAATATTGCCTTGGGCAATGACACCTCTCACCAGAACAGGTTGCCCAGAGCAAAGTGTTTGAACACTTCCAGAGATTAAGCAGCTACGACCTCCACAGTCAATCAGTGGAGGTCCAGTTCCAGTGCCTCAGAACCCTCACAGCAATGAATTTCTTCCTAAAACTTAATCTAAATCTCTCCTCTTTGAGCTTGAAACCATCCCCATTTGTCCTACAGAAAAAGTCCCTTATGGTGGATACCAGCACCAAAGTGTATGGTACCTCACTCTCTCCAATTTTTCTCTCACAGCAACTGCTTTGAAAACAAAAACACCCAGACAATGCACTATATCACATCCCTCCATGGATAAAGAGAAACAAGAGTTTGACAAACTACTACTACTACAATTGAACAAAACATCTTTATAGCAAAAAAAAACCCAAAGTTGCCTAAAATTATTCTGGAGGGAAATGAGGAAATTTTAAACTGATATGTCTCCTCCTGACATTTATAGTCAGGAGTGGGCATCTCTGCAAAGAAACAAGAGAAGTTATGAATTCACTGCAGAAATTACAGAGCGAGAGTTCATGATTTGCACTATTAAAACGAACAGATACCAGAGGCTCTTTCTGGGGACAGAACTGTGTGAATGTATTTTAGAGAATGTGTTTTCTAAAATTATAGCCCATTCCTTGGGTTTATGAGGATCCCCAAGTCATGAGTAGCCCCTGTAATTTCAAGACACACTGGCTGGGCATCCAAAAAACAACCAAGGAATAAAACCAGAGTTGCAGCTCACTTTGCTTCTTGGGCTGCAGACAGCCACTCACCCAGCAGAACACTATCCACTGCCTGTCTCAAAATAAATGGGAGACTCCACAGTTCCATAATCCATCAGCTCCCCAAAATGAAGCAGCAAATTACCACCTGCAGCTGGAAGTCCATCAAGAACCAGGAGAGCACATTTTTTTGCAGGATATTAAGAGCAAACAGGCTTCTACTTCTTGGAGCTCTGTCTGGTTACCTTAATTATGTTTTTCATTTGAATATCCAGGCGGTTTTAAGTTAATCTCATATGTGAATTTCTCAGCTTTTCAGCCTCTGGACTCTCCCCATTATTGTTTTTAGGCCTTTATATAAAATAAACAACACCATCAAGTTACAGGCACATCTCAGGTTGGCAGCCAAGCCAGCGCCTAGAAATGGCACAGCCTCCATATGGAATGGACTTCACACCAGCAGCAAACTCTTGGTATCACTGCTAGGATTTTCATATCCACCTGCAACTAAAATTTCCCTTTTCGCTCTGTCTTTAATTGGTTTAGGGAAGTTACTTTCAATGAGTCCATGGCCAAGTAGAGGCCAGTGGCAAGTGGAGTCCCACAGGGATCAGTCCTGGGACCAGTCTTGTTCAACATCTTTGTCAGTGACGCAGACAGAAGCAACAAGTGCACCCTCAGCACATTTGCTGACAACGCCAAGCTGTGTGGTGCAGCAAACACGCTGGAGGGTAGGGATGCCATCCAGAGGGACCTGGACAGGCTGGAGAGAGGAGCACAAGCCAACCTCATGGGGTTTAACAAGACTAAGTGTAAGGTCCTGCATCTTGGTCGAGGCAATACCAAGCACAGATCCAGGCTGGGCAGTGACTAGCTGAAGAGTAGCCCTGAGGAGAGGGATTTGGGGGTGCTTGTGGACAAAAAGCTCA
>VZRI01002414.1:18548-31799 GCA_013397515.1 Upupa epops | reverse complement strand
CTGTTCAGTCTGGAAAAGAGGAGGCTCTGAGGTGACCTTATTGTGGCTTACCAGCATCTGAAGGGGGCTACAAAAAAGCTGTGGAGGGGCTTTTTAGGATCTCAGGTAGCGACAGGACTAGGGGGAATGGAGCAAAGCTGGAGATGGGGAGATTTAGACGATGTCAGGAGGAAGTTCTTCACCATGAGAGTGGCGAGAGCCTGGAATGGGTTGCTCAGGGAGGTTGTTGGGGCCCCCTCCCTAGAGGTGTTTAAGGTCGGGCTGGATGAGACTCTGGCCAGCCTGATCCAAGGTGGAGTGTCCCTGCCCTACTGTGCAACTTCTTCCCAGGGAAGGTGATGGGGCACTGGAGGAGCTGCCTGGGGGGATTGTGGGGCCTCCTTTTCTGGAGATGTTTTAAATCTGCCTGGATCTGGTCTGGCTGATCCTGCTGTGACAGGGGGACTGGACTGGATGATCTTTCCAGGTCACTTCCAATCCATAAATGTTCTGTTCTGTGACTTGGTCTGGGTGTCTTGCTGTTGCAGGGCAACTGGACTAGATGATCTTTCAAGGTCCCTTCCAATGCCTGATGATTCTATGATTCTACGTTCTGATATGAATAGTAGACAGTCAAGATGGGAGTTACGGAGAAGAAAGAAAACAGAAGAAGAGAGCTCCAAGATGCAGACGGTCAGTAGCGGTGGTTAGCACTTTGGTACCGAGAGTCAATCTGATGTGTTTCATAAGTTAATAGGAAGAAACAGAAAGCAAACACCAAAATAGTCCCTACAATGTGTTCTGTTCTGCTCTTGGAGCCACAGTTTTTCTTAACAAAAGCCAAGAGGAGTCTCTGTACCAGTGGTACCAATTCATGGCAGGACCTTGGTATCTTGAAGCACGATAATTAACATGTCAACAGTGATGTAACACAGGAATACCACCCTCTTTTTACTGACAGAGGAGCTGACTCAAAGACTCAAAGGGAGTTGCCCCAAACCACAACACCACTCATTTGCAGAGCTGCAGTTAGAAGTTTCTGGCTGCCAGCACTATTTTCAAGCACTGAAATTGGTGGCCACTCCACAGACAGAGAGCTCACCACTGAGAAGATCATTCTTCCCCATGCCATACCTCTGAGCTCCAGTCACACACCATCATCACTAGAGAAGGAAGAAAGGAGGTAGAGCCATCGAGTGAGAGTAGAGCTCCTCTTGTGCCCAAGTTCCTGTTGGAGCTCAGAGAACTTAGGCCAGGAAAATAAACCAAAGGAGAAACCTGAACTAGTAGTTTTGCCACATTTAGCACCCTGCACTGGCTCACTGAGTAGGGTGAGGTGAAAGACAAGCAATGTGCAACCTGGATACAGCAGCACTAAATTACACCCTATTGTGTCTGTGCTTTACATACTCAAAGGGGAATTTCAGATTAGTTCTCCAACAAAAGCTGAAATGGCTCAGGGTAAGCGTCAGGAGGATGGAGACAGGGTCTTCTCAGTGGCATCCAATAACAGGACAAGAGGCAGCGGGTGTAAGTTGGAACATAGGAGGTTCCACATAAACATGAGAAGAAACTTCTTCACACCGAGGGTTACAGATCACTGGAACAGGCTGCCCAGGAAGGTTATGGAGTCTTCCTGTGTGAGTGGATCTAGGGTATCCTGCTCTGGTGGGGGGATTGGACTAGATGATCTTTCCTTTCAATACCTACTATTCTGTGATTCTGTGATCTTGTCCCTGCAGCTTTAATGTGCATTTTACAGCACTTACCTCAGTTTCTCCTAATTCCCTAGCCAAGAATACAAAGTTACATTTTACAGAGGACCAGGCTGATCCAAGAGGATGTTCTACAGCAAAAGGTGGCCTTTTTTGCAAGGTTACTTTGAAAAGAATTAAATGGGTTCATTTGTCGTCTCAATTTTCATAGAAGCAGGACAATGCTTGTAACAAGCAGCTTGGGAAACCCAGTGTGACAGAGGTGGGGAAGGGGAAGTCAGCAGTTCACTTTTACATTAAGAACAGAACACCTGAAATTTGCTCTCCTTAATGTGATTAGTCTTAATACATACATAAGCTTACATCTGGGCCTCTATTATATTAAATATATTCTTCTGCTTTCTATATTCTGCCTAGAACTTGTCTATACCAAGTTCTCCAGACATTCTTTCCAACTCACTTGATCCTTTGAAGCTGACAGTTACATACACACATTCAGGCGCTTAGGTAATTTATTCTTTTAGAAGTGTTAAGCATTTACAACTCGATACATCAGTCTGTGCAAATATTCAAATTTTCTGGAAGAAAAAGCAAAAGCATTTACCTTGATGTCTACATTTATGTAGGTATTTTCTGCCCCCCTCCCCCCTAAACTTTGTTTTCCTTACGCACAACAGATATACCGTTTTTCTCCCTCCTTGTGCTTTCCAGGTACTTTTCACATTCTGTGACAAAACAGCTAAATATCACAAGCAAAGAAATTCAAATGCATTCACATTAGCTTTCTTATTTCCAAAGTTTTTCTAAGATGGCTTCTGTAGAGACAAAACTGTTCATAGGCAATGTCAAAGGAAGTTATTAAAACTCATCTAGCAGTAATGCAAGAGCTTTGCACTGACATCCACAAGCACAGGAAGAAACCACAAATGTACGAGCTTGGACAGAAATCATTGCTGGATTTTGCCTCAGTTTGATCTCATCATAATCAAGGGTCACTCCCAGTAAAAACCAGCAAACACACCCCAAAATGCCGAAGTCCCCAAGTTATGAGTTACTGTAGTAACTCATGAAAAAAGAACAGCCAGAAAAACGTTTGCCCAGCAGGCTGCTATTACCAAGTGCTTAACAGCTATTAATAATAGACTACACACCAACCTACAGCTTTTCAGATAATCAATATTAATTGGCAACCTGATTGAGGCGAGTGACCTTGGAACTGCAATTTGTCAGGTCTGAGCTAACAGTGGGTAAAAATAAGCCAGATAACAGTTACTTCCTTGTCATTTCCTTCCAAAAATGACACAATGCTGTTCCAGCGATCATAGTCATTTTTATCTCCTAAACGCACCTCTGAAAATAGATTAGACGTTATAGAACAGTTTTATATTTATGATCCAAGCTATTGGGCAGTCCTTATTGAAACTTGACTTGCAGTTCACAAGGGCCCTGGGTGCCTTGAAAGGAAATAAGATAAAGGCACAGGGAAATACGGGGGAAGGAAAAGAAAATATTGGGTGAGAGGTCTGGCACCGATCAACATTGCTGCAAGCTCGCCAAGTCTCACGACTTCATCATTAGGCTTCAGGGATATTAAAAGAGCTATTATTCATTATTTTTATTCGACCCTGTCACATAAGATATGGGGTGGATGCCAAAAAACAGCCATCACAATGAAGTACCAGGACTAAAACAAGATTACTCCCTGCACAGGCTGTACTACGTCTCATTGCTTTAGATGGGACCAGAAGATTGCAACTGCTTTAACTAGAACAGCAGCAAGAAATACGTGAATGCTTCAGTACTCTCCCACCCCCGTAGGAAAACAAAAAAAAAAAAAATTCAGCAGGGAACAGACCAGGAAATACCCAGAAAACTGTAAGCAACCAAGGAAAAACATGAACAGGGGACCTAGAGAGAACCTGAAAGCATATCTGAGACAGGATCCAGGTAATGGTCTGGAAGGATGGAAATCCAAATATAAATGGAGAGAAGGAAATGCAGAAAGGAAGCAGGTTAAATAAAAATAAAATATCAGTGGTGCCACAGTAGTAAGGGATAGTTAAAAGGATGAGGGGCACCTGAGCACTGCAGCCTTGTGAAGGACTATGACCCAAATGGTCGCTTTTCATGGCAGTGGAAAACTGGGAGTAGGATGGTGGCATTTGTCTGACTCAGGTTGTTGAGGAAGGGATAAATGAAGCCCTTTCAGGGAAAGGAGAATGAGACACAGACATTCATATCTTAGGATTCATTTCAGTCCTCAGAAGGCACCACACAGTACAAGAAAAGAGTATCTTCTACAGGTGAAAGAAGAAAGCCAGCCGGTGGTGTCACTTGTGCCTCCCATAACAGCACTTTAAAGCCAGTACTGTGATTATTAAGGATGTGGCTCACGAGTTGTCATGTGTGGGGCTGGCAATAAAGCTGTGGTGAGAGAAGGTGTCCTGGCCTTAAGCTGCAGAACTTACTATAAACAGAGCACCCTCAGTGGTTGTCCTAAGAGGAAAATGGAGAGCAAATTCAGCTTGGGGACAGACAGAATGACAGCAGCCAGCTGCCCATGTTGCAACACACAGACTTCAACAGCCACCTCACAGTTATGTTATTATTATGTTAAACAACACAATACAGATATGCTATATACATGTAATACATGAGGAGCATGGTCTTAGGAGAGCACTAGCAGCCAAATGAACACGACTGAATGCACACACCAAAAAACTCCTAGCATTGCCCTAACACTGCACAAACAGGCTTCCCAGTCAACTGAAGCTGCTGGAACAAACCATCCTGACCAGTGCCTACCTCCCTCATCTGGCCATGCTGTTTTTCAAGGAGAGATCAGGCACGGCTGCAGTGGACACCCACAGCCATACGATCGATGGCAGCTGAACTGCCTGCATGCACAGGGGTGCCAGAACAGGTTGGGCTGAACACGCTCTTAGAAGTCCTGAAAGCAATTTTAATTACGCACTCGTGGAGCACAGGTAGACCGGTTGGAACACGTGCAACAGAAGCAGCTCCTTTACATAACAAACGAGGTATTCCTGCAAGGTGCTTTGTGTAACTGCTCTACAGTCTGCAAAACCTCTCACCTGAAGAGCTGTGTTCTGCCAACTACACACATACAAGGGTACCTTTGCGTAGAGAGGAAGCCTTTAAACAAAATATCCATAACACATTTCAACAGTGGCATAAAATATGGTCATTTGAATGGACAAAACACCCAATACTTGCAAAAAACCCATGAGCAACAAGGAAGTCTGGTTCCTGCATCCTCCACAATGTCAAGAGCCATTCAGAGTTTTTGGGTTTTGCTTGAGCAGCCAGCTTCTGAGGGGTAACTCTACTTGAGAGCAAGTAAATATCAAATGAGGAAAAAAAAAACCACCAAAAAATCAAAATCCAGACTCAGAGGAAAAAAAAAATACTACAATAGCACCTACAAGAGCTAAGTCTCCGAACCCAAAAAACAGTCAGTCCTGGTCACACAATGACACGCATCTAGCTGCTTCCAACCAACAGCCAAAAAGAATAATAAAGTGTACCTGAGGCCTGTAAATGGTGCAGAGCTCAGGAAGATGTAAGAGACAAACTGAAACACCTAAATGACAGAGCTGAATAGCCGCAGGGTGGATCATAGGTTGAAAGAGAATGACAACTCCTACCTCATACTACTAATACGTTTGGCTGATTGTTGTTTATGGTTATCCAAGCAACCTAGGATATTTAAAGGCATCTAGTAACTTAATATCCTTGGTTGGAAGAGACCTTTGAGATCAAATCCAACCACTGCCTTTTAAAAACACTGCTATTCAAAATATGTATAAATAAATCAGCAAATTTAAGGCTTCCTTCTGCACATTATTTGACAGCAAATACTAACGCCAAATAAAAACCTAGATGTTTTCTACTGGTATACACTCTATCCTAAACAAAGAACAGTCCAAATACAAAAAACCACTACAACGGGAAAAAACAGGTTTTAAAGCCTAGAAGTCAAAACTGCCAAAAAAGCTTTTTACTTGTCTGTGTCGGGGGGGACACACAAAATCGCAAAACTAAACCAGAACTCTTCTACTTCACATACTGCTTTACAAAAAGCTCTACAATGTCAGGAAAAGTGTGACCTATCCTGCTTGCCTCCACAACTGGAAAGACTTAATTACACTTTTGTCTTCTGGACTTTGCATATACACTCACCAAGGGACAGGACTGGGAAAAAGCTGCACAGAACTGAGAGAGTCTCTGTTTGAAGGGTGAGAGACAGATGTAACTTAAATATCTCAGTGATTTGCATGGTTCCATATGGAAAGAAATAGTTGTCATCAACCCAAACAACTAACTGGTGAGACTGCTTTGTGTAGGAAAACGTTTATCTTACCCCCTCTCTTACCTTATCAGACGCATCTCCTTGTCCTATTCAGAACCCAGCAAGTCATAAAATTCCATCTGCAATAAAAGGAAAAGTCCATTAATAGCTCCTGGTAACCTCACAAAAGGCTAATAAGAAGTTCAAGAAAAGAAAAAAAAAAACAAAAATCAACCTCTGCTGCCATCCCAGTAAAATCTGCACCCCAATAATGCCACCTTCCTATCTGCAGCAATCTGGGAACCCTAGATATAAAGGTATTAAAGACGTTTTAACATCTCTTGTAAGAAACATGCTCTTTCTTGTTCGGCAAGGATAACCATGGTGGACATAGTGTTCAGGTTGCCCTGCCGAGTCATAAATAAGTCTGCAGCATTCTCTCATTAAATTAAATGAGCATCAAATTACATAATGTAAATGGTTGTAAAATGAGACCAGTGGTAATGGCTAGAAGTAATCACAGCGGTGTTTTACATTGCAGAGACAATTTTCCATCAGTGTATCAAACCTAGGTATGCAGCAGCACCTTTTATCACTAGGCCAAGAAGCTGTCAGCAAGCAGCCTTTCTTAAACACAGCAAAGCATGCAAGAAACAAAGCTCTCATTGCAGGAGATTAAATGATGCTTTACCCTGAACAAGTACATTTAATTTCTCAACACCTTTACAGACCAGCCTTTCAATGCAATGGATATTTTATTTATACATATACATATATAAAATATAGGTAAACACTATGCAGCCTGGCACGCATGGGATGAGAATAAAGAGGACCCCACACCTAACCAACACCACTGCAACCTTGGAACAGTCAATAAAATTCACAGGAACAACAGACTCTGGCTTGAGCACACATTTTTCTGTGGAACTGGAGACATGATTTGCCATCTAGCTGGTCCATGAGTCACTAGGGCAAGAGAGAAGCCTCCTGTCTGGCAACTCTGAAAAGCAGAAGAGGCTGCCTAGAGTGAGAAATGGGAATCAAGGATCTAAAAACACCAAACCAAACAACCCCTCCACACACTCTCTTGGCACATTCAGTCTCCTGTCCTCCCCTAGAAGCCTGTTAGTCCAGTGCCAGACTGGAAAAGGTCAGAAATGTGTAAAAGTGAAATGGCACACTGTATGATATACTATTATTTAAAAAGGCTATCAAATCCTAAATTTTTCAATACACTTATTTTGGGGGATATGTGGCAGGAAATGATGGATCTGAAGGAAATAGCCTTCACATTTCCTTAATTTTTCAGTAAAAATCTCTGTGCCTGAAGTACAAAACTAGATGCAAATAATCTAGTTTGATGGTTGAACTTCATGATTTTGGAGTTCTTTTCCAACATAAATGATTCTATGATTGTACAATTCAATGAAAACATGGTGGTCCGGTGGCCTGATGTCCCCAGCGTGCACCCCTTCTGAGTTTTCCCTGGTCACCAAGTAGCCTTAATACCAGTAGGCAGGACAGAAGCTCAGCACAATGTAAAGGTTAGAGACCAGGGTCTTGCTATTTCCCCAGGGATGATGGCACATGGGTCCCCAAACAGGAGGGCTTCCTGGTAACCCAACCAACTCTGAGAGGCTTCTCTTTTTCTTTAAATGCGCATTAGTGTGTACTTTAAGCGCAAAGAATAAATCTTTCACCCAGTGAATGCAATTTTCTCATCTCCTACCGATAATTTATTTTTTGGCATGACCAGAATAACATGACAACATATTTCCACAACCGAGGGGTTTGGGTATACTTTTTGTTCTTTTTTTTTTTTTTGGTCAAAGAAGATGTATTTTGTCCATGTGACAGAGATTTGAACAAAAGAGAGCAACTGACTAAGAGGCCTCTTGAGTATTCCTACCCTCCTCCTATTCCCCTGCCAACCCAGTAAAATTCCTCAGAGCACAACCTCTTCCTGGCTATTTTCAGAGAAACTGCAGCAATCATACAAGAACAATGGGCAAGTTTGTTTTACTCTAAGAGTAAATGTTTTGCAGCTTCTAATGTAAATATTTTAATTAATGGATTATTTTTTCTTTAACTCTCTGCTGCTCACACAGAGCTTCCAGGAGAGGAGCAGCACTCTGTTTCTCTTAAGACAGAAGAAAAGGGACACATCCTCAAAGAAAGCACCTTCATAAGCAAGTTAAAACTCCCTGGGCATTTGCTGGAGTGATCACGGATGGAAATACAGAAAAATGAGTCTGCTCATTCCCTGCATGTAGCTGAGGTCTTGCATTAGTTCCCAAAAAGACAGAGGTCCTGTTTCAACAGTCAGCTTGTGGAACACCACAACCTCAAGTGTTTCCAAAACAACATCACACCCAATATCCAGGCTACAAAGAAAAAGCAAGTAAGAGCTTTTTGCCTCCTAATCACTCCATCTCTTCACATCCACTTCACAGGAACCCTTAAATCTCTTTTTAATGCTCCATAAACCAAGTACAGTCGACTCAAGTCCCGCCCTGTGGGAGTCAGATTCTCTCTGTAGGCGGGACCGATTTGGTATTTCAGAAGAACAGAGCTCCAAGCCATCCTGCACACGGTCCTCCAGTGGTTTCTGGATCCAGCAGCACCCATGGGCTGCAGAGAGCTCTTCAACTCTAAATGATGCCTCTCCCCACACAAACTATCTCGCTCCTTGAAGAGAAACCAACTGGAGTTCCAATGTATTATCAGCAGATAGCTGGCATTCAATTTTTTTTTATTTTCTTTTTTCAAATGAAGCAAGACACAGATGGTGCTGCTCCTGCCTCCCAAAGCCTGACTGAAGCATGAATGTAGACCTGCCTGAGCTGAGAAACTCACGTTCATAGTGTGTTTCTGAAGAACTGCAGAAACAACTGCTCAGACCAGTTTAGCCAGAACCAGTCCCACACATGGCAGCGTTTCCCTTCCTCTGCTTTTATCTGAATGGGAGGTTTTGTTCCTCTTGTACTGACCTCGCTGCGTTTGATGCCTGTTAGCAACATCCTTCCAGAAGTTCAACAAGCAGCTCCAGAGATATTCCCTACCACTGTCAGCAATGCACATGCTGCCCCAGTTAAGATCCCCAATGTATCTTTCCAAAAATACTCTATTTGTATTCTTCAACTCCTATACAAGATGTTCACTGCGTGCTCATAAGGCTTCCCAGAGTCACTGATTTTCACAGTCACCAAACGCATCTGCAGCTCCACCACCTCCAGGACACCATGGTGGTGGCATCTGACTGGTCACATCCCTCTAGGTCAGGGCTGGTGCTGGAAAGGATGGGAAGAGGCCCCACTGCAGTGAGATGTCCTGATGGCAGTTCATTGCTAACAAACCTTCCACAAGTCCTACATTAGGAAACAACTCTATCAACCACTGCCCATTAGGATGGTGGGGCAGTGGGGAGAACAAACGACTGTTAATTGAGAGAGATCCTATAATCTGGTAGCAGTGAAGATACTGAGGACAAGTATCTTTTCAGAGGCAGCCTGAGACAGATGCTCACTCAGAAGGAAGCAGACCAGAGCAGATCCATCACCCCCTCGCTGTGTACACCCACCTCTGTACCTATCTTCCTGTTAAGGGTAAGCAGACACCAAAGGGCAATACCAGCTGAGAGCTGCCCTTGCAGCAGCAGGATTCAGAACACGTGTCTATAAGAGGTCTCCTGACCCCACAAAGCGAAACTAAAACTCCCGATCCTGCACCCGAGTGCTGTCTACCACTGTTAGGACTGTACACGCGCATACAGTACCAGCATTAGCTTCCACTCCAGCAAAGAACTTCAATTTTTTAAGAGAAAAAACATTTTTCTCCCCAGTTCAAGATTTCCTGGCTGTACACATAATATTACTGTAAATCAAAGAAGTAAACAGCTCAGCTCAAAACAGAACTCTTACAAACTAAATTCCTATCAGTTTGCATGAAAGACCCAAATGAGGAGGCAGACTCTGTATTAAGCCCCCAACACGCACAGACTCTGGAAAAGGAGATCTTTCAGCAAGGAGCAACCCAAGGCTTATGCTGGTCTTTACATCGACCTGTGACCCCTTCTCTGGAGCTGAGCCCTTGCCTTTTGCCTGTGCCTGCTTACTCAGCAACGTGAAACTAGTTCAACCTTAGGGTCTCTGTGGTGTTCTGGTTGGGTCAATAACCAGCAACACTTCTCAAAGGAGCGGCACATTCCCAAGAGTCCCATGCCCACAGGATGGAAAAGGGAGTGAAGGGAGAACAGATGAATTGCTAATGGCAAATTCTCTTCTCTGTTGATGCTATTACCATAAGAAAAACAAAGTCAGTTGTTGAGTTGCCGATGGAAGACAAGACCACAGGGTCTTTAAGGAGCTGACTGTACACAAACCACAGAGCTGGACTACTCAGGACTTCAACATATTCACTAGCTAAAGTACCCTATTCACACACTGCCTGCTCTATATGACTTCTAATGGGGATTACTCTTATTGACAGATTACATGTTTTGTGTGATCACCCAGAAAAGAACATATATAATAGAGCTGTGTTGGTCAATTTCACATGCAGGACTCATCTCCAGCCTGCATGACTCTAAATTCCCATTTCCAAAAAATAGCCCCACAGAAAGTAAAACAAACACCATTCCCAAGCCCACGTTTTACAGCATCTTGTTCTCCCATCTATTTTCATGAGCCAAAGGCAGCCATTCAGTTGGCCACCTCCCAGGTCTCCAGCAAAAGATACAGCAGAAGGACCAACCAAAGTGTTTTGCTGCTTCAGAGGCCTGAAGTAACACCATCATGAGAGCCCTTTCCCACCACCACCAAATTCCTGCTGCAAGAGAAGCCGTTTCCAGAGAGGTCTCACAAATCAGCAGAGTCTAACTTCAATTTGCCTCCAAGGAAATGTAAAATGGCACCTTAATGGACTCCAAAATGGACTCATCATACGGCCTGAAGACAACAGATTCTACCCTCCAGCACCCACACCGGCAACTGCAGCCATAGTTTGAATTATGCTAATACCTGCCCAGTAGGAATTACTCAAAGAGTTCAGTTGCTTATTCCAACTCATGATAAATCTCAAAACACAGAGATACCCTGCAATTAGTGACTTCAGCAAGGGCACGACAAAAGTTTTTTGCCAGGTAATCTAGATAAGAAATTGGAGTTTTAAAGGGAAATGTAAATGAAGATTGAAGAACAGGGGAATACGCAATGCTAGTATTTATTAATATTTGGGCTTCAACTGTGGATAAACAGACAAGAACCTCTCTGCCTATGCGCATACTTCAGCCTGTTTACCTGTTAAGTCCAAAAAGATGGCCTCATTTTATAAAAATTTGATCTGATAACTACATCACTTAAAAGTGCAACTTGAGGTTATGTACAGAGGCAAAACACTTGGCTACCAATGTCTAAACAGGGTGGGCAAAGACTAAACAGTTGCTAAAACTCAGAAAATCATTTAGAGTTGGAGCTAAGCACATAGCACACATCCAACTCACACCAAACCACAACCCTTCTTCAGTGACAAGCAAGTCATTTCAAGTGTTCAGTTTGAGGTGGTCCTAAATGTAAACCTTGCACCTGGCTACATCAGCCATGTATAAATAACATGGTTGCTAATTATCAGTGTATGTAATGTGCCTAAGATCAATTATTCTGTATGCCCTGTACACAAAAATGTCATGATCCCACAAAGAAATACTACTTTTAGCTAAAATTTGCTCTTCAGAACAGTGTAACACACAAACTTGGTTTGTTACCAGTTTTGTTTCACAGCTGAGAACCTGAATAGCAACACAAGAACAGCACAAAAAGATGGTCAAAGAGGTATCTGCTACCCAAAATTTTAGGTACATTTTCTAAATTGAGCATCAATAGCACTTTTTTGGTGATGCTGCCTATCATCTGCTGCAAGCCATAATGCCAGGTCATACCCCAAACACAATGCACAAGGGCTAGTTTCAAGTTTAAAGGGAAAGATCTGTATGCAGCAAAGAAATAACAGATTTTTTTTAGCATTAAAGCAAAAAAAGCTGTATACAACCTGTAACTTTGGTGTTGCTGTATTTTGTACAACGAGTACTGTCTATACATACATCTGGCATATACTGCAGACACTATCACAAAGGAACATCTGACAATAAAGCAGAAGCCTGGGCTTCTAAGACAAACAAAATTTCTGACCCAGAGGACCAATGAGAACTGCAAGCATTTAAAATCGAAATCAGTGACCACATGCGGTAAGAAAGGCCAGTCAGAACCTGATCCTCAACTACCACTTCATGTTACATAGCTCCCTTCACACAGGACTGGCTGAGTTATCTTGTCCAAAGCGGCTCCTACAGAGCGTAGCCCAATCAAAGAAGAAATAAGGCATAGGTGCCCAAAATAACAATAAAGAAAAAAAGCTTTTCCCCCTCAAATAATGAGGTATCCTTGTAATTCAGTCCTATAAAACCTGATTTGTCAAGTCCCAAATTGGGTTGCAGCAATATTTCATTACACCATAAATCTTCCTTACAGTAGTAAAGATGCCTAATAATTTAACACCCTATCATTTTTTGTTAATCTGGAACTTGTCAAAAATTGCCAGAAATACTCTTTTACAGACCATTTTCCATATAGGTATAAATTCCAAAATGTCACTGGTTTGCACATTTGTTGCATGGAAAAGTGGATTTACATACAGACTAAGGAAGGTTGTAATTATCCCCCCTGGGTTTCTTAGGTAGGTCAGTGCACATCCTACAAAGGCTTCTGTATTATCTCATGATATTCATTATGCTTTTTTTTTCCTGAAAGCAGCAGAACCTCTTCAGAATAATTACAGCAACAGGTAAAAATTGCAGGAGAGGGATTCCAGAGCCAGACTTTCAGAATTTTTAACTTTTGAATGAGAAGTTTCACAGCCTTTTTTATCTTTTAATGGATTACTACACAAAATGCTGAATTACAACTGCTATTTCAGTGGGTAGCCAGCACAGACTTTACATAAAAAGAAATAAATATAGTTAAATAGATGGGGGAAAACATACTGCCAGTACTTGTCATTACTATTTGTAATTCCCATTCCCTCCTGATTAAATGGGTCTGTAATAAACCAAACACCATTTCAAAGCAGTCACCATGCCTGTATAAACCATTGCTGTAACAAGCAAAGAATACGACCACATCAAGCACTATGGGATAGCAACATTTTACTTAATGAAATAGCTGCGATGATAATAACTACAGAAATTTAAGA
>VZRI01002413.1:15452-41711 GCA_013397515.1 Upupa epops | reverse complement strand
GAGCCAGCAGGTTGCCCAGGTGAAATGAAAGGCCGATNTGGGCTAGGTTGGATGTTAGGAAGCCCTTCCTCACAGAAAGGATGCTTGGAGCCTGCACTGGACTGCCCAGGGCAGTGGGGGAGTCCCCATCCCTGGAGGTGTTTAAGGACAGCCTGGCTGTGACCCTAAGTGCCTTGGTCTGGCTGATGTGGTGATGTCAGGTCCTGGGCTGGCTGAGCTCAAAGGGCTTTCCCAGCCTCAGTAATTCTGTGATTCTGTGATTGCCCCTGGCACCAGGATCAGCCTACAATAGCATCACAATTTTCAGCTACACCATATAAATAAAGTAGTTTAGTTCAGTAGTAGCTGAGCAGGGCAGGTATGCTATGCATCCTCTTACTCCAGGCTTGTGCACTGCAAGCAGCTCTGCTTGGCAATCCTGCTAGGCCTGCAGACTGTTACTCCCCAGTTTATAATCCCAAATATCACTGGCACTAGACTGGTAACGTGAAGCAAATTTAGCATTTCCCCCTTCCTGGATGTGTCATTATGGGTGGCTACAGATGGTTCTGTTCTGCACAACGGTCTGTTGCAGAAGTTAAAGCTATGGAAATATACGCTTACATATGTGTAAAGTATGTGAATATCAAATGTAAACTAGACTGATTGGAATAGATAACCCAGAGATTACATCAAGTTTCAATAAAATGACTTCTGGAGGATGAAAATGCTTCACTTGGAAAAGAGAGAGATCTTGTAGCTGCAAGGAAGGCTGAAGATATTGCTGATAAATTAGTGATAAGGAAAATTTAGACTTTAATGTTGGTAATAATAATGCTAATTAATACATTAATATGAAGAAGAAATGGTTTTATAAGCCTATAATATACACAGTTATCTGTCAAAACTAAATCATAAATCATAATCTAATCATAAAGCAATTGATATCAGAGAACTCCATGTTTTCTCTTCCATAGTGCAGGCATTTCTGAAAATAACCTGAAGGTCACAGCTGGAAGGTGAGAACATATTTTTCCTGAGAAGATATTAAAGGCTTTATGCTTATGCCGCAGCACACAGTTAGCTGTATGGAAGCATTTAAGTTTGACAGGGCACCTGATGTAGATGAATAGCACTCTCAGATTCCAGAGCAATGGCTAAGTAAGAAAAGCCTTTGGAGTGTCTTTCTCACATCTTGTTACCAGCTAGGGAGGAAAAAAACCCCAAAAGACAGAATAAGAGTGGAGGTATTTACATATTTTTGGGAGAAGCCTAAAGAGTGAAGTCTATAGAGCGTGTAATAAGGCAGGAGCAGTTGCTGCTGTTTGAAGACCTTCATGTGTAAAGAACTTCATGAATGAGCACGATCTCTGTGTGGACAGTCCTGAACAGCTAGAGAAAACTAAACTGAAGGAC
Organism: Upupa epops; assembly: GCA_013397515.1. Lineage (NCBI taxonomy): Eukaryota > Metazoa > Chordata > Aves > Bucerotiformes > Upupidae > Upupa > Upupa epops. The sequence goes on along the minus strand of VZRI01002413.1, from coordinate 40,316 downwards.
ATATTCTGCTTGAACGTGAGTGTCTTGAGACGATGTCATCTATAGGCATGCACAAAAGAAATTAAAAAGCTAGGCTGAGATAAATTTGAGGGCTGGTGATAGGAATTTTAAATTAATTTAGGAGAAGTGGTCCTTGCAGGTACCAAGCGTAAAGGAGTGTGTGTGAGCATGAGTAACATTCATTGCTATTTGGATTCAGGAAAACCACGCGTGATGAAAGACGTAGGGGAGCAGTCTCCACTGAGATCTATATCCAAACACATTTTCACTAGGAGTACCTGATTCCTGGTGCTTCCTGGCTGTAAGTTCCTGTATGCACTAGAAATAAGTCAGTCTTCTCATGAGCAAGGCAAGGCCAATCTCTTTGCTGTTGTGGCTGCTCTGCAGTGGGAACCCTGCCTGCAGGGCAAGCCTGAGCTGGCTTGGGTGACTTACACAAGCAGACTCAAGCCTTTGCCAGAGGGATATGCTGCCTGGAAGATGGTGCTTCTCACTGAAGGGGAGTGGAGTCTCCTGACACTTGGTGCTTGCAGGTTGCTGGGAGATTTCCAGTGTTGGAGTTTGCAGTCCTGGCAGAGTGACTCAATATATATTTAAACTTGTATTAGCTGGGATGTGTTTCTTAGCATGGTTTTCTTTTCCTCTGGCTATGGCCGCTGTTTCAGTGTGCCTGTAGGGCACATTTTCTGAGCGACAGGTTTTTCATGCAACAGCCCATTAAGTAGAGCCCTTTTGCAAGGACAAAGAGTCTCTGAAGATCCTCTACTGGCATAGGATGTTTACAGACTGAAACATGAAACGGGCTGTTCTATTAAAGAAGAAATGTCCAAGGGTTCCAGGTGAATCTGTGGATTGGACTATTCTGTTTGTTTCTATTCAGAACTTCCCGAGGAATCAGCTGCAGCATTTTCTTTACCCATTTTACAGTGGCCTTGTCAATATCTTTGAAGCTTTTGGGTTTGTGTCCAGTTTGTGTACTTCAGATTGCAGTGAATGACAAGGGTGTTGGACAAGAAAAGGGAATCCAGTCTGCTGGAGATGTGCAGGGCTTTGAGAACTGCAAAAGTAGGAAACTGCAGGTGTGGAGCAGCTTTATTGTGCCTCCAGCTGTGGAAATGAGGGGAAATGTGCACACAGCTGGAGCGTGTGCACCGTACCCTGAGATGTCAGGTAAATCTTCAGAGAATGGCAATTTGGAGTCAAAAGTTGAGTCTGAGTGGAGTGGTTTCGTGAGCCTTGACTCACAGCTTTCATATGGGCATTACTGAAGGAGAGCAGAAGCAGTCAAAAAGGTGTGACAGACAGGCTCACTCTGCAGCGTGGCTGCAGTACTGTTCAAAACCATCTGCACACACAGAGCTGGTGACCATGGGATTAGTATCTTCCTGAAGGACATGTCCCATCTTCTTAGCTTCAGATCAGCCTTAAATAGCTTTTTTCCTCATTTTCCTCTGCCTGCTGAAGTGTCCCTGTTTGCCGTTCACAACTTAAGTAGAATTTATTTCTTTCCACCTACCATGCACAGGAAATTTGACTCATGAAGATGAGATGCAAATATTATGCAGGGTTGACCTTTTCATTTACAGGGTAACTAATTAGCTTGACAAGTAACACATTTAGTAAAATACGTATATGTCATCAGATAATCCTGCCTGCTTCTTTATGGTTGCTCCTTAAAATACCTCTTACTGCGGTTGCAATTAACTGCAGGCTGGCTGTTGACTTCAGTATGAGCAGGACTACAGATTTACACCGAATGCAAAGCAACTTAATACTCAGTCTCTGATCTGACAACCTCACGGTTACTGTTTTAGTCCTGTTTTGACACCACAATGTAGTGCTGACTGAGTACCTTTTCCAGTTCTGCTTCCATTTTGCTGTAGGATGGAACACAGTGGCGTTCCCGTGGAAGACAGTGAAATACAAACATCTCTAAAGTAGACTTCGGGGAAAGGTAGACATTTCTGGAGTGGCCTAAACTCGAGTGGTAGTTTGGAGACGGCTTTAAAGTGAACCCGTGCAACTGGATGGACAGCTTCCTTCAGCTGAGCTGTGCGCTGTGTAGGTTGCTGTGCTGGGGTCTGCGCTGTAGTTGTAATCAGCAGCCAGGCAAAGGGAGTAGTTTGTGTTCATTATTTACTGTGGGTGGCATCTTGGTGTTCAAAGAGTCTCAGGAGAGGTCGGTGTGTCCTTCACTGAAAGGAGGAGACAGGAGTGTTTACAGAGACGCAAGAAAAGGACAAGAATTCTGCCCAGGTCTTCCAGACAAACAACAAGAGGTCAAAACCACAAAGCCCACCCCAGATTGCCTTTGCCAGTCATTTATGGCCATGAACAGGTGATCCTGACCACCTTGACTCCTGCATGGGTTTGGGTCTGACAGAATGATTAGCAGTCTGGTAGCTCTGGACTGCAGCTTTGGTGCCACCTCACAGTATGGTGTGGCAACAGAAGCGAATGTTACCCTGCTGTCAACAGGAAGCAGAGGCACTTTGCAAGTCTAATGAACCCATCCTGTGCTCTTCAGTGTCCTTTAAACCTTGACAATTAGCCAGACTAAAGAAGGGGGGGAATTTCCTACTGGTTTGGAATTGTCCTGTTGCCTTTGCAGGTTTGTTTTGAAAGCAGCCAGTATTTTATTACAAACTAGATCAGTTAACAACTTCACTCTTCTGTGGGCATTATTCTGGATCCAGGACTGACCCCAGTGTTGCCATTAAATCATCTGGTTTATGCCTCTGCGTTATATTGTTTCATGGCAATTTATTGCCTCTTGGCGTTTAACAAAGGAGAGGTGGCAGCTTTACAGATAGGGAACTAAATCACAGAGAAGCTGCAGGACTTTCTGTGTGACCTGTGCGCACAGAGTGAACCATCATTCCTGTCGGGTGCAGGCAGTGCACACAAGTGCTGCAAGTAGTTTAACTGTGTGGGTTTGTGAGAAGTTCCATTCAAATGAGAGAATTTCTGAGATATTCCTGCAATTTTCTTGTCTTATGTAAATTTTTGAAGGCTTTCTGTGCCTCTCAGTCTTCTCCTGGCTGCCGTAGGGTTGGATTTCTTTCCTCCGTTACTGAAATGCCATTTGAAAAGGCTGCATTGGTTTCGGCTTTTGACATCGCCTGTTTTTTCATGGATCTCTCTTCATCCTTTCTTTTCCTTAATCCTAGCTTCCTGTCACCCCTGACAGGGTTTTATTTTAGCAGCGTCTTCCGTGAGAAGTTTAGAGAAAGTCTTTGCTCTCTCTTGAAATAGTTCACTCCTCTGCTATTCTCTTTCCCCCTCTTAGGATTGGGTGCCACCTAGTGCTGCCATTGTCCCTGCCCCCCAGAAATGCAATCAATTGCTTTTCTATCTCCTCAACAGAGAGGAGAGGGAAAATGAAGCTATTTGTTCCTTTTTCTTTTTTCTTTTCATGTTTTCATGGGCTGGTGAGCTCTGCGTAGTCACTGCAGTCATCAGCCAGATAGTATAGAGGCAAATCCTGTATGATCTGTGCCAGTCCTACAACCAAGTCTGGGATGTTTGGCAGCAAAAGCCAAGATTTAGTAAATACCAGTGAGCTGAGGTCTTGTTAATCGTCAGAACTGGAAGGCTGCTCATGGCGTTTTACCTATGTGACTGTACCAGAGCCTACACAACTAGTCCTAGGGCAGATCCTGATGTTACTTAGCAATCTAAGGCTAATAGGTCAGGCTTGGAAAGGGACTTCTGTGAGATGACCCGGCTAAGTAAGACAGTGTGGCTGTCACTGATGGGTTTTTAGCAGTGGGATGATGATATCCAAAAGCCTGTTGGGAAGATGGTGAGGTGCCACTGGGTGAAATAAGGGAAATGTCTTGTAAGGTGCAGGAAAAAGAGCAAGGAGAATACACATCTGTCAGCTTCTACAGCGCTCAGATGAACGGCAGTTGATGCTAGAGGCAAAATCATAGTACACATGCTGTCCACTGGCAAATTCAGGCTCAAGTGCTACTTGTGTAGTGGCTGGATCCCCTTAACAGTTATTGAGAGTAGGTGAGGTTTTTACTCTGAGTAAGGTCTGCAGGTTTCTGTCTGTACTTCTTAACTATATAGGGAGTCACGGGANTGTCCACTGGCAAATTCAGGCTCATTCAGCATAGAAAGGAAAGCATCTGCAGTAAGGTTGGAATAGGCTTTTTTAGATCATTATTATTACTTGTAGCACTGTTTTTAGGAAGTCTGCAGTGCTCTGGGTAAGGATCACTGCTGGCTGGTTACCCATCTCATCCTCTGCCGCACAGCAGGGAAAGCTGTTTCCCCACCAACCGCATTTAACTTTGCTTCTTCCTCATGGGACAGATGGACCGACTGGGCACTGATGCTGCTCCTGCCGAGTCAATTTTAGGGAGAGAACTGGAGAAGTTGTCTAACTTGGGTGACTTTAAATTTGCACATTTTGTGCCATCTGCAGAACAGGAGGAAAGGCAATTTCCCTTCCTTCCAGCCTTTCCATAGGGATCACAAAGTTGTGCAACAATACACTGCTGATTAACCTGGGAAGGTGATGATGATGTAGGCTGACCCAACGTCCTAAGAATTGTATCTGATGTGTGCTCTGGTTTCGGCTGGGACAGCATCAGTTTCCTTCATGGTAGATGGGATGGGACTGAAAACAGTGTTGATGACACAGAGACCCTCTGATTACAGCTGAGCAATGCTGAGGCCTTTCTTACCAATCCTGAGTGAGGAGGCTGAGTGACAAGGAGTGGGGAGGAGACACAGCTGAGACAGCTGACCCCAACTGACCAAAGGGGTGTTCCATACCCAGACCAAGTCACAGGAACACATAAATACGAGGAGAAGTAAGCTGGGGGAAACGCACTCAAACAGATAGTGTGCATCTTCCCAGTAACCGTTGCCCGTGAAGGAACCCGGCACTCCCAGAGATGGATGAACTCCTGCTTGCCAATAGGAAGTGGTGAATGAATTCCCAGTTTTGCTTTCCCAGTGTGCACAGATTTCCCTTTACCTCTGAAGCTGTCTTTATCTTCGCCCACGAGCTTTCTCACTTTTACTCTTCTGATTGTCTTCCCCCATTCGGCTGTGGGGGAGTGAGTGAGTGAGTGGCTGCGTGGGGCTTAGTTGCTGGCTGGGGTTAAAGCACAACAGTATGTTTTTGAAAAGAGTGAGAGACGGTGAATTTAGTATTCTAAGCTAAATGTATGTTAGCACATACAGTGCATTATGCATTCAGTTGTTTCTGCATACATTTCACAAAGTGGTGGCAGATGTTAAAACTCTCTGATGGATTGCAAAATAGTAATACACAGCACGTGAGTACTGGAGGAGACTGCTTCGCCTTTGAGTTCCAGAGCACACATCTATACAACAGTAGGACAAATCACGTGCAACACAAGACAAATTCTACACCAAGCCCTACCAAGTAGACCCTGCTCCACAAAACATGCACCGTCGCAGTACTGGAAAAGAAAGGGTGGCCTTTGTACTGTATCACCTGTGCCTCCTCACTCCTGTGTGCATCAGACATATGGTCACGGTATAATTCACTCCCTGCTTCTTGCTTCTTGGATAAACTATATGGAATCCTTTTGGGTAGTCCTAAAATAGCTCTGTTGGTAACTTTTCCATTGGCTTTTTGAAGTAGGTTGACGAACCTGCAGAGATGAACTTACAGCCAAGTCCAAAAGGTTTTATCCCCGTTTAGAAAATGCAGTTGTTCCCCGTGGGCAGCAATAGTTTTCCATTAGAAGAGGGTGAAATGGTTTCATTACGATAATTTTGGCTATTCAGATCCCTCTTTTTGGTACCTTTTAGAAAGAAAATGACTGAAAAAAGGAAAGCCCTTTTTCTCTGTCTGAAGCAGGCGTGCCTTCATAGCATCATTAGGGATCGGAAGGGACCGCGAAAGATCACCCAGTCCAATCCCCCTGCCACAGCAGGATCACCTAGACTAAGTCACACAGGAACACAGCCAGGTGGGTCTGGAATGTCTCCAGAGAAGGAGACTCCACAACCCCCCTGGGCAGCCTGGTCCAGTGCTCTGGGACCCTCCCTATGAAGAAGTTCCTGCTGATATTGATAGGGAACCTCCTCTGTTCCAGCTGGCACCCAGTGCCCCTTGTCCTGTCACCAGATGACCTTGAGAAGAGCCTGGCTCCATCCTCCTGACATCCACCCCTCACATATTGGTAGACATGAATGAGGTCCCCCCTCAGCCTCCTCTTCTCCCAGCTCAAGAGACCCAGCTCCCTCAGCCTTTCCTCATCAGGGAGCTGCTCTACGTTCTTCATCATCTTTGTTGCTCTAGGCTGAACACCCTTCAGCAGCTCTGTGTCCTTCTGGAACTGAGGGGCCCAGCACTGGACACAAGACTCCAGATGTGGTCTCACTAGTGCAGAGTAGAGGGGGAGAAGAACCTCCATCAATCTGCTAACCATCTCTTTTTGATCCACCCCACATGCAGACTCTCCCCTGACCCTTGTTGTCCCTCATTCCCTTTCTCTCTGCCCAGCTCTCCAGCCTGTCCAGCTCTCGCTGAATGGCAGCACAGTCTGCTGGGGGGTCGGCGACACCACCCAGCTTTGTGTCATCAGCAAACTTGCTGACAGTGCCCCCTAATCCCTCATCCCAGTCATTAATGAATAGATTGAAGAGGACTGGTCCCAGTACTGATCCTTGGAGGACCCCACTAGATCCAGGCCTCCAACTAGACTGTGTCCCATTAACCACCACTCTAGCTTCTATCCTGCAGCCAGTGCTTTGCGGAAGGCTGCATGCCTGTGCTTTGTCAGGCACACTTGCCTTGTTGTTACGGCTGTACTAGCTTTGATCCTCTGCCTCTGAAGATGAAAAACTAGTTTGTGTCAGCTGTAGCAGTGACTCTTTGCTAATTGCCCAGCTGCATCAAAGACTGGCACAGTTTTGTCGGGATTACATAAGGATGTGGCCTCACCAAGCGGGATGGAGGCAGGCTGTGTGCATAAGGAATGGCTTTGTCCTAGTCTGCTGTGGCTCTCCATGACAACATGATGGCAGAAACAGACTGTTCTGGTAGATGTTGGGGACAAGCCAGAGACATTTAGGCAGCAGGCAAGAGGCTGCATGCCACGTCCAGTTCAAGCCAGTGTGCCACTCTGGTCTGCAAGATGCCCAGCCTTGGTACCCCCAAGCACAGTGCATGTGCAGGGCTGCTGCAGTGATGACTTCAGTGTTTTCCCATAAGTAGCTCTTAACCATGAATGCTAGGGATAAAATCATCCAAGCCATTGGCTCTTGTAACTCCTTTTTCGAAAACAAATTGCAACTAAAACCTAATTCTCCTCCTGTACTGGGCACTGATGAGGCTTCACCTTGAGTCCTGGGGGCAGTGCTGGGCCACTGGCTTCAAGAAAGAGATTGAGAGGCTGGACTGGGTCCAAAGGAGCTGGGGAAGGGACTGAAGGGAAAGGCTGATGGGGAGAGGCTGGAGGAGCTGAGGGTGTTTAGCCTGCAGAAGAATAGACCTGAGGGGACCTTCTTCCTCCCTACAACTACCTGAAGGGAGGTTGTAGTCAGGTGGGGGTCAGTGTTCTCTCAACTAGTGAGAGGGCAGGCCCTGGTGCTGCCCGGGGAGGGTTAGTTTGGATGTTAGGAAGCCCTTCCTCATGGTAAGGGTGCTCAGAGCCTGGAATGGGCTGCCCAGGGCAGTGCTGGAGTCCTCATCCCTGGAGGTTTTTAAGGACAGCCTGGCTGTGGCCCTTAGTGCCCTGGTCTGGCTGCTGTGGTGATGTCAGGTCCTGGGTTGGGCTTTTCCAGCCGCAGTAATTCTGTGATTCTGTGGGACAAGTAGAGATGTCCTTCTTTTTGAGGCTATTATTGAAAATTAACAACCACCCAAGTGTGCAGTACAATACAGTCAGTATGCACTGCTTTCACATACCTGCAGATCCATCTCCAGCAGCTCTCCATCTGTTTGCAGGCTGTTTTCTAAATCAGTTTGATGCCTCAGGTGCAGAAGAGAGAGGCAATAATTAACAACGTGGTCTACAGCATCTTGGGGAGGAATTTGTTTTAGTGAGCAGATGGAGGAGGAAGAAGAGGGAAGAGGTAAGCTTTGCACGTTCGCTTGTGCACTCACAACCGTGCCTGTTGGGAGAGATGCGTACACAGCTATGTCAGCGTCTCTCAAGAAGGCCATTTTCAGTACATGGGATTTCACTCTTTTGCAATGGCTGTTGTGCACAGAAACTACCTGAGAAAGGCAGTGCCATCTGCACTGAGGAGATTAGGAGGTGTCAAGGAATAGTCTTTTTCATTTCTCACATTCCTGCTTCTTTCCATCCTGTCCCTGGATAAATCCCAGCTGTTAACCTGTCAAAACAGTTTTGGACTTGGGCTCTGATGTACAGAAACCTGTGAGACAGAACCATGGCAGCTACCTATTGTTCAAATGAGCATGACTATGTTAAAAAAAATGCTGCTGAATAGAAGAGAGGATCATGTGAGGCTGCACTGCCTCTGTGTGTATCAGGGAATGGTGAATTTCTGTAGAGGAAGGCTGTTCCACTGCTTTATACCTAGAGACACTGTGTATACACAGCATGGAAAACTGCTCATCTACAGAAGGGTTAAAAATGAAAACCAGATGATCTTTCTTTTCCCCCAAGTACGAGTCTTAAAATTAGAAAACTAAATCCATTTCTGATTCTTGAATGCAAGTGGCCTCATTTCAGATATGCTGGCAACTACCGCATCTCCTGGACTCTGTTATTGAGACTAGTTCTGCTTCTGATCCTCTTGGATGTCCTCTGATGTTTCTAGCTAGCAAACAGCCAAGCATCAATGCAGTACCTGCATGGTACATCAGTACAGCTGGAGAGATGGAGCTTTCTGACTGGCTATGTAGTCTTTCATAGAATCATAGAATCCTCACTGCTGGAAAGGATCTCCAGGATCACAAAGTCCGGCCCTTATCCCAACATCTACCCAGCCCCTAGACCATGGCTTCAAGTGTTTTATCTATGTGCCTTTTAAACCCCTCCAGGGATGGCGACTGCACCACCTCCTTTGTGACGGAATCCAACAGAGATGCTGAGGGAGAAACCCCACCACGCACTAAGTATTATTCTGCTTTGGCTTCTTTACTCCCTTCTCCTTCACACACTGGTGCTCAAGCTGAATGCAGAGACTATTTGCACCAGCAGAAAAAGACTCCCACAATGGGATGTCACAGACGTCACTGCTTACTCCTGGGTGGCAAAGCAGGTGATTAGAAACTGGTTCCTTTTACCTGGTCAGAGGTGAATGGGTGTTAACAGCGGGCACCTGAAAGATTAATCATGAGCTCAGATGAAGTGGATTCTAAATCTCTGACTTTATTCTGCAGCTTTGTTACTGCACAAACACGTGTGCTGCAGAGAAAACGGAGTGCCCCAGCATTGCATTCATCCCTTCAGAGAACAGATTCATTTGCCCTTTTCTTTATAGGTCTGCTTATTCAAACAATGAAATCCATTAAATTCTGCTCTGAGCCACCCTCGGATGCTTTCAAGGCAGTAAAATAAAGGAGAATCGCTAATCTAATGCAAACCTGATTTGAACATGTTTACATGTTATTAGGAAGCTAAAAGGGTTGTTCATGCTTTTAGTTCTGAGTTGATGTAAAAACAAGTGCTGTGTAGAAAGAGTTGTGTTAGAGGCTGCTGCTGGGTGGCTGCTCTCTGTGCAAAGCAAAAGAAAAACAAAACTCAGGCATTGTCCTTTTCTCCTTCAAATGTCCAGGCTATGACAGAGGGGACGACTAGAGATTCTTTCAGGATGTGAACACTGTCATTTGTGCAACCAGGAGAGGACTGTGCTCTGAATCATAGAATCATTAGGGATTGGAAGGGACCTCAAAACATCATCTAGTCCAGTCCCCCTGCCACAGCAGGATCACCTCCGAAGGTGGGAGTATTTTTCTGCAAGGAAATGACTTGCTGAGAGAGGATGTAAACTCCTCTGGAGTGCAAGGAGTGGGTTATGTTAATACCTGCATCTAAACTGGGCCTTCTTGGTTCACTTCATGCAGCATCAATTACACTGTCCCTTTTCAAACTATTGTTGGTTATAGCCAAAGGTTGTGAAAAGATTCTCCTTTTAAGATTTGACTGCTTGGTCACCGGAACAGCAAGAAGAAGGGGAAAAAAGAGAGGTTTTCACTGCTAAAGACAGTGAAGATACCAGTCGAGCTCACTCCAGTGAAAACTGTTTGGTTTGAAAGATTTTAGCCTGTTGTAGGTTCCACAGGCTTGCTTTGGTTTAAAACGTAGTGGCTTTACCTCTTGGTTTGTGTTACTCCTTCTTTGATTTTGAATGGAAATGGATGCTTCCTTCTCGGAAAAAGATCTTCCAGAGTGAAGAGTGCAGAGTGCAAAGCAATCAAAGCGTCTGCCAGTATGTGAGCTCTGCTCAGCTTTTGTAATTCAGTAACACTGCTTTTATTTCTTTCAGTTCTTGAATATGAAGGATGAAATGCTCTGGGCTCATACTTTTAAAATTCTGAGATAGCCTGTAGCCCTTCTTGCTGTGGCAACCTGGACATTTGGAGGAGAAAAAGACAAAGGTCCAAGTTAGCACCTCCTCTTTCTATTTCACATCGATAGGGGTTAATGTTACTGCTTGAAAGGGTATGGCTCTTTCACGCTCCAGTGCTAAGCCTTCACTCCTATGATTAAAGACAGTCTGGATACTGACCTTCTGATGTTAGAGAGCACAGAACTGAGCCAATAAGATGTAAGGTGAGAGAGAAGAAAAGGTGTGGGAGTGACATCCTGAGGAGATGTACTAGAAAAAAATCTTACTGGGAAACCCTTAGTAATCAGCAAAGGATCAAACAGAAAGAAATCTGCAGAGAGGTTGATGTGGAAAATTTGTGTTTTAAAATAGGGGACAATAATATGCAGAGAGTTGTCCTAGGTGCAAGTTTTCTGCTGACAGTCTCCACCCTTCTTGATTAGCTGCAGTCTTCCCGAACATGGGAATAGGCATACTCCTTCTGACAAAGACCTCTGTGTCTAAGATCTCTCTGCATGGCACCTGATGATAAAACAGCTCAAACCCCATAAAACACAGAGGAGGAGGAATTCACATGCCCCAAAATTGTGATTTCATTTCTTTGGAATGACGCCGAGGAACCCCAAGACAGTCTGACCCTGCAATAACAAGGCGCAGAAGAAGCAATGAAGTAGCAGTACAGAAAAAGTTCATAAAGTATCTTGAGCATGCCCTGTCGAAATGTTCTTGGTTTCAGAGGGAACTTGTTCCTTAGCCTCATGCAATGATAAAGGTGGCCTAGAGCTGTGAGATGAGGAGGCAGTCAAATGAATTATAAAACAGAATTCAAAGTGTGCTAGTAAGGGAGAAGGCTTTTGTTCCAGTGCTTCTCTCCTTCCTGCTGCTGGCAGTCTAGGATGCTACCATGTACCAAGCAAAAGTAAAAGAAAAAGAATATTAATGAGATGATGAAATCTTCCTCTTCCTTGTTTGTGGTGAACACAAGCCCTCTTCATTCACGCCTCTAAGAATGGCTAGCAGTTACTGTATTCCCTGTCTCCTGACCTACACTTGTTCCTTAGCCATGCTATGCTCATTTAATCTTTACTTTGAAGTCATTCCCTCCAGCTCTTTGCCATTTGTCTTGCTTTTGTCTGAACTCTTTCCAATTCATCCTGGCGTGAAAGCAGCTACACAGGGGTGTTTGGAATATGCTATAAGGAAGGACTATCCAAAGCTCATAATCTCCCAGATCACCTTGGTAAGATCATGGGTCCACCGGTGGCCCTGGTGCCTCCCTGCTCCCTAACTCTCTTTTACAGACTGCATGCCATGCAACGCCTAGTAAAAGGGCTGCAAATTGCACAGTCTGCTGGGTTTGGTTTGTTTTCCATTGTTACTGAATACCACAATCCCACTTGTGATCCTTCTTGCTGTGTATACTCCTGACATCTTTCCCTACAGAGTATCTATGCTGCAGTAGATGATTCATCAGATAGGCTTGTATGGATTTTTTCAGTATATGTTCCTCGGCAGCATCACCAGGTTCCTTAGTGCGTTCTCTTCTGTTTCTCCTTGGTGGACTCCTCCTGTGAACTAAGAAACTTATTGTTGTCTGGATTTTATGAGGCCGAATGACACAATGATACCCATATTACAAACAGAATGTTTCGGCTCAGTTTGCTTTTCCTTCCAGCTTCCCAAGTTTCTCTCCAGAGCTTTAGTCAAGAAGACAGGCTGTGTGGTTTCTCAGCAGATAGCCCTGCTATGCTCTTTGTTTCAAACTGAAGTTAATTAACAATTCTTTCCAGCACTTGTTGACCTTTAGTGATGCTTGAACAGTTTGGCAGCCTTGAAAGTGAGGCTGTAAATAATGGAGACACGTCAGGCTGGCTTTTAAAAGAAGAGATTGCTGTCCCATCCCTAAGAAAACAAATTATTATTCCTTATAAAACTAAACCACACATCCCTCATTTTCCCAAATGTGAAGGCGGTGTCAAAGGGAAGGGTAATGGAAATGTCATGTCAGGAGTCCCAGTATGACGTTACAGGTAGATGAAGAATGACACCCTGAGTACGTCCAAAACAGTAAACATAAGAAGATTTTCAACCATTCCAGTGCCTTATTAAAATCCAAGTCTTGTATTCATATCCTGTTCCATCAACCAAGTAGTCATAGCCCTTCCAGAAAAGCTATCAAGATGGTATGCATTATTTATTCATTCATGTTTCCTCATTCACGCAATATATTCATCTGGATTCATATTTGATTGATTCTCTACTGTGCACACTGCTGTTTTTTTGGACTTTAACACTTAGATAAACCTGTGTTTTGCTCCTGATACTTTGGAAGATCTCCCTGCTTAGTACTTGTGTCAGTCCTCGTTTCACCACAGCTTTTGAAAAACAGCAGTTAAAAGGCTCTCTAGACGCTAATTTGGAAGGCACAATCTCAATCGACTGATTAAGAAACAATCAATGAGAGTGTGCATCAAGAGAAAGAGCCATCATGATTAGTGATGGCCATGGACAGCCAGAGGAGTGGTAAAGCTCAGATTGCTACAGAGATGTGAAAAATGAAAAACCACAGAATTAGTGAGGCTGGAAAAGCCTCTGAGCTCATCCAGCCCAGCCCAGGACCTGACATCACCACAGCAGCCAGACCAGGGCACTAAGTGCCAATCCAGTCTGTCCTTAAACACCTCCAGGATGAGGATGCCACCACCTCCCTGGACAGTTCATCCCAGTATCTGGTAACTCCTGTGAGAAAGGGCTCCCTAATCATGGTTGGAGGAAGAGAGAGAGTTTCCAGATAAGAGATGAAGGCCCAACTTGTCTTGGGCTTATCTCAACTCCTGGCTGGCTCACCATTTTTATGTCATTGGTTGATCAATTGATCAGATCCGAGATGAAATTAACCATTTGACTTAGTTAATGTGCTAACGAGCCAAAACAAAAACAGAGTCACAGAACTACTGAGGCTGGAAAAGACCTGTGAGATCATCCAGCCCAGCCTGTGACCTGACACCTCCACAACGTAGACCATGGCATTAAGTGCCATGTCCAGTCTTTTTTTAAATGTCTCCAGGGATGGGGACTCCACCATCTGCCTGGGCAGTCCATTCCAGCGTCTGATCACCCTAACAGAACAAGGAAGATTCAAAAAGCACCTATAAATTGCAGGCAAACCCCAAAGGGGAAAAGTCTTCCAGTTCTTATCCTGGAAGGATGTGATTTAGTGGTGATGATAGGACTTGGAAAAAGTTGGACTCAGTGATCATGAAGGTCTCTTCCAGACGAAACTCTTCTATGGATCTGGGATACATTGTGGAATCATGGAGTCCATTCAGTCCATGGATACATCCTTCAATGCCATTGGTTCATTTAAGGTCCAGATATCTTCCTGTGTGCCTCCCAGACAGTCTTTCATGTCCAGGAAGATGACTCCTATGGATGGTGAACAAGGGAAGGATTCTGCCTCTGTTTCAGCAGAGACCTTCCCTCTGCTGATATCTGAGGTTCCTCTCTTCATTCACCATGTTGCCATGGCAAGATGGCTGTTGTGCTCAGGCCAGTGTCATGTGTCTCTCTCTGAACAAAGACAACACAGAAGTGAAGAAGCCAGGAACCAGAAGCAGGAAGATCCAAACCAATCCTACCAGTCTGCAGAGTCACCTACTTGTCAGTGCTGAAACTAAGGGAGAGCTTGGAGTTCCAAGCTCATTTATCACAGGTTGTCATGGAAACTCCCCATTCCCTCAGGCCAAGAAACCCACCAAATTAAAACCATGACACACCTCAATAGATACACAGCAGAGGAGAGGGAGAGGGAGGAGGAGAGAGGGAGGCAAGGGGGGAGAGAGAGCAGGGGAAGGAGGGGAGCTGATTTAAGGATCTAATGTTCAGCTCTCTGCGCTTGAACTTGCTTTAGCAAATACTGCAAATCAACAGGACTCAAAGTGCAGAGGGATCAGCTTTGTGCTGAGGATCTGTCATAGATTTTGTACCTAATTCCAGATTAATTTAACCTTAAACTCTCCCTACTCCGATCCCAGGAAGTGGAGATGCATTGCAGAGCAGTGGGTGCATTCCTGAAGCTCACCTTCCATTTTCCCCCAAAGGCAATGCAATCCCTGTGCCCTGAGACTCATTCCCAGTGCACATCAAACCATGCTAACTGGGAAAACCTCCGGGATTTAGCTTCAGGAACGAATTCCTCGTCTGAATTAAGTCCTGAACAGAAACCCACGTGGAAAGTTAATTTATAAAACAAAAGTATTCATAAATAAAACGGTGTGCAAAGACAGATTTCTTTGGGTTGCTTTTTTAATCAAAGAAAAACTTCCTGGCATGAATAAAGACCCAGTAAACGATCTTATTTACATAACTGAACCTTCAGCTGACAGAGGCCATCTACCTTGCAGAGCATTATGTATATAACCGTGCTATATAGTGATGGAAATAAATACTCCACGTTGGTTTAGATCGTCATCATTTCTGCACTTGCCTTCTCAGTTGCTTTTTAAAACATTCAGGTTATTCAGCATCTCTGTAGAACAAAAACAAAGTAAGGTAGAGGTAGAAGGTGACTTCAGCTATCAAACGTTAACAGAAGTCAAGAACCAGACTGAGGTGTTTTAATATTGTGTTACTGAGGAACCACATCACGAAGGAGGTTTGTTACCACGTGTCAGAGATTAAAGAAGGGTTAGAATGCAAACACTGTGTGTGTACCCTGGTTTTCATAGTTAGGCCTCTCCTAAAGGTGGGGTTAAGATATCTAAGCTTCATTGTCTCTATGGGAACAAAACCAATGACATCCTAAGCTCCTTGATGAAAAAGATACAGTCAACACAGCCTAAGGGCCAGTGCATCAACAAGGCTATTAAAACAATCATCAGTTGCCCACAGATAGCTCTGATGGCCTTCTGAGCTGCTCAGAAGGTCCCCCAAATATCTTCCTGGGGCTGGCTGATGCTGGAGAGGGCCAGGAAGCATTCTGCATTTGGGGGCTCCACAGCACCCAAACATCACGAGATGCCTGTGCTTCACATTTGAATTCCAGGCAGTTGTCCAAATGATCTTTTCCTGAGGAGCTACATAGCATCCACTAACTAAAAATAGAGTTCAGGCATTTAGATGTGAATGACTAAATCGAAATGTCTTCACACTCCACTGAATCCCTCCCTTGGTATCAAACTCAATACGAATTACCAACACAAGTTTGAAAAAGATACAGCCACATCCAAAGCTCTCCTGTTTAATTTTGTACAGGCTTGCTTTGTTGAGAGACTCCCGGTTAATTAGGTCCATCATTGCTTCTTTACAGACTTTGAGCAAGATAGCTCAACAACTGCTTGATATCATCTCTTGTTCTGCACCTGGCATCATAGACAGTGCTCTGACACCGATGAGCAGGCATTGCCATCGTCTTGGAATGTGGCAGTGGCTGCTTTCACAGAATCACAGACTGACAGTGTAAGGGACCTCAAAAGGGCATCCAGTCCAATCCCCCTGCCACAGCAGGTTCCCCTAGATCCAGTCGCATCGGAATAGTCCAGGCAGGTTTGAAACATCTACAGAGAAGGAGACTCCACAACCCCCTGAGCAGCCCCTTCCAGTGCTCTGTCAACCTCACCGGGAAGAAGTTTCTTCTCATCTTGATGTGGAACCTCCTCTGTTCCAGCTGACATCTGGTGCCCCTTGTCCTGTCATTGGGTGCCACTGAGCAGAGCCTGGCTTCTTGCTCCTGACACCCACCCTTTCCATATTGATCATTCATGAGGTCTCCCCTCAGACTTCTTTCTTCCAAGCTCCAGAGCCCCAGCTCCCTCAGCCTTTCCTCATCAGGGAGATGCTACCCTCCCTTCATCATCTTTGTGCCTCTGTGCTGGACTCTCTCCTTCAGTCCTATCCTTCTTGAACTGAGGGGCCCAGAACTGGACACAAGATTCCAGATGTGGTCTCACCAGGACAGAGTAGAGAGGAAGAGAACCTTTCTCAATCTCCTAACCACCCCCCTTCTAATCCACCCCAAGATGCCATTGGCCTTCTTGGCCAATGGCCTTCTTGGACAGACTTGGCTAGGGGGAAACAAAACCCATTTCATTTAAACACCACCACCTGCCACCAATTCACCAGTAGGACCACAGTAGATGCGTGCTGCTCTCTCCATTCGTGGCTCTGTAAATCCACCTTCTCCTTCATCAACACTTTTCTAGTTGCTTGCTGTCTGCCTTGGGAATGAGATTTCTTATTCATACTTTGGGCTTTTTTTTCAACCCTTATTTGTATTCTCCAAATAAAGAGAGAGCGAGCAAAGCAAATGTACCCTGAGTCTCCAGAGCATCGCGTGTGGGTCTCGTGTTGCCAGGGAACAGCTGTGATTTCAGTTAAATGACAGAAAGACAGAAGTCCAGCTTCAGCTTTGCTGTTCTTAATAGCTCCTGGAGGACTTTCAATGTTCAGGCATTCCACAAGGGGCACTGGGTGCCAGCTGGAACTGAGGAGGTTCCCTATCAATATCAGAAGAACCTTCTTCCCAGGGAGGGTCCCGGAGCACTGGCACAGGCTGCCCAGGGGGTTGTGGAGTCTCCTTCTCTGGAGATGTTCCAGCCCCACCTGGATGTGTTCCTGTGTGACTTGGTCTGGGTGATCCTGCTGTGGCAGGGGGACTGGGCTGGGGGGTCTTTTGAGATCCCTTCTGATCCCTAGTGATTCTCTGATTCTATGGTTTGTATCTCACTTTCCTGCAGCTTCCCAGGCTTAATCCTGTGCCAATGGCCAGTGAAAGGTGCCTCCTCAACAAAGGTTCTTGCATTATCAGGTCCCAGGGTGGCCCTTGCATGAACATAGAGTGCACCCTGCTGCTGTACAGACACTCTGGAGGCTCGTATTGCAGCTGTAGGCTTTGTAGAAACACTCCACTGTCATCCTCCTGAAGCCTTGTGTGCCAATAGAAATGGTAGGACACGTGTAAAAGGGAAGTGGACTGTACATTCCAGAGTCAAATTTAAGTCTCACAGTCAAAGTGCCCTATGAAAATGTAGGCAATAGGAAGAAGCAAACCTGAGATTGAGTTCAGTCTTCTATCCAGTTTATTCTTAAATCCAGGAGACCCTGTGGATCTCATTCTGTTTGCAGGGCATAAAAGTGGATCTGATATGCATGGGCAAGGGCACAAATAAGGTCTGTGCAGCATGTCCTCAAATCCTGGCTGATAAAAACCCGTTTACTCTCGACAGGAGCTGGCAATGTTTGCTTGTGGCCCAGAAAGCCAACTGCATCCTGCTTCAAGAGAACCGTGACCAGGAGGCCGATGGAGGTGATCCTCCCCCTCTATTCTGCTCTTGTGAGACTCCATCTGCAGTGCTGCACCCAATTCCGGAGCCCCCAGCACAGGACGGAGATTGAGCTGTGGGAACGTGTCCAGAGGAGGGCCACAAGGGTGAGTGGAGGGCTGGAGCACTTATGCTACAGGTACAGGCTGAGCATGTTCACTGGGACTGTTCAGCGTAGAGAAGTGGAGACTCCGGGGAGATCTTAGAGCAGCCTTCCAGTCCCTGAAGGGGGCTACAGGAGAGCTGAGGAGGGGCTGTTTCCAAGGGCTTGGAGTGGTAGGAGCAGGGGGAATGGTTTCAAGCTGGAAGAGGGGAGGTTTGGACAGGAAGTCAGGAGGAAGTTCTTCACCATGAGGATGCTGAGACACTGGACCAGGTTGCCCAGGGAGGTCGTGGCTGCCCCCTCCTTGGAAGTGTTCAAGGCCAGATTGGCTGGGGCCTTGAGCACCCTGGTCTAGTGGGGGATGTCCCTGCTGATGGCGGGGGGTTTGGAACTGGATGATCTTTAAGGTCCCTTCCAACCTGAACAATTTGATGAATCTCTGAATCTTCTCTTTCCATTCGGGATCAAACACCTTCCAGTCCAGCTCATCCCTCCCATCATATCCCTGGCTTCTACTCACTGCTCTGGAAATGGTGATGTTCCTTCACTGAGACAGGTGCAATTATTTTCTGCTTAGATGATAAACAGAGTCAGATAATGTCTGCCTGGCTGTTTGATTAGGCATTAAATTTTTGTTCCTGTCAAGGCAGGAAGGCCTTTTCCACAAAGCCTGGTAGTAATATATTTTCTGTTATCAATTACATAGTTCATGCAAGTGTCATTTGCCAGTTAAGACTTGGCTAATTGCATCGTGATGTGATTTGTGTGTGCTACAGACTACTGGCACTTGTTGTAGATTGCATTTACAACTAAACTTCCCTGGGGAGGTGCTGGGTTAAGGAATGACGTTCACTTGAAATCTGTCTTTAGGAGCACCGATCACTATCTGGCTCTATAAAAACTAGCTGTGGTTCCTGTTGTTTGTCATCACAGACTGACAGAAGGTCCTGCAGCCAGTTCACAATCCACCTCACTACCTGAGTGTCCAGACCACACTTGTTCAGTTTGTCGTCCGCCAGCATAATAAATGAAATCACTGAAGGATTCATCTGAGTCTGAGGTCATAGAAGTGGAGCTTGTACTTGACTTAAAATATGCAGTTCAACTTTTCCAGTTTTACTTATTATTTTATAGAATCATAGAATCATTAGGCATGGGAAGGGACCTCAAAAGATCATCCAGTCCAATCCCCCTGCCACAGCAGGATCACCTAGACCAAGTCACACAGGAACACAGCCAGGCAGGGCTGGAACATCTCCAGAGAAAGAAACTCCATAACTCCCCTGGGCAGCCTGTTCCAGTGCTCTGTTACCCTCACTGGGAGGAAGTTCCTGCTAATATTGATATGGAACCTCCTCTGTTCCAGCTGGCACCCATTGCCCCTTGTCCTATCACCAGATGACCTTGAGAAGATCCTGGCTCCATCCTCCTGACACTCACCCCTCACATATTTATAGCCATGAATGAGGTCCCCCCTCAGCCTCCTCTTCTCCAAGCTCAAGAGCCCCAGCTCCCTCAGCCTTTCCTCATCAGAGAGCTGTTCTACTTCCTTCATCATCTTCACTACTCTATGCTGGACACCCTCCAGCAGCTCTGTGTCCTTCTGGAACTGAGGGGCCCACAACTGGACACAGTACTCCAGATGCAGTCTCATCAGTGCAGAGTAGAGGGGGAGAAGAACCTCCCTTATTCTGCTAACCAACCCCCATTCTAATCCCCCCCCACCCAGGATGCTGTTGGCCCTGTTGGCCACAAGAGCACATTGCTGGCTCAGAGTCATCCTGCTGGCCTCTAGGATCCCCAGGTCCCTTTCTCCTCCCCTGCTCTCCAGCAGGTCAGTCCCCACCCTATCCTGGTCCCTGGGGTTGTTTGTTCCCAGAATCAAGACTCTATGTAACAGCTTTAGACCCCCGACCTTGAGAAATGCTGTTATATATGTGGGTGGTTATGTGTTATCAGGGTGACTGTCTCTTCGGTAACTGAGCAGAACTTAACCAGAGATTAAAACCTCTCACTGCCCACTGTGTGGTCCAGGATGCTTAGCTTTCATGAAGGAGAAGCTGGTGCTGAATTGTTTAGCAGCAGCAAGTGCAGGTCTTAGGATGGGGGCTTCCATTCTTCCCTCCTTACAATGATGAGACCTGTGAGCCAGTAACCTTACGATAGAAAACATCTATTTCCAGGTCTCTCTCTCCATGGTTTTTCATGCAGGGCAGCAAATGTGCTGCTGCACAGGCAATGTTCTCCTAAAGACATAACCCATCCGGATTTGACCTTTCATTGGTGTGTTGGTAGGATAATTTTAGGTTAATGGCTACCTGGAAAAGATCTAGTTAAAACTTTCTCTGCTGGGCTCGGTAATTGGATAATTTATGGTCTTTTGCATCAGAGACTCAAAAGCACTTCCCTGGGGAAAACACAGTCACCGTGATTCTGGTTTCCTTTCCTTGTGGAGAGGAGAAAGGAATTTTTGGTGCTTGCTGTAGGTGTCCGTAGGCTATACCTACAGGTGCAAGAAGCTCAGAGCTGTAGGAAAAGATCCAGTTAGTGCTGAGTACCTGATGCTGGCAATTTCCCCCCATTTCAGCTGAGCTTTTCTTCAAATTAGCTCTGGTCTGGTCCAAAGGGCAAAGCAGTTGTGGCAGCTAGCAGGCAGTACCTTGAGCTTGGAGAAGAGGAGGTTGAGGGGGCACCTCATTCATGGCTATAAGTATATGAGGGGTGGGTGTCAGGAGGATGGAGCCAGGCTCTTCTCAAGGTTATCTGGTGACAGGACAAGGGGCAGTGTGTTCAGGCTGGAACAGAGGAGGTTCCGTATAACTATCAGAAGGAACTTCTTTCCCAGTGAGGATCCCGGAGNTCTATGATTCTTCAGTCTCATCTTGCAGTTTGATTTAAATTTGAAAAGAATCCTCTGAGAACTTCCCACCATGTGAAGCAGAATGTGGTAAGTGGCAACAACTGCAAGATCTGCCTTCAGCAGCATGATGTGCGCGTGGGCACAGATGCAGGCACACTCTGGATGGAAACGAACTCTGCTGCACTGAAAGGATTCATTTGATGTCAGACTGTTATACCTCGGGATTTGGCTATAAACTCCAATGTTCCAACTTACCCCGTAGCCACTTGAGTATAAACACCTGGATTTATTATTTCATTGCTTCTAATGTTTTGCAGATTGCTGGAAATGAAACTCAGAACACCCTGATCTAATTTGCTAATTGGCTTAAAAATTGCCGCTAATAAACTCGGTAACTGTACAGGGAAAAGGTGATTTCAGTCCAAACATTCCATTCTGTGTGAGTAACTCTTTCTTCCGTGATGTTCTCATTAAGATGCTGCTGAGGGTTTGTAGCATGCTCTGTGTTTACTAAACTGCCTGCTCACTGAGCATTAAGAATATTAGCGTGTATGCAACTTCTAAGGAAATAGGAATTAATTTGGGCCAAATAGGAACAATCTAAGCCAGCTCACTCGTGGATGACAGGCTGACAGTTTAATACCCTTTCTGACTCGATGTGACTAGCTTGCTATAAAAAACCCTGTAAAGCTAACAAGTTTGGGGCTTCTTTCCCCAAACGTAACCCTGCAGTTTCTATAGATCAACGTAAAAGCAGTGATAAAAATTATCATCAGCTGGAAATCTGGCTGAAATCTGAGGCTTGTAGCTCTGCTAAAGGTGCTAAAGCTAGAGCAGTCCAGTGGAGTTCCAATTAAAAATTAGGAATTAGAGCTGCAAGGGCGTAGGACTGCCTGTCTGGTGAGTGATCTTCCTCTCGCACAGCCATATGAAAAGGTCACTGAGTTCCTGAACTCACAGAGATTAAAGCAAATAGACTGTCTCACAGGGTCTCCAGAGAAAACTAAGCACTTTGAAACTGCTCTCCTTTGGGTGTGATATTGGGGCTGATTCTCCTACCCCTGGAAAGTGTAGCCTCGTGTTTGCGGATGTAAGAGGGAAGGAATACCTAAGCAGTTAGGAAGCTAATGGTCTCAGAAGAGCCAATTAGTTAAGGAAGTTTTTTGGCTTGCAGGAGTCACACTTCAAACTCCCCTTCTCACACGACTGGCTGTGCATGTGGCTGTTCCCTTGTCCAGCCCAGTCCAGGAAATCACTTAAATTCTCATTTTCATGAGGGGATTTCCATCTGGTCCCCAGACTCCCCTGAATCTTAGAAACCATCCTGAAAGCTGCTGCATTTCTGTGATGGCAGTGTTGATGTATGTTCCTGTGAGAACACATTTAGCCAAGCCAACTGCAGTTGGACTCTTATCTTTCATCTCTGATATATTATTGCAATCTGAGTCGAGCAGGCTTTCCCACCTAAGGTCGGACTCCTCAGTAGCAATATTTTTCAGGGTCACTTTTCACTTAAATGAGCATTCAGTTTCTGAGATAGAGCTGGAAATCAGCTTTAATGAAGAAGTTGCCATTGTGCAGTCAATAACCCAGCTATCTGAGTACTTTATAGCTAGAACATAAGGTTACCTGATGTTTTTATTAGAAGGGACATGTGAAGATGTGAGATGTTTTCAAAGCAGCAGATTGTCTGGGCTTGGAGCTCTGTGTCAGAAACCACTGAACAGTCCCTCCCTGTGAAGCTTTCTGCTTTGTACCTGGCACTTCACCGTGACCCCCTGGATTGCCAGACTCACCTCAGTGTGAGAATGACTTGTCTGCAACGTGTTGCATCCCAAACACTGATGCAAAGTGGCTGGACAAGTGAAAATCCGAATAGGAAAGCAAAGAGAAAAGCTCTTGATTATAGAGATGGGGCTGCTGCTATGAAAGCATCATACTGAGCAGGGTAAACTACTGTCAAAAACCAGTGTTTCAAACCTGTAACCAAGCACTCTGTGCAAAGCTGCCTGGAGAGCTGTGGTTGAGGATGAGCTCAGCTGGCTCTCCTGAGATGCTGTCTCCTGGAGTGGATTCACCTTGCTCTGGGAGGCCTCCTTCCTATGATACCTGTGAAATGTAAGCATCACCTTGCGTGCAATTGAGTCTTCAAGGCACTGGCTAGGAAGAACTGCTTCCCTCTCCTTCTGGCTGATCAATTTAAGGGGGGTGGTTAGCAGATCGAGAGAGGTTCTTCTCCCCCTCTGCTCTGCACTAATGAGACCGCATCTGGAGTCTTGTGTCCAGTGCTGGGCCCCTCAGTTCCAGAAGGACACAGAGCTGCTGGAGGGTGTCCAGTGTAAAGCAATAAAGATGATGAAGGAAGTAGAGCAGCTCCCTGCTGAGGAAAGGCTGAGGGAGCTGGGTCTCTTGAGCTTGGAGGAGAGGAGGCTGAGGGGGGACCTCATTCATGTCTACCAATATGTGAGGGGTGGGTGTCAGGAGGATGGAGCCAGGCTCTGCTCAAGGTCATCTGGTGACAGGACAAGGGGCAATGGGTGCCAGCTGGAACAGAGGAGGTTCCCTATCAATATCAGCAGGAACTTCTTCATAGGGAGGATCCTGGAGCACTGGAACAGGCTGCCCAGGGGGGTTGTGGAGTCTCCTTCTCTGGAGACATTCCAGACCCACCTGGCTGTGTTCCTGTGCAACTTGGTCTAGGTGATCCTGCTGTGGCAGGGGGATTGGACTGGATGATCTTTCAAGATTCCTTCTGATCCCTAATGATTCTATGAATTTAGGGAGGCTTATTGTAGCTGATATTGCTGTTTGTGCAAATGCAAATGAAGCCTTGTTTGAGTTTGTCTGTGACTGGGATAGACAAAGCCCTTTTAATGCGGTGATTTTCCATACCATGCTCCTGTTTCAGAGGCTGTTTGAATCACAATCATTCTCACTCCTCCCTTCCTGGACTCAGGACTAGTGATGTGCATCTTGGTGCCACGGTAATTTACAAAGGACTATGAATAGGATGTCCCTGATAGTCTTGCAACATGCTGTAAATTGTTTTAGTTTAGGGGCCCAGGTGGCCAAGAAGGCCACCAGCATCCTGGCCTGAATCAGGAATGCTGTAACCACCAGGAGGAAGGAGGCGATGGTGCCCCTGTACTCTGCACTTGTACGGCTGCACCTTGAGTACTGTGTCCAGTTGTGGGCACCACAGTATCAGAAGGACGTGGAGATGTTGGAGCAGGGCCAGAGAAGGGCAATGAGGCTGGGGAGAGATCTGGGAAACAGGCCCTGGGAGGAGTGGCTGAGGGAAGGGGGGTTTAGTCTAGGGAAGAGGAGGCTGAGAGGAGACCTTTCTGTTCTCTGCAGCTACATTCCAATCCCTAATGATTCTATGATTCTAAAAAGAGGTAGTAGTGAGGATTTTGCTGGTCTCTTCTCCCGGGAAATGGCCTCAAGCTGCATCAGGGGAGGATTAGATTGGATTTTAGGAAGAGGTTCTTTCCTGAGAGAGTGCTTGGGCACTGGAGCAGGCTGCCCAGGGAGGAGGTGGAGTCTCTACCTCTGTAGGTGTTGAAAAACCGAGTAGCTAGAGCACTTGGTGCCATGATCGAGGGGCTTGGGAGATGCTGGTGTGAGGGCTGGACTTGGTGATCCTGGAGGTCCTTTCCAGCCATGAGGATTCTATG
The DNA here is from genome assembly GCA_013397515.1 of Upupa epops. Lineage (NCBI taxonomy): Eukaryota > Metazoa > Chordata > Aves > Bucerotiformes > Upupidae > Upupa > Upupa epops. The sequence goes on along the minus strand of VZRI01002413.1, from coordinate 15,839 downwards.
ATTCTGTGATTCTACAAAATAAAGTATGAACTGGGAAGACCATATAGACTCACAATGAGCTGGCCAAGTACGTTAACTAGGCATGAAATTTTGATATACAGTGTGCTCAGGGGGTACATGAAATGGGAACATCTTCCCTAAATCCTGAGGGGAACGTTTAGACCCTGTTGAAAAAGAGTTTTGAAAAGAAAGTGAATATAATAATGGATGATATACATTGCTCATAACTTGAAGGTTGTGTAGTGGTGGTAGCTATATAGAATTTGAAGGGGTTTTGATAGCTAGATGGATAGCTAGATGGATGGATGCATGGATGGATGGATGGATGGATAGGTAGATGGATAGATAGATAGATAGATAGATAGATAGATAGATAGATAGATAGAT
>VZRI01002413.1:0-15250 GCA_013397515.1 Upupa epops | reverse complement strand
ATAGATAGATAGATAGATAGATAGATAGATAGATAGATAGATAGAGAATGGAAGCTAAAACAGATTTCCAGGCATTTTAACTCTGCTGCTTTTTAACAGCACAATCAATAGTTCTGAAAAGGGAAAGGCATTTGCAATGCTAATTGCACTTCACAAGTGGGGGTGTAGTGAGTGGGTGGAAGAGCTAGTTGTTTGCTTGCTGAGGGACATTTCAGAGCTAGGGAAGTTCTGATACTTACAATTCTTTTTATAAAACAATTATCTGCTGAGACTTTTGCTGACTAGAATGCAGGAATAATTTCTAAACCAAAGAAAGAACTCAAGGAGGTTGGTTCTTCCTCAGGTAGTGATTTTCAGGCAGGTTTTGCTGGTTGTTTCAGGGCTCCCACTGCACCATGGAGCTTGTAGGAACAACAGCCTTTGCTAGCCTGTAGAGGTCTGCAGGGTCCATGTCTTTATTCAAGGTTTCGTCAAGTATGTCCTGTCTTTTCCTATTTTCTGGTATCTACTTTTTTGAATTCTGAATAGTAAATGAAGTGTCTTGATGCGTGGCATGACCCGAATCTGCCACCCTCACTTACCCCCATTAACGCGCTACTCTACGCATGCAGACACGGTGGCCCCAAATGAAATGCTTGCAGAACGAAGTACAAATCAGTCTGACAAAGGAGGAGAAAAGGAAGATTTTTCCTCTTCCTTCCCTCCTTTAAGCTGGAGTGAATGCTCTCTGGACTCCACAAACTGACTCCAAGGCTTGGTGTATAAGACCAGCGAGCAGAATCACTTTGAGGAAGAGGAGGAAGGAAAACAATGTTCCGATTCCAAGTCTTGCTAATGCAATTCACCAAAGCACAAGGAGTCAAAAGTGGGAGGAAGGAATAGCAAAGGCACGTACCTTCTGGTGCTCTGCACTCTGCTGCTGACTTCTCAGGGTCCCCCAGGCTGTTCCGATACAAGTTAGAGCTGGATGCAGAGTTAAAGGCATGTTGCCTCATGCACTCAGACAACTAACAGAGGAGGAGCTCCTAGTGTTATACACATTTTTATCCTTAAGAAATTGAATTACAACCTTTCCTTTGGAAGAAAATTCAGAATTAGAGCAAAATAGTTCATTTCCTGAAACAAACCCTTTTTTTTATGGAAAAGAAAAGGCCAGGCCTGAAATTTATTAACTTCTGCAAATTCAGCAAATAAATTTGTGGATGAAAAGGAGGAAGAACGCTGAAAAGGAGATAGACTCTCTCTTCCCATTTCAATTCAGTGTTCCACAGCTTTTTTTAGCACAGTCCACCTTTCAAACCAGTCAAAAAAGGTCATAAAATGAATGAATGAATTCATCACAGAATAATCTCCAACTTTGCCCTGAAAAATCTCATCCCTTTTTTAGTCACAGTACTATGGATTTACTGCCTGCAGCAGTGAGCGTGGCAGTCTTCTGTGGTCACTTCTCCTATAGTCATGAGAGGTGACTATTACTGTGATCTTATGATGTCTGTGTGGCCTTGCACCAACATCTGGCACAGAGGTGGGTTCCGTTCTGTAAAGTCTGGGTAAAGCTGGAATAAATCATCTGTGTTAAGTTATAAAATATCCAGGAGTGGCATCTATCGTGATCCAGACTTTGAACCCAGAAAACTTGGGTGTTCATGATGTAACATGGAAAAAGGGATTAGAAAGGACTTCAAGAGATCACCCAGTCCAATCCCCCTGCCACAGCAGGATCACCTAGATGCAGTAGTGCAGGATCAGTCCAAGAAGGTTTTAAATGTCTCCATAGAATGAGACTCCACAACCCCCCTGGCAGCCCCCTCCAGGGCTCTGTCACCCTCACTGGGAAGAAGTTTCTTATCATCTTGATGCGGAACTGCCTCTGTTCCAGCTGACACACAGTGCCCCTTGTCCTGGCATTGGGTGCCACTGAACAGAGCCTGGCTCCTTCCTCCTGACACCCACCCTTTCCATATTGATCAACAGTCATGGGGTCACCCCTCAGTTTCCTTTTTCCCAAGGTGCAGAGCCCCAGCTCCCTCAGCCTTTCCTCATCAGGGAGATGCTCCCCTCCCTTCATCATCTTTATGGCTGTGTGCTGGACATGCACGCACAGCAAGTAGAATAACACATCAGAGTGATTTTGAGGAGTACAGCACATGCCAGTCTTCACTTCTGGCCCCCTTTCTTTCCTGAGTTTGGAGGGATGTGGGAAGACATTGAAATTTTTATATGAATGTAAAAATGAAATGAAAAATGTAAGAAGCTTGGACGATAAAAGCTCACAGCAATGCTTACAATGTTCGGATATTAGAAAGAAAAGTGAAGCTGTTCTCTTTTATTTCCTTCACATAAATATGTCAGCTTTTTAAGAGCTGAGCCCTTACATTTAAAAATACAAAGCTCTAAACGAGCTCCGATTCAACCTGACAAACACTGGAAGTGTCTTGAGAATGGGAATAAGAAGACAAATCTGGTTTTGTCAGCAGAGCGACAGCAGCTTCTTTATGACTTTAGAGATGAACAAACTAAAAATGTCTTGTGTTATAAGAGAAAAGAATAAGCCAAGGCGATGTCCTCTGTCACAGTTTTGCAGTCCCTCGTTAGGAGGCATGGTTAGAATCTGAAGATCAGAAGGATTAAGCAGTCTTGTGTCTGCAGGTTTCCCTTGATATATTGGAAAAGTTGCTTAGCATATTGTGTGAGAGTGAGGGATGTTAGTATTTTGGGGGTTGGAGTGGGGGTTTCACAGTAGTGGGGGTAGTGGCTAACGTGAGAGGATCGTAATCAGAGTGGTTCAGACATGATGGACTATGGACTGGTCCTGACAGAGGCTGTATTCTGGTACATACTAGAAGAGATCTCTAGGGCAGAGGCTGTCAGACACTGTTTCCAAGCAGCAAAAATGCAGCCTGCAACTGTATGCACTGCAGATGCTACCTTCTACCCAAGAGCTTGCAGGAGGCATCAAGCCACAGGGTCATGCTGTTCAGTTTGATTTCATAGAATCACAGAATCATGGAATGGCCAGGGTTGGAAGGAACCTTAAAGATCACCTAGTTTCAGCTTCCTTGCACAGGCAGGTTACTCAGGGCCCCATGCAACCTGGCCTTGGACACGTACAAGGATGGGGCCCAGACTGTCTTTCTGAATGCGTGTGTTCACGTGCTTCTTCCTTAATGCCCTCCTCTGTGTTTCTGCACTTTAATGCCGTTGCCGTGCAGCACATGGATGGGGCCCTCTGATGGCTCTGTCTGGAGAGCTCATGGGAAACTCGGGATGCTTTGATCTACCTCTGGCATGTGTCGCCTGTGTATCCCACTCAAGCAGTCATGAACAGGCAACCGAGCCTGTGCGATTCAGTGTCAGCACATCTCTATTCCTCTTCTCCTGACTCACAAATCAAACATTTCATTCTTGAGCAGCGTGAGAGGCTCCCTCAGCAACCGACATGTTTGACAGTCACACTGCACTTCAAAGAGCTTCACAGGGCTGTTAGCAGCAGCAGGGATTTTCACTAAGCTCTATTTTTAGCATCAAGTCTGAAGGGATGACTTGGCATAAAGTACGGCGAGCATAACCTTCGTCTGAGCACAATAGGCTCCTCAATTTGTACTTCTGGAAATAAGAAAATCAGACTAGGATATTTAGCAATGTCAGAGTCTGTATGAGAAACACAGACGCACAGAACTGCTGGCTAAGCATCCAGCAGAAGTAGCTCTGCTTGCATTTTTCATTCCCTAGTCTGTCTGATGCCCCAGTTTTCCCTCCATTGTTTATTAATAGATTCTTTGCTGCTATCATTAGAGTCAAAGATCTAGGGTGACAGTGAAAACACTCCATCAGGTTGGGTTAAGCTCAATATTTCCTCTAATGTTTGGAGCAAACAATGGGTTTTCTGTTCTGGAATATTTATTATCTGAAATAATGTCCAGAGAACAATGACAATGAGCTAAACCTCCCTGTCCGATAACTGCCCGTGTGTCTTCTTTTTGACTCATCCAAGTGTGTGGCCAATGATGACTATTTTAAAGGAAAAAATGTGCTTAAAAAGTCTAACAGAATATTCCCAGGATGATGAATAGGCAAAAGTTGTTCCAGCTTCTCCCGATTGATTCCTTTTCCCTTCTAAACTTTCCTCAGCCTTTCAATTCACCTCTTTCTGACAGAAGGTATCAGCTATCCTTTCTGAGTGCATAACTCAGCTAGGAGCAGGAAGCTGAAGTAACAGACCATGAGGTTGCCACCATCCTAATCACAGAATCACAGAATTACTCAGGCTGGAAAAGCCCTCTGAGCTCATCCAGCCCAGCCCAGGATCTGACATCCCCACAGCAGCCAGACCAGGGCACTAAGGGCCGCAGCCAGGCTGCCCTTAAACACCTCCAGACACAGGGACTCCCCCACTGCCCTGGGCAGTCCAGTCCAGGCTCTGAGCACCCTTTCCATGAGGAAGGGCTTCCTAACATCCAACCCTCCCTAATCCTTCCTAATATTCCTAACCCTCCCCTGGCAGCTTCAGGCCCTGCCCTCTCATCCTGGCTCTAGTTGCCTGTGAGGAGAGCCTGACCCCCATCTGATTACAACCTCCCTTCAGGAAATGGTAGAGAAGGATGAGGTCCCCCCTCCTTTTCTCCAGCCTCAACAACCCCGTGCATGGTCCTCATGGTATTGCCTACAGACGTTCACCTTCTTGTTTCTCAGTATTTTAAAGCATTTTCTTGTGTAGCTGTGAGTGACCCCACTGTGCTACCTAGAAGAGGGGTACTGACTCCAGGTGATAAACCTGTTACAGCTTTTGGCCTTCTCTGTGTTTATGTTCCTATCTTTATTGCATCTGTGTGAACCCACGGTACGTTTACTCAGCTCATACCACTGCAAATGCTTGCCTAGGCACTGGGGAAACATTTGTGGTCAATAATCCAGACCGAGCAGAGTCCGAGCGGTGAGCGTGTGTGGCAGGGGACAATCTTTTAGGCTACGTTTTATGTGGTGGGAGGTATTTTAATGCCACTCTGAATTGTCTTAAATGCAGTAATTCTCTGCTGGGCCACTGCTGGGCTTCTGCTCTCTGCAGCGTAACCCCTGAGGTAGCAGCATCAGAGAAAAGAGGGTGTATCTCTAATTTCTAAACAGACACTGAGTTGTTGCTGTTGATAAATACAGGCTAAGATGACAGAGGCCCACTCAAGGGTCAAGGCTACTGCAGACAATGTCTAGTGGGAAGCAATATTTTTAGGTGGGACAGGTGGGGGTCAGGCTCTTCTCCTAGGCAGCTAGCAACAGGATGAGAAGGTAGGGCATGAAGCTGCCAGGGGAGGGTTAGGTTGGATGTTAGGAAGCCCTTCCTCATGGAAAGGGTGCTCAGAGCCTGGAATGGACTGCCCAGGGCAGTGGGGGAGTCCCCATCCCTGGAGGTGTTTAAGGACAGCCTGGCTGTGGCCCTTAGTGCCCTGGTCTGGCTGCTGTGGTGCTGTCAGGTCCTGGGCTGGGCTGGATGAGCTCAGAGGGCTTTTCCAGCCTCAATGATTCTGCATTTCTGTGTTGTGTTGTGTTGGAAGCTCAAGAGCAACCTTGGCAACAAGGAGGGTGCACAGCAAAATCACTGCCCTGGACTGCAGAAGAGAAGACTTTGGCCTCTTCAGGGATCTTGTTGGTAGAGTACCATGGGACAAAGCCCTGGCGGGGAGAGGGGCCCAAGAAGGTTGGTCAGTATTGCAGGACCCTGTCCTCCAAGTGCAGGAGCAATGTGTCCCATCAAATTGGAAGGCAGGCAAGAATGCCTAAAGGTCTGAATAGATGAACCTGGTCATACTTAGGTGTAAAAAGAGAGTGAAATCAAGGACAGGTAGCCTGGGAGAAATGCAGGGAACAGACTGATGAAGTTCACTGCAATTTATATATGCAGCCAGCAAAGGGCCCTTGTGGCCAAGAAGGCCAGTGACATCCTGAGGTGGATTAGAAGGGAGGTGGTTAGATAGAAAGAGGTTCTCCTCTCCCTCTACTCTGCCCTGCTGAGACCACATCTGGAATCTTGTGTCCAGTTCTGGGCCTCTCAGTTCCACAAGGACAGAGAACTGCTGGAGACAATGCAGAGCCACAGAGATGATGAAGGTAGGAGAGCATCTCCCTGCTGAGGAAAGGCTGAGGGAGCTGGGGCTCTGCAGCTTGGAAAAAAGGAGCCTGAGGGGTGACCCCATGACTGTTGATCAATATGGAAAGGGTGGGTGTCAGGAGGAAGGAGCCAGGCTCTTCTCAGTGGCACCCAATGACAGGACAAGGGGCACCGGGTGTCAGCTGGAACAGAGGAGGTTCCACACCAAGATGAGAAGAAACTTCTTCCTGATGAAGGTGCCAGAGCCCTGGAAGGGGCTGCCAGGGGGTTGTGGAGTCTCCCTTTCTGGAGATGTTTAAAACCTGCCTGGACTGTTCCTGAGTGACTGGATCTAGGGGCTTCTGCTGTGGCAGGGGGATTGGACAGGATGACCTTTCGAGGTCCCTTCCAGTTCCTAACAGGCTGTGATTCTGTAATATAAAAACTGTTTATGTGAAGCATAAAGTCTCTTTAGAGCCTCTGTATAATTTCTTTGAATCAAAATCCATATTCTGTGAACCTTCAGTCTGATATAAGATTGCAACTGCTGAGGTGGGGAGTGGGACAGAAAGCCATAGAGAGCAGCAGCTGTTGGATTTCCCTTGATCTACAGTAACGCTGATGGAGTGAGACCCTTTTTCAGAATTCTTTTAGCCTTCATTTCATTTTTTCTAAGGAGAATTTAATTTCTTAAACCCATAGGTCAACTTAATGCAATGCAGCAGGCCCTGTCAGCGAGCAGAGGCGCAGGCTGCAGATGTGTAGGCATCAGAAAGCCTGACTCCGACCATTCTGAATCCTCTTCAGGCGCTCCCCATCTGTTTCCGAGCAGACACGTCTCTCTGCCTACGCCACTGCTCTTCGGTGATGGTTATCTCAGGCTGTCAGTCGTGGAGCCCTTGTTTTCCAATCCTGTCACCTTTAAACTATCTGAGTTGCCTGGTTAACAGCTCATGCTGTGAAAACACTGTGCTTAACATGACCACCCTTTGGGGCCCCAGATGACTTTTGAATACAAGTTTTTCTTTCATTTACCCTATTTGTATGAGATTAGTCACGTTTTGTTATGACTTTTGCCTCTTCAAGGGAAAGGACCCTGCATTTCTAGCATTTTCATCCTAACTACAACCTTTCTAGGTAATTTCAAACACCATTTGATTGTCATATTGATTCAGGAGGAGCAGGGGCTCTGCTGCTGCTTTATACAGTGGAGACTACTGTATGAAGCACAGCATCTCTGGGTGGGTTTGGGGAGCTGGTTAAAGGTTCCTCTGCTGCTGAATGCTGGTAACTGAGGGCACTCTGACACTACAGGGTGGTTGTTTACTGTCTGTAGTGGCCACTGGGGCTGACGGGCAGGCAGTGGCTTCAGCTTGGGGATTTCACTTAGCCAGAGAGATTGATTTTCAATTTGCAAAAAGCCATCAGCACAGAGATCATCCAGTCCAATCCCCCTGCCACAGCAGGATCACCCAGACCAAGTCGCACAGGAACACAGCCAGGAGGTTCTGAAATGTAGGAGAAAATGAAGGAGACTCCACAACCCCCCTGGGCAGCCTGTGCCAGTGCTCCGGTACCCTCCCTGGGAAGAAGTTCCTTCTGATATTGATAGGGAACCTCCTCTGTTCCAGCTGGCACCCAGTGCCCCTTGTCCTATCACCAGCTGACCTTGAGAAGAGCCTGGCTCCATCCTCCTGACACTCACCCATCACATATTTGTAGACATGAATGAAGTCACCAATGTTTTGGGAAAGACAGCTTTCTCACCATGTGACTGCTAGCCCTGTTTCTTAGGAGGCCAAAAACCTCCCAGCGTGGTCCTCTGAAAGTTGTGCTGGTGAGGGGGACGCACTGATGCATCTTACAATCGTGGGCAGTGTGTCCCGTTCAAAGGCTGGTGCACAGCACATGCCTTTAACGGAGCTACTTCTCTTTCTGCTCGTTGCCAGCTGTAGTGTGACACGAGGGATCTGCTGGGTACAATGACAACGCTCGCACAACAAACCGCTTGTCCCTGGCTGGTTTACAAACAGAGAGCGGCAGTGTCATTACTGAACAAGAGCCCGGAGTCTCCTCCTTGTCATCCACTCACACGGAGTTAATTGCTAACAGTCAAAAGAGAGCACCTATTTCACAGGTTGAAGTTGAAAGAATTACTAGAAGCTCTCTCTAGAGCGTAGGTCTAGGTTTACCTCAAATCTGACTTCATGGGTGTGAATAAATCTTCATGGAAGCTTTGCAGAGCTCAGGGAAGAGGCTGGAGGATGGCACCTGGCACTTGTGGTAGCCAACACAAATCCTTCTTTCCCTGCCAGGGTTTTATAACACATTTCTGTGGGTAAAATATGTTCAGGTGTTATGCAGGTAGCAGCAATAATTTCTCTTCTCCAACAGTTTGGATTTCAAGGGACTGGTAGCAGCCAAATGGGCTTGGCCTCTGTAAACTGATCGTTTGGAAAGGGAAGACATGTGCAGTGAGTGTGTATTCTACACCACCTTTTATAACCAGGACTTTTATTTTGACCTAGAATTGAGAACACAGGGTGTCAGTTTGCAGTGTAGAGTAGCATCTAAATCAGGGAGTTACCTGCGAGTTTGGCACATCAGCTGAGTGATGTCATGTGGAGCGTTAAGGAGTGAGATGCTTCAATTATTAAATTGAGGTGGAAACTTGAGGATCATATATTTCAGAGATTCTTAGATTGATTGAATGGTTCAGGTTGGAAGAGACTGTAAAGATCATCTGGTTCCAACCCCTCTGCCACGAGCAGGGACAGCCCCCACTAGACCAGGGTGCTCAAGGCCCCAGCCAATCTGGCCTTGAACACTTCCAGGGAGGGGGCAGCCACAACCTCCCTGGGCAACCTGGTCCAGTGTTTCAGCTTCCTCAGCGTGAAGAACTTCCTCCTGACTTCCAGTCTAAACCTCCCTTCTTCCAGTTTGAAACCATCCCCCCTGCTCCCCAGCTTTCCTGGAGCCCCCTTCAGGGACTGGAAGGCCTCTCTAAGATCTCCCTGGAGTCTCATCTTCTCCAGGCTGAACAGCCCCAACTCTCTCATCCTGTCCCCGTAGCAGAGATGCTCCAGCCCTCCACTCATCCTCATGGCCTCCTCTGGACACCTTCCAACAGCTCAATCTCCTTCCTGTGCTGGAGGCTCCAGAACTGGACACAGATTTCCTCTGGATTTTGATTTAGTGTGTTTCATCTTTTTCCCCGTGCCAGAGTTGCAGATAACCTTGGTCTCAGAGGGTTCTCTTTTTGTGCAAGCTTCTGTTGGTTCTTCACATTACCTGATTGATTAAGAATATTAGAGTTACCGAGATGTCAGAGGCAACACAACTGCCAGTTCTTTATTTCCTTTAGTTAGTGCTGCTGTAGCGTAACCTCTAGAACAGAAGAACGAGGGGCAGCTTTGAGTGGAGATGTAGTTGTTTAGCTCTCTATCTCCCTTGTTGAGACAGAATATGGCAATGTCGCAGTGCAGAAAGGCTCGAGCTGGCATTAAACTAATTACATTGGGTGCTGGAAGCCTGCTGGCTACAGCAGAGTGCAGTCCAGTATGGTCTGATTTTTTCTGCCAAAATTCTTAGCAACTTGGGCACCAGTGAACCAATAATAATAAACAGCAGTGTCTGGGTAGGATTCGATGAGGGGGTTTGTTGTTTTGCTGCTTCTCTTGCTTCTGTAGTGTTTTCTTTCTCTTTTCAAACTTCAGAGACAAAAAAATAAGCAAACAAGGGTGGCAGAATGCAGGAGCTGTGGGCACTGCATCATCCAACAGCCCATGCCTGACGCAGCTGCTTCTCACACAAAGGGTCGATGCTTTAATTCCTGTGTTCAGCAAAGCCAAACCCTTCACCTGGCAGTAGTTAGCAGTTGAGCTGAAAGAGAAGGTAGGGTGAGTAGTATGCTCAGCCATACTGACCAGCAACACAGCCGGCCCCTTTTGTCACAGTCCATTTCATTTCCCATGCCTAATCTCCCACTCACCACTGACTCCTCTCAAATCTAAACCCATAGTGCTTCCCCACAGCTCTCTCACTTTTGCTGCCTCTCTATCCCAATTCCATGTTTTCATAGGGTTTCCTAGTCAATCTTTCAGCAGTCCCTGGTGGCCCAATAAGCTTTCAGTCTTCCAAAAGTCCACAGCTCTGCTCTCCATAGTCTGTGAGATGTCACACAGCTATTTAGGTTGGAAAATACCTTTGAGATAATCAAGTCCAACTGTAAGCCTAACGCTGCCAACTCCACCAGTGAGCCATGTCACCCAGTGCCACAGCTACACTTCTAAATGCGTCCAGGTTCATTACTCACCCGCTTCCCCGTGCAACCCGTTCCACTGCCATACAGCCTTTTCAGTGAAGAAATGTTCCTTAATATCCAACGAAACCTCCCGTTTCTCCCTCTTCACTCCCTCTCAGCCATCTGTGGAATTATCTGTCTGGCATTCTCTGCAAGACTTGTTAGCATCTTGCTCTGTTTCCTGCCATGACCAGTAATTTCTTGAGGTCAGCTAAAGCTCAGGGTAGGACCCAGTCACCTACAGTGTGCAGTAACACACCTGAAAGGAGAGGACTGACACGAGTGGCAGCGATCAGATGGCCACTGAGGAAATCAGGCCTTGAGTAAAAGCGAGGAGACAGGAAGACTCAGAGCCGCGTGTTGTACAGGTTGATCCACAGGCAGAAAGGATGATCCACAGAGTCGTGAAAACAAGTACAGGGAAGAGAACAGCGACTAAATGAAGTGGGACCGTGGAGCACATCAGCTCACAATAGAAAGAACACAACTGGAAAGCAGGCTGACAAGAGATGAGAACCAGTAGCATGAGAGAACAGATCCAACTCCAGCAGTCAGGAGCAACCATCACGTGTGCATGGAAAGTGTAGACTAGTCCTTAGGAAGCATTTATTCACCAGGAGAAAGGTGAGACATCAGAACAGGCTTCCTAGAGAGGTGATTGATTTCCCAAGCCTGTCAGCACTGAAGAAGCATTTGGACAATGCCCTTAATAGCCCACTTTAACTGGGGCAGCCTTCAAGTGGCCAGGCAGCTGAGCTAGATAATAGGTTCAGTAGGTCCCAGCCAGCTGAAATAGCCTGTTGTAGCCTGGACTAAACACATTTACACAGGCTGCGTAGAAATTTTGTAATCAAGAGGGGCAAGGGTCTGAAAGGTGCCAAGGCAGGTTGGACAAGTGGAAGTGCATGTGGCTGTAGGTCTGTGTTCAATTTCTCCTGTGATCTGCTGAGCAATTCTGTTACCAACAAAGATAGAAGGATTCAGAGATAAAACCTTTGTAAAGCGCCTGTTTTCTTCATAGAATCAGAGAATCATCAGGGACCAGAAGGGACCTGGAAAGATCATCCAGTCCAATCCCCCTGCCACAGCAGGATCACCTAGACCAAGTTGCACAGGAACACAGCCAGGCAGGGCTGGAACGTCTCCAGAAAAGGAGACTCGACAACTCCCCTAGACAGTCTGTTCCAGTGCTCTGGTACCCTCACTGAGAAGAAATTTCTGCTGATATTGATAGGGAACCTCCTCTGTTCCAGCTGGCACCCAGTGCCCCCTGTCCTATCACCAGATGACCTTGAGAAGAGCCTGGCTCCATCCTCCTGACACCCACCCCTCACAGATTTAGAGACATTAATGAGGTCCCCCCTCAGGCTCCTCTTCTCCAAGCTCAAGCACCCAGCTCCCTCAGCCTTTCCTCATCAGGGAGTTGTTCTCCTTCCTTCATCATCTTTGTTGCTCTATGCTGGACACCCTCCAGCAGCTCTGTGTCCTTCTTGAACTGAGGGGCCCAGAACTGGACACAAGACTCCAGATGCAGTCTCATTAGTGCAGAGCAGAGGGGGAGAAGAACCTCACTCAATCTGCTAACCCCCCTGTAAACACTGCTAAAATAGAGCTAATAGCCTGCTGTGACACCTTGACAGAAGTTTTCCTTCCTGCAGAAAAGAGACTTGACTGGAGTTTTCTCTAAGTGAATCTGTGTCTAAGGCACCCGGCCAGCTGCCCCCTGCAGAAATTGCATCCAATATCAGAGCAATGAACTGTCTTGATTAAGATGTCTGAAGAATGATACTTTAAATAATAAAATAGATGGGAGACAGTGGGCAGAATCTATGGGCAGGAGAGCATGCAATACCGTGAAATGCTGAACCCACCTTAAACTAGAACTTAGATCTGAGAGAAGAGTAAGGTGCTTGACGTTACTCCCAGCGCAAGCTGTAGGCAACGAGAGAGAATCAGCTCCTGAAAAAGAAGGTGTTTTCAAAACTTTATTAGCCCTAAAAATACATTTTCACAGTATCACAGTCTCACAGTACTGATGAGGCTGGAAAAGATCTTAAAGATCATCCAGTCCAACCTAAAACCAACCAAGTAACCCTAAACATCTGCCATCTAGCTCCTGCCACTCAGCACTTCATCCAGACCATCCTTGAACACCTCCAGGGACAGTGACCCAACCACCTCCGTGGTGAGGTCAATTCTTCTTTGGTTTTAGCAGAAAATAATTAGATGAGAGAAGAATGGAAAAGCAGGAATTTAAGATTCATATCTTAAACAGACTGGTTACAAGTTTGAAGTAAAGAGTTAGAACGTTGGCATTTCAATATCCAGCTCCTTCTGGTGTCCTTTGCAGGAGGCAGTGCTGGGTGTGGGTATAAAATAGGGATAAAACACGATATTAATTTGCACCAAAGTAGCAAATATTCTGCAGTCGTTTCAAGTCATTAATCTGTCTTCCTGCTAAGGGAACTACATTAATAGCTTGTGGGATTTACAGGGCAGGCATCAATTTAATGCTTCACCCTAAGTTTGGAGAAAATAGGAAAGGGCAGGATACCGGAGGATACCTCATATCTCAGAACGTTAAAATCAATGGCAAAACTTTCTTGGCCTAAAATGGTCTCTAGACAGTTTCTAATTCCAGTGCTGCTGCTGCACCTTAATTTCCTGTCTGCAAAGTTGATGGAACCAATGCCTGACAAGTGTTAAAGCGAACTTTACCCCTCATACGTCTGTCTTGAATAGGAAGTGAATCTGAAGGAGTAATTTTTACTCCCCTTATTGGAGATTTAGGGGGTAGAGCTTGATTTATTTTTAAAAGGAAAGAATATTTGTAGTGAATTAACAGAAGGTCACAGAGTTTCGTTCGTGTTGTTTTCTAAACAACCCTGTTCTTGGGAGTGGTGCCTGTAATTTGTCACTAGTCTCTCTGGTCTTGGAACTGTATTTCCCTGTGCAATAAAGCTGGGTAAGAGAAGAGGAGGCTGAGGGGGGACCTCATTAATGTCTATAAATGTGTGAGGGGTGGGTGTCAGGAGGATGGAGCCAGGCTCTGCTCAAGGTCATCTGGTGATAGGACAAGGGGCACTGGGAGCCAGCTGGAACAGAGGAGGTTCCCTATCAATATCAGCAGGAACTTCCTCCCAGGGAGGGTACTGGAGCACTGGAACAGGCTGCCCAGGGGGGTTGTGCAGTCTCCTTCTCTGGAGACGTTCCAGACCCACCTGGATGTGTTCCGATGCAGCTAGGTCTGGGTGACCCTGATGTGGCAGGGGGATTGGACTGGATGATCTTTCATGATCCCTTCTGATCCCTAAGGATTCTCTGATTCTCTGATTCAATGGAATCCTTTGGTGTTCCTTGCAGTTGGAGGTCGGGGCTAGCTTTGTAAATGGTGAGTGGAAGGAGCTGCACAGTTTGCAGCTCATTCATGAGAAGGCTCAGCGCAAGAACGGGGAAATAATGTTGTAACTTAATAGCTGAAATACTGTCTTCACAGGGGAGAGTCGTGCTAGTAGAGCACCTATACATCAGTGTCGGCGCAGTGCATCATCAGCCAGGCAACCTTATTTAAGGTGATAATTCCCATAATTTGGGTATTGACCTTGTTCTGTGTTGTACAGGTTTGTAGTCCGTGTTTTTTTCCGCGATCCCCACAGGTGGGACATTTGTGATGTGAAGTCATGCTGCGAGACACCTCTGCGTGTGCTGGGAAGATGGGATTATAAATATTCATTGCTTCTGCAACCTTGGGCTATGAGTGTTTCAAGCTTTATAAGCTAAGCAGAACTATGCCTACTGAGAAGGACAAAATAGCCCTCGCACCTTGGCTGAATCCGGGTGATCAGTGAAGCAAAATGGGTGAGAAAATGAGAGTTGTTCTGCTAGGCTGGTTTGGAACCAACAGGCTAATTTGATTAGAGAAGCACATAAGCGCAATATAAAATCTAATCACTGACAACAAAGCCAAGTCAGAATTTCCCTGCCTTGGAAATACAATAACTGCTTTGTGATCTCTGTTTGCGTCACTGAAGATGAAAACACCGTGAGCAATAGATTTTTGCAGTTTGCCTCCAAGGCCTGAGGAATCAGTAGGGGGGTGGTTAGCAGATGAAGGGAGATTCTTTTCCCCCTCTACTCAGCCCTAGTGAGACCGCATCTGGAGTATTGTGTCCAGTTCTGGGCCCCTCAGTTCAGGAGGGACACAGAGCTGCTGGAGGGTGTCCAGCATAGAGCAACAAAGATGATGAAGGAAGGAGAGCAGCTCCCTGATGAGGAAAGGCTGAGGGAGCTGGGTCTCTTGAGCTTGGAGAAGAGGAGGCTGAGGGATGACCTCATCCATGTCTACAGCCTTCCTTCGGGGACTTGCAGAGAGGGAGAAGGTCCTCCCGGAGTCTCCTCTTCTCCAGCTAAACAACCCCAGTTCCCTCAGCCTCTCCTCATCAGCCTCACCCTCCAGTCCCTTCCCCAGTCTCGTTGCTCCTCTGGACCTGCCTCAGCATCTCAGTCTCTTTCTTGAAGAGAGTGGCACAGAGCTGCACTCAGTACACCCTCTCTCTCTTCCTTTCTACTTGTTTTTATGGAAATGGGATTTTATTCCTCAGGAGCATCGGGGGAAAGTCAGGGAGTGGGAGAGAGAAGGTAAATCTTCTATTGTTTTGCCAGCTGAGCTACTTTTGAAGCTGCAGTGGAAAAGCAAGTCGGTGAAATACTGCAAATTCCCAACATGACCCCTTTAACAGTTGTTATCATTATCATGAACCCAAAGAGGAGAAAAGGGAAAACGTTTTAAATTACTTTCCCTGCTGGACAGACATCAATGATTGACCACCTCCTTCTGAGAGAGAATCACAGAATCATTGAATGTT
>VZRI01002412.1:0-36700 GCA_013397515.1 Upupa epops | reverse complement strand
CCCTAATGATTCTATGATTGATCATCATATGCCTGGAGATGCTGGATGGTGAGCTCTGACCTGAAAGACAGAAAAGCCCCTAATGCCTAAGTCCCTGAAGGAGGAGGGAGTCCCCTCCACGGTCACCATTCTGTGCTCACCACATGGCCAGGCCATATGGCTGCCACCATCCTGATTTACAGGACAGCAGGAATGAGAAGCCTTGTCACATCTTGCTGCTGAGAAAGACTTTCGGACTGCTTTGAGTTAACAGGAGTATGGGGCCTGAAGGGCACTTGGTCTTCCAGCTTGGCAGAACTGTTCATGCAAGACAAGCACTTAAACCTTTGGGCAAATATTGGGAAATAGGGGTTTGCCTAGGGGCGGGGCCCCCTTGCTGCTGCTGCACTGTGCTGTGTGTCCCTCTCCCCACCTGAAGCCAAAGACCACTACAGAATGCTTTGCCCATTTCTTTTTCTCAGAATGTGGGTAATGGTGTTGTGGTGGAGTTTCTGTTTTGTTTGTGTCACCAACTTGTGCTTTTCTGTTTCTTCTTTTTGTGCTTAGGGTGGAGATTCAACAAACCCTTTTGTTTCTAGGAGCTGTTTTCTCTTGCCTGACAAATTCTATCCAAGACCACTGGAGACCTGGCTGCCTTACTTTTTGTTTTTGGGATTTTTTCCAATTTCCTAACCCTGGACGTAAGTGGACAGCAATCAAAGTGACAGAAGTTTCCGACTTTCATAGTTTGGTAGCATATGAAATGAAGTGAGTGCAGATTTGTATATAGCGGAAGGAAGGCTCTTTGAAGCCTACCATATTCCCAGCACCAGAGATGTCATTGTCCCAGGTCATTCCAAGCATCTCTACCTTCCTGTCTGGGCAGTAAGAGATATTGCAAACTGGGGTACATTGTTGGATTTGAAATACTGCTTCCAAGGGAAGGCAAGTGTCACACTTATAAGGTGCACAAGATACCACTGGCATAAAATTATCTAGATGTACTACCAAAACCTCTCAGACTTCTGTAGAGGTTAGATGAGTCCAGTAGAGATGGAATCTTACCTTGCTAATTGAAGGACTCCTTATCACTATGACTATTCATAGGGATCATACAAGTACTTAAATCTGAGCTAGTCAGAGGTAGCTCTTAGTAAAATTTGCCTAATGCACCAATTATCCTGCATTATCTATGTTAATGTCTCACTCTGTAGTTAGTTCCCACTTCTTTAATTGGTCAGCAAGCACTTCTTGATGTAAGCAAAACCTGAGGTTCATTTTTAAGGCCTTACTTATTGAGGCAGCGTATTTCAAATGTTTCCCATACTAGGTACAAATACACAACACAATGTTGCCCATTGGACAGAAAGAAGCTAAGATCCAAACTGACAGCTGTAGCAGATGAGGTCATCAATAGAGTTTAGAGATGGAAAGTGTTCACTGGAAGAAATCATGTCACTTTTTCTGTTGTTTGAAGTAACAGAGCTTTAGGGTTCAGGGGAATTGTTGCTTTGACTTTATTCTTTTGTAGGCGGGTGGCTGCCTGCCAGTGGCAGCTGCATATGGGATCGTCTGCATTGCATGCAGAGTCTCTTGTTTAAAGTGAAGCTCTTCCTTCCCTTAGATCATCTGCTTCTTTAGAGTCCAGGCCACTGTTTTGCACAGATTGCATTCTTCCTTTAATCTTTACTTCTTGCTTACTCTACTCTTTAACAAGTTTCCTAAGGCCAGGTCTAGCAGACTCATTTGGAATAGCTGAAAGAAGCTATTCCTCTGTTACAGACTTATATGAGAGGATTTTTGCAGTGCAGAATTGCTCTTCTACTTTCACTACACTATGAGCAAGAGTCTCAAAACCTGTCATTTGCTGCACACAAGGCACAAAATGAATGCTAAACCTGTCTTGCAAACAGTGTTCTATATTTGCACCTCGTGCAGACAGTGCACAGCCTTTCCCCAAAGCCCTACATTAAACAAATGAGTGACTTTAATCTCTCCAGAAATGCAGCTCATTTCTTTTGCACCTGACAAATCAAGGGCAATCTACTATTTTAAATGTGTGTAGGAGAGAGGATGTAAAGAGTGAGGGAGAGATAAAAAAATTCTCTTAAAATAACTTTATAAAAGCTGTGACTAACATATTAGCTATTTGGCTTCATAACCTGCACACAAAATAGAGCCTAAGAGTATAATAAGATGAAGTGACTATGATATAGCTCAGGCACTCAAGTCCAAACTTGCTGAGTGCTTGCCTTTTTCAAAATTCAACGCACACACTGTGAACTTAGT
The DNA here is from genome assembly GCA_013397515.1 of Upupa epops. Classification (NCBI taxonomy): domain Eukaryota; kingdom Metazoa; phylum Chordata; class Aves; order Bucerotiformes; family Upupidae; genus Upupa; species Upupa epops. The sequence continues at coordinate 34,432 of VZRI01002412.1, read as the reverse complement.
CCTTTCCGTATTTAGGACTTAAGTTGTGTTTATATCCCCTTCTGTTTCCTCCTCCTCTTTTTACTTCCTTTCTAAAACTGCTGCCTGACATAGGTTTAAGCCCTGCTGTTCCAGTCTTCTTATTAAGGACAGCAAGAAAGAACCTTGCAGAAGCAATGGCTGCTTCTGAATCCTAGTCTGTAAAGTAATTTTGTCCTCAGAAGGGAAAATCTTATAAACTATTAAAAAAATCACAAGTGGACAGACTAATTAAAGTGTTATAGCACTTAAACACATGACATCTCATAAAGCAGAGCAGACATAATTTTAATATGATCTTTCATATTGTAATCTGCTGAACCAGTGAGCAAAATGGGGGGAAAAATAAACTTTTTAAAGGTTTTATTGATCTCCCTTCTGTTTTGAAACAACTTTGCATTGTCCTAAAAGAAAGGGAAAAAAAACCCCAAGGAGACCAAGCTTTTGAACATGTCAAACAGTTCATGGGTTCACTGTGCCTTTGCTAGATATATACACATCAGTGAATGATTAGAAAGGGGAAAGGCAAAAAACTCAAAACATTAACAGCAAGAGGAACAATGTACAGGCACCTAATCTTTGGGAAGCTAGCCAGATTTCATTTATACTCAGACAATGTAGATTTGCCAGCTGAGGTTGTCTCTCATTCTGTGTCTATAAGCTGGCCCAATGAGCCAGGGAGTCACAGCAAGTTGCTGTGGAATATCAGGACCAATACAGTGGTATTAGTAGTAGTTGTAACCTGAATGCATATCAAAGAGATGCTTTCCAATTATGGTTTGTTCTCAAAACAATTTGTATGTAACACACAAAAGAAAGGAGGATCTGATTACCACTTGTTTTGTAAGTGGCTTCTTTTTCACTGTTAAGATGGGCTGTGGTGTATAGAAACTGTACATGCCATTTGGTTCATTCCCTTTGAAGTCAGTTTGCTTTTGTTCTTTACCTAACTTAATGCCATTTTCCACAGGCTAATTTGTATGCAACCCTGATCAGGACCTGCCACCCAGAATTGTGTTTAATGTACTGTAGGGATAGGGAGGGTTTTTGTGAGCTTGTGTGGCTGGAAATTTGGGAAAGGAAGGAAGGAAATAAAAAGGAAAAGAAAAAAAAATGTAAAAGAGGAAAATGAAAGGAAAGGAAAGGAAGAGGAAAAGGAAAAGGAAAAGGAAAAGGAAAAGGAAAAGGAAAAGGAAAAGGAAAAGGAAAAGGAAAGGAAAAAGAAAAAATGTAATCTTCTTTGTCAGGTTATTGCAGAACATAACCACTAACATGGCAACCAGGCAAAAGAGCAGGAAAGCCACAAATATCTAAAAATTATACCTTTTTTAAATAATCAGTAAATTTAAAAACAGTCTGCACTTTTCACACTATTGCATCCACCAATAGGAAAGTAAAATGCTCAGCTTCCCTGAAAAAACCCAAAGACTCAGAAAAGGAAAGCAAAGAAAGTAAGCTATGACTTGAGAGTAGAGACCATCTGTCTCAGTTATGTTATTACATGATCACAGAATCACAGTATTATTCAGGCTGGAAAAGACCTCTAAGATCTTCAAGTCCATCCTATGACCTAACATCACCACAATCACCTAGACCATGGCACTAAGTGCCATGACCAGTCTTAATTTTCTCCAGGAATGAGGACTCTACCACCTCACTGGGCAGTCCATTCCAGTGTCTGATCAGGTGATTGCTTTCCATGAGGAAGTGCTTCCTCACATTCAACCTAGCCCTCCCCTTTTGCAACTTCAAGCCATGCTTTCTTGTCCTATCGTTAGTTGCTCTGGAGAAGAGCCCAACCCCAACACTAGTGAGACTTCAGTTTGTTGTGCTGCAGTGTTATAATTTTGCATTATATGCAGTCTGTAATTTGGATTCAAAACTAATTTTGCGGGGATGGTAGAAGAATACTAGCTATTGCTCTTCTGTGAAAGCCACCTATAGGATTTTTGCCAAAATGTTAAAAAACATTAAAAAAAAAAAATTCTTCTAGAATGATCACAGTGAATGTTGTTTTGTTATCACTTAGAAAAATCTAATTTAAACAGAGGAGTAGACTGTTATAAAGAAAAACCGACAGATAAAGTTACAGTCAGTGGAAAATATTTTGGTCGGAATATTAAAACTAATTCTTTAGGTCTCAAGACAGTATTTATTATGGGCCAAAACAAGACCCGATACAGTGGCAGGCAAGGAACAGGGCAGCTTAATCCACATCTGCTTGCTGTTATTTTCCACCACTGTCTTTGCACAGTCTCATCAGTGTGAGAGAAAGGAGTCTGGAATAGATGGACCCAAAGTTTTATCTGTCAGACAATGCCTGTGTTTTATTAGGTTTATTTTGTTTAGCAGCAACACTGTTTCTGGCACTGTATGACTCCCAAATACTCAGAAAGCACTGATTGAGTTGGCTCATCATCAGATTGAACTGACAGGAAAGTGCAGCACTCTGCAGAGCCCCTAATTTCTCACATGAAATTGCCATATAGTCTTTTGCCCTTTAGTCCAATGCTCAGGATTCACAATGCCTCCTCACAGCTTCTCCAGAATGAGAAGTGCATTTCTAGAGATTGATTTTGAGAACACACTGTGTCTTCTTATTGAATTTAGCAGTTCATCCTTTACAATGGTGGTTAGGCAATTTCAAAGCTGCATTTTCCCATAAGTAGGTAGGAAATTCCCCCAGTGGTTTTAACGATGGTAAGGCTTCTGTGCTGCAGTATGGCTATACAGAGACCTCCCTCACAGTTCTAGCCTTCCTCTACCATCTCAAGAGCAATACTCAAAGATTTCCATGGAAACAGCACAATACACCATCAGGCCCTCCTCAGGCTGTACCATCCATTGTGCAGCCACAATGCATGTTCAGCCTTACTCAGTTTTCCATGCATGTCATTAAGCGCTCAAAAGCAGCCTGTAGCACCCCATTCCCTAGGTCTAGACAACATGGCTGAGAAGGAAAGTCCACAAAGTGCAGCAGCTTCACTGCATCAAAACCTGACTGTGGTAGCAGTCTATACAAGAACACAGCCTCCAGGCAGAGAACTCTTCCCAGAAAATCTGTCAGGGAGGAACATATCTGCTGTTGTGCTCAGGGCTCAGCCATGGTCAAAGGTCAGAGAGAGCAGTATTTGGTGTCCACTGGCCTGGCCCTCTGTACTGCTGGAATATGCAGGCAGGCCTTGCCCACTGGTGGGACAGGATCACACAGCTTTTGTGGGGCAGTCAGATGTTAGCATCCATGGGGACCATCTTGGAGCTAAAGTGTTGGTCTCCACCACTGACAGGGTCAACTTCCTCATGGTGCAGAGCACATAGCTTTGTTTGCAAATTCAGGCTAGAGATGATGATGGTTCTCCTTCTGCTTTGCCTCAGCCTCTACTATACAGGGTCTGGCTTCAGGCTTAATTGTTCACTCAAAGAGATTTAGCATTTGATTTCTGTAAAGTGGGAAGGAACTATCTCTAAATTGTCACAAGTCTTACTCAAGCCCTTGATGGTGTTTCAGAACTTCTCATTCAGCAATTGAATGACAAGTATTTCTGTTCATTAAAAACCTTTTTCACTTACCCCTACAATTTTTTTGAAAACTAATACTCCTTATTCCAGTATTATTAAAACTCATTAAGGATTCAAGTAAGAATAGATTTTTTTTCTTCAACTGTTCTTACTGTCAATTCTAAGAATCACAAGAATTACTTATCATAGTGAAATACTGAAAATAGATAGCACTAGTAAGTGCCCAGTGTTGCTACTATTGATAGATCTTTTCAAACATGACTGACAGGAAGAATTACTTTAAAACGGTATTTTTTTGACCAGGACAATAGCACCATGGGCCCTGTTGCACACTCAGAATTTCTCACTGTGTCTTATGTATATATATATTTACAGTAACATCCCTGAAGCTATCACACTTCTCCAGAATTCAAGGGTCCATTCTATCTACCCAAGGGTTCATTTGAAATAAGATGTATTTGGCAGTATTCATGATATTCTCTCCCAAAGGTGCTGCCAAGTAGGAATGTCTCATATGCAGTCCGTACAGGGTTCTCATGTCAGGGTCCAGATTACAGTAAGAACAAAACATTCCATAAGATCTGTTATTTGAGTTTAAATCAGGGCTTCCCTCTGTGTTTACTTTGGCTGAAATAGATAGATTTTTTAACAGTAGCTGGGATGGGGCTGTGTTTTGGATTTGTTCTGAAAACAGTGTTGATAATACAGTGACGTTTTTAATTACTGTTTGCCCTTACAGTGCGTGAAAATATTTTGTGCTTGTCACATCACCCCACCAGCGAGTAGGCACAAGGGGGTGTACGAAGAACTGGGAGGGGACACAGGTGGGACATCTGACTTTGACTGCTAGGGGAATATCCCATATCATATAACATCATGCTTAGCATATAAATAATGAGGGAAGAAGAAGGAAGGACATCCAGACTTATGGCAACTGTCTTCCCAAATACTGTTATGAGTGGTAGTACTCTGTTTTTCTGGAGATGGCTGATAACTTGGTATAAGCTTGTTTTGCTTTGCTTATATGCATGACTTCTGCTTTACCTACTAAACTGTCTGTATTTCAACCCACATTACTTTTTTTTATGCCCTCATCCCACAAGGAATAAGTGGTTGCATAGTGCTTAGCCTGGACACTTGCCAAACAAGAAAGCAAAATGTTGTGCACTGACTCTGTAGCAGGAGATGGCAGACAAGTTTTTGCTCGCACTGCACTTTGGGTGGTCTCTGGCATTATGTAAGGCTCTGAAAATACTGTTGATACATTCATATACAAAGCTGACTACTGGGAGCATGGAATCATCACTGCAAGACATTGCAATTTTCCTCAAAGGAAGCCACAAAGAATACTTGTAAATGATGTCAATCATGATGAAATAACTTCTGCTGCTACTTATTAGAAATATGTTGCATGACTTAGATGAATGAGGTTATGTACCATCCAATCATATTGGAAATTACTTGGAGATAAGTTTCATATTGGCAGCATCAAAACTAAAATGTGGAGTTCAATATAATTCTCTGTGTGCCATTCCACAGCCTCTTCCATTCTATTGGGCAGGGGATGTTGATCTGTATGAGGGTAGGAAGGCTCTGCAGAAATGTCTGGACAGGCTGGATTGATGGACCAAGGTCAATTGTATGAGCTCTAACAAAGCTGAGTGCCAGGCACTAGGGTCATGACAACCAAATGCAAGGCTACACATTTGGGCTAGAATGGCTGCTCAGAGGAAAATGCCCTGGGGGTATTAGCTGACAGCTCTCTGAATATGAGCTAGCAGTGTGTCCAGGTGACCAAAATCACCCCAGCTTATAGCAGAAATAGTGTGGCCATAGGAGTAGGGAAAAGATCGTCACTGGTGAGGCCATACCTTGAACACTGTGTTCACTTCTGGGCTGTGGGACACAGGGTTCTTTGAGCAAGTCCAAAAAGAGGCAATGAAGATGGTGAAAGTTCTAGAGAACAGGTCTTATGAGGAGTGGCTAAAGGAATTAGTATTGTTAAGTCTATACAAGAAGGCTGATGGGAGACCCTATCACTCTCTACAACTACCTGAAAGGAGGATGTGTTGAGAAGGCCTCCAATTGCACACAGGGAAATCGGAGATTTTCCAATTTTCATAATTGGAAATTATGAAAAATCATGTCTTATTATGAATAATCATAGACTTACAGAACACAAGCTGAGGGAGCTGAGGTTGTTTAGTCTACAGAAGAGAAGGCTCTGGGGGAACCTGATAGCAACCTTCCAGTACCTGAAGGTAGCCTGCAAGAAGGCTGGAGAGGGACTGTTCACAAAGGCCTGTAGTTATAGGACAAGGGGCAATGGTTTCAAATTAGAGAAAGGTAGATTTAAATGGGATGTTAGGAAGCAGTTATTTAGCATGGGGGTGGTTGAACACTGGAAGAAGTTGCGCAGGGAGGTAGTTGAGGCCCCATCCCTGGAAATATTCAAGGTTAGCCTCAACAAGGCTCTGAGCAACCTAGTTGAGGATCTGATCTAGTTGAGGATGTTCCTACTCACTGGATGGGGGTTGGACTAGATAAACTTTGGAGGTCTCTTCCAACCCAGGTCATTCTATGATTCAGTGATTCTATGATTTATGTTGAAAGATCTTTAAGGTCATAAAATCCAGCAGTTACACTAAACTCTACCAAGCCACTAAACCATGATGGGAGAACTCTGCTACTTGCAGATGTCTGAGCAGAAAACCAGTTACAAAAGATCAAAGATATTTCATTTTAGAATAAGTTCAGTTGGTTTATAAAGATCTGCCAAATATATACCAGACTTGTGTTTTCTCTTTGAAAGACTACTGTTATTGTCAAGCATCTGATGATGACGATGAAGTCCGTGAAAGACTGTGAAAAGTATTTATTTTGTCTCCTTAAGCTTTTATTCCACTACAGCAAGATTAAAGTTAGAGGTAGATAGCAGCAGTAGGTGATGGATTATCTGACAAATTGTTGAAGAAATTTGGAAGAGTCTATTAGTTGAAAGCCAGTGTACACCAGAACTAGGAAAACATTCCAGTGTCTCTTGCCTTCTAGAAGGAAATGAGTTTGTTATGGAGGTAAGCTGAGAAGTAACATACGCACTGCCAAGTATTTTCCAGAGTAAGAAACTGCTGAGAAGAAAGCTCCTTTCTACCACTGAATAGCTGAGGCTAAAGGGGAGCATAGTTAAGTTTAATTGTAATAAAGAAAAATCCAGCGCACACAGAGAAGAGACACTTGGGCAAGATTTGCTGGGTGGGTACATGCTATGTAGAACAGAAGTCTCTACTTTTTTAGGCAAAATAAACTAAGAAACTACACGAAGCAAAGCAGATTGCCATTTCTAATTGTAAACAACACTCAGGGAGAGGGAAGAGAAAGAAAGGGTTGCTGGGAAATTAAAGTTGGTCCAGAATTCAGCTGGCACAAGAAGGACTTACATTATCCATTTGCTAGATTCCTACTCATGTAAGCACTATTTGTCTTAAGCAATGAGGGGGTCACACAATAAAATATTCACAGGCAGTAAGTAACCAGCTCCCCTTTGGTGCAAAAGGGACTTTTCTCTGCAAATGTCAGGGTCTCAGTAAAGGTTGTTTTGCCTTCTCCTCAAAGTCAACCTGCTTGTTTTACCACCACATGGGTTTCTAAGTACAGATAACCAGTTCTGGTCACCTCTACCCCTTCCTGAAGTTTGGATTCATTACTTTAGCCCACTATGCCATGCCTCTTGATGCCCAAGAGTCTTGGTTGCTGAGAGGTCAGGTGCTTAGAAATGCTGTCATTACACCCTCCCTCCAGAGGCCATGAGGAAGCAATGTTTCCTGCAGCTTTGACTCCAGCAGTTACTTACCTGGGTGTTCCTAGTTCTGGTTGATGCAGTTTTACAGTCCCCATGTGTCAGCTTCATATCCCTATGATGTATCACCACCTGCATACTCAACCTGATGACAAGGTGGTGAATGTCACACATTGCCTACATAAGGTTGATCAGTAAAATGCTCTGAATTTTACTTAAAAATATCTGGAGTAGAAGTTGCATTATGGATTTAATAGCTCGTTTATTAAAATTTTTTAAAAAAAGAAAAAAATATTAAAAAAGAAAAGAAAATGCTTTGTATACATTTTTAATGGACCATCTGATGTCATAAAACCTGTTATTGTGTGGACACCCAGCATCCATTTCAACACTGAAAATGAAGTGAAGTTACAAATGATGATTTGTGTGTCAGCACTAGGTCTTCCCACCAAGCTAGTAATGGCTTATTGTTGTAAATACTTCATTTGTACTCTTGATAACTAATAAACAATAATTCATGGCAACAGAAAGATAATTACAAGTCAAAGTGATTATATTGTGTAGGTAAATGATATCTGAACCTAATTGTGTAGGTAAAATAAATCTAAAGGCACTCTCATCAATGCTAAGAGTATAATTCAGCCATCGATAACTTTCTGGTTGTGTCCTTTAAGGATGACTAGTTACAGGGCAAGATAATAGTTTTCTGTGTAGGGCAGTCACAGACATGAGCCATAACAGTTAGTGAGGAACAGATTTTAAACAAAAGGAAATGGTATTACAGTTCTTCTGGAAATATCTAGGCGCACACATGAAGATGTTACTGCTTGTGCAATAGGGAAGTATGTAATTATACATCCTAACCTGGCATATCATAAGTCATCTTTAAGTCAGTGTGCAGATGACGTATCTCTAAGTGAAGGTCACTGTTTCATGCAATGCATTGAGTTTTAGTGTTAAATTCACTCTCACTTTACTCATGAGGGCATGAGAAAAGGACTTCACAGGTCCTTAGATAAAAGAGAAGTAAAATACCTTGAAGTAGCACAAATTCACAGGGACTGGGCTGGTTATCAGAAAGCTCTTGTACTATTGATGCTTTGCTATCAGCCTGGCAGAAGGCTTGGAGCACAACACTTTCAATTGTCTGTATCTACTTTTCTGTAATAGTACCTGTAAACCAAAACCATTGCACAAAATCAAAAAGCTACTAATTCAAACACTTTGTTTTGAAGAAACATTTGCCAATGCTGCAGTGCTTTGTCAGCTTAGAAAAATAAGGCAACTTATGAACATACTAAAAGTATCTGCAACAAATAATGACAGAGGCTGATTTCTGAAGAATAAACAAAAGCAATAAAAATTGAACACTGAAGCAGGAATTTCCAGCCAATAGGCAACAACAATAAAGAAAGCACAGGTTTTTTTACCTCACATGGGACCTAAGGGACCAAAAAAAAAAAGTAAACAACCAAACAAGACAGATCTTATTCATTTTGATGGTGGTTTTTATTGGCACTTCCAACTGCCCATGCAAGTCTTGCTTTTACACTCTTCAAAGACAGCATAACTTCTTGTAGTCACACATTCAGTCAACTAAACTATGTTTTTTGAAATGTTCTGAAGAACCTTTGGTGTAGGTCTTTGGGTTTGTTTGGGTCCAGAAACCAGGGCTGAGATTTCTCCTCTAACATTTTCTTTTTAATAAAGATACAGAACCATAGAACGGCTAGGATTGAAAGGAACCTTAAAGATCATCTAGATCCAACCCTCTCTGCATAGGCAGAGACACCTTCACTAGATAAGGTTACTCAGGGCCCCATACAACCTGGCCTTGAACACTTCAAGGCATGGGACAGCCACAACTTCCTTGGGCTACCTGTTCCAGTGTTTCACCACCCTCACAGGAAAGAGTTGTTTCCTAATGTCTAAGGTAGGTCTCCTCTCTTCAAGTCTGTAACCATTTCCACTTGTCCTCTTGCTACAAACCTGTGTAAAAAGCCCTACCCCAGCTTTCTTGTAGACCCCCTTCAGATGGGACATGCTCCTTTCATTGATCTTTTCATTGCTGGCTGCAGGAGGCATGAGAAGAGTGGAATAAAAAGCATCTGAAAGAGTAAACAATTGACCCTAGAGAGCAGTGGAGACGGAGGGAAAATTCTTCTGACTTACAGTAAGGCAGTCTGAGCAAGACTGAGGAGTGAACAAGTCAAAAATAAAGCAATGCAGCAAGGGGAAGAGCAAACATGGACTTCTGTTCCCTATCAGATGAAAAGACTAGGCAGCTGTTTCCCCTTCCTTCTTCTGTCTCTACCACAGTGCCTTTCGTTTAGTTCATGTTGCTCCATTTAATGTTTAATCTCCTTCAGACTCTGTAAACTGCCTGACCAGAGCATTTAGTGTACTGTTTCCAGGTCCTTCTGATAATTAAGAGCTAACAAAACTTGCCAGTTGCAAGTTCCATGCTTGTATCTCTTCTGGTAGATTACGTGACTCCTTAGAAGTCATTGTGAACCAGGCTTTCAGCAGCACTGCTCTCCAGCTACAGCTCAAGTCAAGGGACCCTCTTTAAAGCGCCTGCTCCAGCCATTCACAGTGACCTCTACTTGCTGCCAAAATGTCAAATATGTTTGTGTATAGCAAACCAGCAGGTGTATAAGTGTGGATGAATAGGGCAAACAAAAAGGTGTGAGTGGCAAGCTGCTTGCCTGTAACTTATTTACCCAAATACATTTTTATACATATCATATGCATTCAGATAATAAATTTGCATAAGCTGTATTTTGAGCTATTTAATTAGCAGAGTATGTATTGATAAACTGTTTGGTGAAGGATCGCAAGTGGGAAGAAGGGAACAAGAAGCCCAAAGCACTTATCTGAAGGGTATTTGTGAAATGGAATGCATTGTATGTACAGAGAAATGCAATTCAATAAAATGGCACCATAGTCAAGAATACTTCCATCTTTCAAATGGCTTAAACTGGCACTGCCTCAGCTTAAGCTAAAGATTTTTTTAGGACCCAGTAAGCACTAAAAACTTAGGATCGTCTGCAGTGGCAAATTTAGATTTAAGTTGCAATGTACATTTTGTACAAAATCTCATCTACAATGAAGAACAAATCACAAAATCTCTAATCATTGTAGGCATTTCTGATCATAAAGGCATTTCTGGTACATACCTTGGTTGGTAACTGTAATTTTCCCTTCTTGTGGAAAACACCCCCTGCTACTTTTCTTCTCCCCTCTACTTACTTACCCTTCATACAGTGCATACCCAATACAGCTGCTCTCAAAAATCCCAAGGTTCTGTTGCACTGGGGTGTTCAGACTTACCAGATTGTCATAAACAATATGGCTGCGCCAGCCAAGCAGAATCTTACACTCAAAGGGTATTTTAAGATTCACTACCATATTTTTGATCAGTCACATTCACAGTTTCTTCCTCCAGCTAAAACCTTTTCCTTTGGGACATATGTTAGGAAATATCTCAAATTGCATCTTTCCTCCACAATGTCAATCACTGACAAATAAACAGCCACTCAAAGTGCTCCATGGTATAGAATAGATATCCCAAAGCTGCCTTCCAAATGGCTACAAAGGAATAGTGGTGCTAATAAAAAACAGTATTTAGGAAAAAGAAAAATAAATATTATCTAAAATGTCTCTCCATCATCTGCCAAAACATTCATTACTTGATTCATTAATTTGTCTTACTAGTCCCCCACTGTCAAGCTGTTAGCATCATGTGGTCTGGTTATTGTTACAATACATATGCAAGTCACTTATTTTGCTAAGCAGACTGGGTGTTATTATACCCCCTTTTTTTTTAAGCCACACATCACAAAAACCACTGGGTTTTTTATCAATGGATTTTATTATCTGAAAAGAGAGAGATCCATTGAGTGCAGATTTAGCACATTCTAACCCTTTCTTAGTCTTATAAGTTATCTTAATTATAATAGCATCCCTTCTGATTTCCCAGTGTACACACACTCTGCTTATTTATAGCTTATCATTACTTTTCCCGAAGTATTCACATTCTTCTGAATTAAAAATAAACATAAAACATTAAAGAGTACACTCTCAGCTATAATCAACCTAACTTCACTCTCTCCTGTTTTTTGACATCAGTTACACTAAGAAGAGCTTAGCCTTCGAACAGAAAAAATGTTTCCTCATTATATTCCAAACAAGAAGAAATAAATCATTCTGCCACTGTAAGAGTGTCATCACACAGGCACTTAAAAGACTCACATTGCTTACAAAACTTGTGCTTTCATTCTTTGAGAAACTAACAGTCTAGTCATTATTTGTTGTTATTTCTAAAAGAATAAGTCAAGCTAAGCAAAAGTTCGTTAAAACATTGAACCAAATCAAAAGAGCAAGAGCAGCAGCACTGGGGTGATAAAAATAAATGCATTTGGACTTTCATTACAGACTAGAAGAAAGTTTTGTATTGAACGCCTTCTTTCAAAAAAGTGAAACACAAAAAATAGACAAGAAAAAAGCAGGCATGGGGAGTGGGGACTGGGGAATGTGTGGAACAAGAAGAAAGAACAACTGAGCAAATGAGACTTGTGTTGTTGTTGTCAGTTTAACGACTTCCCTTTTCGGTGCTATTTAACTGCTTTCCAGTCGCTCCCCTCCCGGGCCCATCTCTGTGTCACACTGGGCTTGGATGGGTGCCAGGGTGACAATCCAAGCTTGAGCAGCCTCTTCAGAGGAGATTATTCCTTCGGTTCCTTTGTTTTATTAGTGGGATGATTTCTAAGCTGAAACAGGATGTCCCACTGGTGTCCCAGGCTGTGAAAGGCTCCATTTCATCAGCTGTGCTGCTGATGCAATGTGGCTTATGTTAATCCAGTGAGACTGGGCTGCAGACTTCTTTTTTAGCTTTTTTTTCTTTTAATACTCAAATACCTCAGAGGGATGCCGCCTTAACAGGGAGCTCCGATGAAGAGGTTCCTGAGGATAATAAGCCAACTAGAAACTATCATGTTAAAACATGTAACTGAGTATACCTATTATCCACAGAGTTTTCTGAACTAATCGTGATTCAGTTCCCCAGACAATTACATAAAATGCTTCATGCAAGTACGTGATTGTGCAAGTATCACAGAAGAAAAAAAACCCATAATCAAGTAGTTCTCAATTTCAGGTTTTAATATTTCTAATGTCTTGTGAAGCAAGTGACATTAAAGGATAAAAATCACATTAGAATTCAGTTCAGCATCTATTGCATCACCTAAAAAAAATTGTGTGTTTACTATGCATTAACAGCATTTACTGAGTATATCTGTATTGTTTGTGGCTTTTATTAGCAGAAAGAACAGAGCATTGCAACAGAAAGTACCCTGTATACAACATTAACAAGTTTTTACTTGTCTTTGCAGAATTCCCTTTCAAGTAAGTAAAATTTTTTCTTTTTATCCTGCTGATATTCTGATTTAGCCAATACCTGTCAGAGTCTATCTTAGACAAATTATGGCATCTCTCCTTACTATGAAGACAATTTCTATAGAGCTGCCATCACCAACTAATTGTAAACAGTGTCACATTTTACAGTTCACTTCTGTTTACAGATTTACAATATTATGAAATTAGTAAAAACTGGAACTATACATTCTTCATTGAGACCATCCATTCTCCACCAGGAGAATCCACCTCACCAGGAGCATTCAGCCACTCCAGCAAAATTTGTCATGCTGAATCCATAGAAAAACTGGTGCTCAGCACCATTCTTCCTCAGATCCAAAGCAGCAGTGTCCTGCCCTGAACTAATCTGGACATATATCGTAGCAGAGGCTGTATGCCAAAGGAAGAGCACCACAATGACACACAGGTTTGTTGTGTCTCTCCTACAGAACACAGCAATCACAGAATCAAAGAACAGGTTTGGTTGGAATAGACCATTTTGTTCATGGAGTCCAACTGTTAAACTAGCACTGCCATGTCACCACCTAACCGTGTTCCTAAGCACCACGTCTGTATATCTTTTAAGTACCTCCAGAGATGTGCTAATAATCATCATGCAGTCAATTGCTGATATGTAAAACTGCAAGTCCAGCATCTGAAAGACATACATTTCAAAACTAAAATGCTACTTTTAGTAGAGAAGAAGTAAAGAAGACTTTACTAGTAAAGAAGACTTTACTAGTCCAGAGCAGCATATTGGGCAGGCTTTTGCTAGTTCTGAAACATGATTCAAAAACAAACATGCAAAACTTCATTTCTTGGTTGAAACTGGATGCTGCCCACTGACACAATGTAAGACTAGATATTTCCCATTGATGCTGTGAAAGATTCAGTAACAGGAATTATTAAGCAGGCATTCTTTATCAGCACCAGGCATGCAGAGGGCCTTAACAGGGGGTATCTCCACAAAGTTGTGCACACTGATTGCAAGTAGAGTTCAGGATTATGTTACAGTAATGGATACTTATTCATGATAAACTGATGCAATTGCTTTAATATTCATTGTTTTTCTGAGAACTAATTATTGTAGATACGTGCATTCAATGCATGTGCAGTCTTCACCGGTCACAAGGGGTTGCTGGTGGTCTTCTGTGATGAAGACTGTAGTCCACCTTAAAACTTTCAGCCTTTGCTGTTTGCTAATTGAGATTTGGTCTAAACCAGTTCTTGTGCGGTGTGCTTGTTACTTCTTTATCTGTGAGGTCGTTCTGTTCTCTTGCAGTCCTTGCCGGGCTTATTTCTGTAGGCCCTGATGTTCCAGCAGCACCCCCTACCCATACAGGCACATGTAGCAGTTCCATGTGTGTGTCCTTTTAAGCTATGTTAGTTAAGCATATTGTTTTATGTTAGTCTTCCATGTCACCATGTACACACTTGGAGAAGAGGCCATGTGTACCTATTATGCACATGCTTCAGGACAACCTACAGCTGGGTTTCAGACCAGGAAGAGCAGAGAATGTGGTAGCTTCCTTCTTTCCTCTGCTTTCTTTACTGTCTTATTTCCAGATGCTATCAGTTACACTATTCTTGTTATTTTATTGTCTTGCGTAACAGCTAAGGAATACATTTTTCACTGAAAATCAGGAATGAAAAAACACTCTTTAATGTTTTTTTTGTATTAAGAAGCACACATTTCTTTATTGGCAGTGCTGGATGCTAGGAAGAAAGCTCCTCAAATCTAGTACATTGGCTCTTTCTCAAAACAGGCTTACATTGGCAGAAACCACACACATCGAATACTTTTCCAGGAATGCTAATACATTAGTTTAGTCATTAAGCATGCATATGACATTTTCTGTAATCTTTTACAGGGGTCTTCCAGGGTCTCTGTTGCTCTTTGTGGAGCTTTCCTGCCTGTCTCCTATTTCACCCCAGTAAGTGGTAAGGTACATACAGACTCTGGTGGTCTTTGTAATCTCTTGTCAAAAGTTTATCTCAGCTATGGTATGGCTTGCCATTAACGTTATCAGTTGGTCTTGACTGAGATTAGATTAACCAATTTAATTAGTTAATATGCTAATGGACTGAAACAAAAAAAATACTGAGTGGGTTCAAAACCGCTTAATAAGTCACAGGCAAAACAAAAACCAATTCTCAAATTGGGGAAAACAACAAGACATATTTAATACACACAACATAAAAACTCCCAACACAAAGACATACAGATATTAATTACGTGTTCTTACACTGCTCAGCAGAACTGCTATCTCCACTTTCTCAGGGGGAAGAAACCTCCAGCAGTTCTTTTCCTTGTGAAAATGTGGTATTGATGTTCCAGTCTGTGTATTCATTTTCAGTGCCCATGGTTCTTTGAGGAGTAAGATCTTGATCGATGTTATCCAAACATATCCCCTGCTTAGTGCATCATATTCCACAAGTTGTGGATGGGACTATCTTCTTCCATTTCAGTGCATCAGTGGTTTAGGCAAACCACTCCCCCACTAATCTCTGAGTTGCCAAAATCACACTTTCTCCTTCATTTATCATGTTCCAAGGGCAAGATGGTTGCTAGTGGCATCCCAGACCAGTGCTTCATCTTTGAACTAAGATAAAATTCTTCCAACACAAAACAGGAAGCTTGAAACTAGTCACACAGGTTTTTTTCCTTTCCACTTCAAAAAAGTGTTCTCAGAGACACTGATTGGCCAGGCAGAAGCTAAGGGAAAGCTTTGAATTCCAAGCTGCATATCAACAGTTACCATACAAACACCCAATCCCCCAGGCTAAGACCCACCAAACTGAAACTAACTCAAACCTCAAACCTCTTTTTATTGTTCTGGTAGGTGTTGTGTCTACAAATAGATTTTTATGAATTTTTTTTTCTTTACCACCACATATCAATTCTCTATACACACATAGGGTCGAGGTATTTCTTTAATACAGGTTTGTGCAACTGGAACTAGGTGGTGTCCTTCAAAGCTAGATCTACCCCAGAGGCTTACAGAGTTCATTTTATAAAATGAAAATATAAATTCACCAAAGAATAGGTGAACTGAGAAAATGGAAATCCTCTCTAAGAATATGGACTATACCTACACCCAGGTCTTAAATGGAGAGCACTGGTGGCCCTAAGGTGTCATTTAAAGTGATATTAACACCCTTATGAATAGTAGCTTCTGCTCAATTTTACTTCATACCAAAGCTGATTCACAGAAGATAATTTGGCCTGCTTTTCTTAGCATCATTCTCATCTCAATTTTTTATATTTTTTTTTTACAAAAGCACTGGAGCCAGTAACTGGCTGCAGTTAATGAAACAGTTTGGAAACAGACTTGTATTCCCTTCTTCACTTAGGAAGATAATGAGAATTTAAGGCAGCACAGAAGATGGAAATGTTTCACAGTCAGGGGGGAAATAAACTACTTGTCTTAGGATGAAACTTAGAATCATCTCACTAGGTTCAAGACACAGCTATATGGGAAATCTCATTAAGGAATATCATGCATATGCTGGTATGTGCCCACACTATGCTCGCTGAGCATGAAATCACTCCTGAGGAGGAAGAATGGAAAATGACAAGAATATTCAGAAGACACAGAGCTGAACATTACAAACATTTTTCATGTTCCTTGCCATGCAATAAATCTGCTATTTATTTTTAGTTATCAAACAGTGGAATACTTAAACTTTTTTTGCCTTTCTAACCATAGTAATAAATGGTTACATAGAACACATACAATGATGTTCATCATTTTTCCCTATATTCCTGTGGGAAAGCACTGTTTCAAGCAATAGCAATCCTATCAGCATGGCACCAAATTTTATGGAAGTGTTGATCTGCTTGAGGATCTGGAAAGCTCTACAGAGGGACTTGGACAGGTTCAACCAATGGGCTGAGACCAATTGTGTGAGATACAATAAGGCCAAGTGCTGGCTACTGCATTTCGGTCACAACAACCTCAGGCAATGCTACAGGCTCGGAGTTGAGTGGATTGAAAGCTGCCCAGCAGAAAAAGACCTTGGAGTGCTGGTAGACAGCCAGCTTAATATGAGCCAGCAGTTTGCCCAGGTGGCCAAGAAGGCCAACAGGATCCTGCCCTGTATCAGGAATAGCGTGATCAGCTGGAGAAGATGTCATGCCTTTGTGAAGCCTCTTCCTGAGTACTGTCCTCAGTTCTGGGTCCCTCATTTTAGGAAAGACATTGAGATGCTGGAGCTTGTCCACAGGAGAGGTAGCAAACACATGAGGGATTTAAAGAGCAAGTCATGTGAGTAGAGGCTGAGGTTGCTGGGCATGTTTAGTTTGAAGAAGAGGAGACTGAGCAGGACCTCATTGCCCTCTACAACTCTCTGAAGGGTGTGAAGAAGACAGAGATGTGTTTTTCTCAGTGATGCCCAGTGAATGGGCACAAAGACAATTTCAGGAAATGCTACCAAAGCATCAGTAAGCACTTTGCTGTGGTACCTTGCTCATGCAGTGCACCAGGCCATCCAGTAAGGCTATAAAGTCTCTATCCATTGAGATAAGATTGTCAGAGGTTGGTTGGACAGTAACCCATACACCTACTGTAGTTAAACATGCTATGAGCAGAGTAAAGCGGTCTAGCTGATGTTAAGAGATGACTTCCCATCTCAGCTATTCTGAACATGTATATGTTTGGATTAGCCTTCCAAGTAGTGATACAGATGTCCTCAGCAGTTAGTCAGTGGTGGGTTTTCTTAACATTAGTAGCAGAAATCTTATAGAAGCAAAAATCTTTTCTGAGGTTGTTGAAAGAGTTATTCTGGTCTATGGTTTAGTGTTCAAGGTGGTTTTTTTTTCCTTCAGATGATTATAATTGGACCAAAAAGTGTGGTTTGCTGGGGTTTTTTATTTTTTTTTTTTTGGTAAGTGATAAATAAAAAGAAAATTGCTGAATCTCTGATACTACAATTACATTATTTCTATCACACATAATGTATGTGTCTTGCACAGGCCCTTGTGTTCACCTGCTGTTGCTTGATCAGACTGACTAATTTATATCATTGTGTCACTGCCATCTCTCCAGCTGCCAGGGACATGGGATGATTTGGCTTTTTGGTTCCAGAAAGATACCCTAAGTTTTCCCACTACACAGAACTTGGTCTACTTTTGAGACAAAGATAAAAGACTATGCAGAGAGGATTGTTTCTGTGGGTTCAGGTAGACCAGTACTAAAATGTGTATGTAGTCTCTCACAGTATATTTTTCAAGATTATTTCAAAAACCAGTAGCTAGTTTAATGGCTCCCCAACATAAATATCTCTCATCATGTCTGTTTGTATCAGGATGTGCCTGAAGAGAGGTATCCCACAGAGATTAAAAACATCTTAGTCTTCTCATTGGGAAATGCCTAGAAATTATACTACTAAAGCATGAGGATTTCCATCTGTGTTGACTTCTTAAGCTACAATATGTCCATAGGATTTCATGGAAGAGATGAAAGAGCTGAGATAGTCCGCTGTCTTTGTTTTGTCTTGTTTAACCAGTCAAAATTTAGAGGTACTAATTCTGCACTACACTATAGGCAATGAAACCATTTCAGCCATGCCTGTGGGAGATGATCTAAATTAAGCCTGAGAGAGGAAATAGTACCCTCATTATATGAGGGTATTATTTTTTATTTATTGTTACTACATAGTTAAAATTGTCTTTTGCATAGCAACAAAACAAATATCCACATTGCTATTGTCATATTTTTAAGGAATTTCTGCCTATTTGTGCCCTCTGCAGTGGATTTCAATGTCCAGCCCTCTGTTATATGCCAAAATGCCAAATCCTATGGCCATGAACAAGGGGAGGACTGCCTCCATTTCAGCAAACCATGGACTCCAGATGAAACTTTCTTTCTGTTGACCTCTAAGGTTCCACACTGCCTAGGGACCATATCCAGGGAAAAATATTTGTCACATCCAATTCAGTAATGTGTGCAACCTCTCTGCAACACAGATGAGAAGAAATGAAGAAGGCAAAGTCCAAAGAAAGAAAGATGTGGGAGAGGGGGGCCAGAAATCCCAAACTGAAACTCCAACCCCCCTCTGTCAGCTCGAACTCCCTGCATTCGCAGAAGACATATAAACCAAGCCTCAGCTTTGTCCTGCAGTTTTCAAGACAAATAACAATAACATTTCAAACCACAGGTGTACAGAGTCTTTTCCATAGATTAAGGAGACAGAACACAATATCAAAGTCAAGACAGTTTGGGGTTTACAAAAACACTGGCAACAAAGCAGATAAAAATTCTTCACCTCCACAGATGTAATGTATAAAACTATTTACATTTATTAGAACATTATGTGGAGATAAGCGTATTTTCAGAGATCTTATTATTGAAAAGTGAAACACTGCTGGTTAATACTATCAAAATAATTTGAGTGTAAGTAAGGAATTTGAGACTCCAACTTCCCTCTCTGCATGAATACTCTCCCATGGCAGCTAAATTTTTTGCAGATTTCCTACTTACACCAAGTGGAACTGATGCCAGACAGCAGGTTTGCTTGTACTCAGCTCAGCTGAGTTTACAGACTTTCTCACTATTATGGACACAAAGAGCTGGCTGACCTGCACACTTTATCCATTTGAAGGACAACCAGGGCACAGTCTGGAGAAGAAAACTCTGCTGAGGAGAGGGCATTAACAGAAGCAGTCATTTCTAAGTACCACATGGTGTTGCCATGTTAAATAAGAATCACTTCAGGCTTATGAAAGGCTTAATAGACTCCACAGTGGTTTCAGCTGTATTTCATTATGAAGCTATAAAACAATTCCATAGATGACTTTGTTATATCAAATTATGTATGTATCAATGCAAAACTAGCCACCTAACAAGGCTAGCTCTCATTTCTACATGCAATATTGTAATGAAATAATATGACACACCATAGAAGTGATGTAGCATTTAATAATTTTCCTCTTGTGTCTTTGTGCTTTCAGTGTCTGAAAGATGCCTTCCTGGAAGTACAGAAACATAAAATATGACACTCAAGATATTCTGCATGTAGTACAAATGTCATGAAGCAAATTTTCTTTAATATTTTTATGCTCCTTCCAAGTTTATTGGTGATACTGTTGAAATTGTAAAAGTGATGGTAAAATAAACTAATTAATAATAAGTTTTTAAGGTGAGATCTGTAGAAATTTATTCACATTCACCAGCCTACCAGTAGCACACAAGTTATGTTACCACACCAGCACATGAAATGTGATGTTTGATAAAGCAGCAAAGTAAACATAAGCATAACTAAGAAACCTGCTCACTATCAGGGTCCTATACAAGCCCATGGTGTGCCTTTTTACAACCTCAAGGTTGAAAAAGTGCTCAAATGATCATGCTGACTGTAAATATCATGCTTCACTTCCTGCACAAGTAACATCTGAAACCTTGCTGGTGGAAGAGGAACCATGTAAAAGTGTGATGTTTCTAGGACCCTCTTAGGGGAGTGGAGAGCTGCTGAAGGATGCCACGTATAACCATGGCCATGGAGACGCTGTGAGGATTGACTGAGAATGAGGAACTCCCCGAGGAATTGAGGAAAGTGCTGCAGGAAAGTTTTTGACTGCAAGTCATAATTTACATCAGATATGAGAGAGGTTTTCTGCAGGACAAATCCAGCTGCTGCAGTCTTCCAATATGCTTTCATTTAGATGACTTATCAGTGCATTGCCAGAACTGTAAACATTACTAGAAATCATTTAGGAGATTAAACTCCCGTTGTGAAAGAAACTTAAGTTCCCCTTGAAACACCTTTTCTCATGGCCTATAAGCTCTGTATCCATAGCTCTCCTTTGTGATTTCTAAACCACTGTTGAAACCTCTTTAGACCATAGCCACTAACACTATCTTTGCTTTTAACTCTGAAACAAGAATCATATCTGAATAGATGATACAAATTTCAAGATATGTAATACCTGTATCTCAGAATCACAAAATTACCTAGGTTTAAAAGGACCTCCAAGATCATCCAGTGCAACCGTCTTTGTGTCAATCACTCCAAGACTATTTTTTTTAAATAAAAATCTTTAGAAGTCAGACTTTGTTTAGTATTTTATCTTCAGGATTGCCATCTCCTCTCATTCGCCTGAACTGAACATGTAAAATATAAATAAGACAAAGAAGGTAAACTCATCTGTCAAGGATTTGAGAAAAAAGACACCTGTCTAGATGTCTGCTATATTCTCTTCCATTAACATGAGGTGTCTGGCAGAAGTCAAAGGGGATTAAAAATCTGAGCAACACTGTATACTCTACAGGTGTCTGTACCCAATTATTTCTATTGTGATGCATAACAGAGGGGATTCCTTTGCCTTTTGAAATGGAAAAAATAATACATATGAATCTAGGTGTTGAACACACCTAACAACACTGTGCAGGTACATCCAGTGAGGAATATTACCAAGAAGTTAAGAATATATAGTTTTGTAGGAGCGAGGGCCTGACCCATGCAAAATGATCAGCCAGTCGTCTGGCAGAGGTGGGAGCCCACTCACTCTTGGATGCAAGAGTGATCCATGACAGCCACTTTTCATTGCTGTGCTTTGTGTATTTTACTGTTCTTTATAGACCTCTTTCAAGAAAGGAAAGCAGAAACCTAGTAGGTGTAAAGTTTTCCCTGGCTTATTTTATTTCATCTTGTTCACTAACTACAGTAATAGAATAAAGACAGACTTACTCTCTTTTCTTATCCTCCCTTAAATCTTATCCCCCACTCCCAAATTAGTCAACATTTCCTGCTATTGTCAATGGTTGAGAAGAAAAACCACCTTAGAGGCAGGGAGTAAGAATGACTTTTTCCTGAATTCAGGGGTATATGAGCCAACAGACTTCTGTAAAAACTAGTTAACATGTATTTTTCAGCTGTAGCAGTTGTCTTTACCTTCTTCTCATGGATTTTCAGTGGCTCCTGTGAGAAACAAGTCATTGGACTACAAACACCTCAACCTGATAAGGATCATAAGCAGTTAAAATGAGCAGTAGTAGACATATATAGTCCGCATGGTCTCAGACATTAAACTCTAGTAAGTAAAAAAATTTGGGAAGTTTTTCACTTCACATTAATTTTAAGAGATTGTGGTGAAAAACTAACATGTAACCGAGCAAAATGTGGTGGATGTTTACACAAATACACACACAAAAATATTAGTACCATCTTGCTCTCAGGATACCTATGGAGGCAGCAGCAACCAGCAACATTCAAGCAGTTGTTTGGCTTATTTTAACATTTATGCCCCAGCATCCCAGGGTACAACTGAATCAAATTAGCATAAATGCAGCTACAAGGAGATCACAGAACACAAAGATGTTTTGAAGATTGCAGAGGTTCAAAGGAAAGGTTTAATTGAATGTTACCACGTTGTTCCATTAGTCTGAAGAGAAACATAAACAAACTACAGGCTTCTAGGTGTCTAATTCCATTTTAGGAAACCTAAGACTGTGAACTCCACTTGCTCTAAAGAGAGTAGCAAAGGAACATAAGACCCTTGCTGGCATAGAATTTCTTGCACTATTCAAACTGCCAATAAGTAGATTAATGTATTTTGTGTCATTAACTTCAAATCCCTCAACTCTCCATATCTTACAGTGTTACCTTGTGTACCTGAGGTACCTTTCTTTTATTCCCTGCATACTTATGGATCACATGTTTTTAAAATGAAATTTAACTCAAACAACCACTTGCCTATTTTCCTAATCAAGTATATTTTATTGCTCTTTGAAAGAGTGAAGTCATAATTATTAGCTACTAGGAAGTTTCTACATCCTCATCAAAGTCACTGACAGTTGAGAGGAGACAGTTATCCCCCTACCAAACCAATGCATCTCATCTAATTTGTATTTATACAGATATATCTTTACACAGATCTGGTGTCTGTGTTTTCTTTAATTTTTTACGCAGGCTTCAGTTTTGATTCAGTGTTAGACACATGTGATGGTGTGGAGGAAACACAGAACCTGAACAAGGGAAAAGAGTGTGGCAGGTGAGGAGAGAGGGAGAACAAGAGAAGCATAAGAGCACACCTCAGATTACAGATAGGGTTATAATATCAGACACAGCAAAGCAAGCTAGTTGCTGTTTCAAGCAGCAGACCTGAGAACACTAGCGCACAGGAAAGAAAAGTGATACTAGTACACCAAAGAGGTGTATTTGGACACTTGTTGCCAGAGGTTGGTCGTGTATAGCTGGGGGTTCTCTAGCACAGACATAGAACGTCTACACAGACGAGACTGCAAGCTGAAAAGAACAGCAATCAAAGCATAAAGTATCTTCAAAGTCTGAACAACTTTTACATCTGAATTCAGGTACCATTACCAGTCTCAAAAGAAGCTGCTGGCATTGGTTTTGCATAAATTCACTAATTGGATCCCTAATGATTCTGTGATTCTAAATCCATGCTGGCCGGAACAATGTAACAGAGTATTTGCAGTCTCACACAGGCAAGTAGATTCCTTAAACGCTGATTTTAAAAGCAGCAAACTGAAAGTAAGTGTCTTACTGTTACATTCATCTTCATGGTGTGTGGCTGCTGAAGGAGTGTTGCAAATGCCTAGCTGACCTTGAAATCCACACAAACTGTTCAATCTTGCTATTCCTTTACTTCCTTACAGCTTCCATCTTAGTCTTTGAGCCAGCAAAAAGACAGAAGAATCAAAAGAAAAGTAAAAGGATGCAAGAAAAAAAATGCCTGCTAAAGGAAAAACTTCCCTAACTTCTTAGAAAGCCAGTACATAATTAACATTTCAAACAAATTTTAATAAAAGTCTTGAAAGTATTTAATATCCCAAATCAGTAACAGATTTGTCTTTGCACATGCATCTATACAATGGTATACACATTCACTCACAGGCTTTTACAAAGACATTTAAATATTGTTTAATTGTTCCTTTTCTTCTTTTCTTTTTAACTACTGAAACCATCCCCTTTAATTGCATGCCAAGGCCTGAGAGAGTTTAGTGGTGCTTGAAAACGTCCAAATAACGGAACTAACAAGACTAATTGGCACCAGAGGTACTGTGCACTTTGGTGACGTACACAGATGGAAAAAAAATAATCAGCATTTAGTGGTTTTAAAGCCATGTTTGTAAAGATTTGTTTTCTTTAAGGACTGTGCTGGTATTGATTTTCACAGAAGAGGAAGAAGACAAATGGGGTGTACACATCCTGTCACAATATGCATCCACAAAATACCTTCCAGACCCAGAAAAACAGACACTGAAAAGTATCACTTCCCATTTTTATTCTCTGAAAACATGCTGTGAGTGATTCTGGAGAAAAAAAGCATAGAGGAGAGGCACAGAAAATAATCCCTCAAATAATTAGCAGATTATTTATATTCATATTTCATCAGTGTCATAATCAAGTATATTCTTAGGCTTACACACAGGTTCCAGGTTCCAGCTTCTGTAAGTTCTCTACTTTTTTCAACCTTTTAATATTTATTCCTCTTCTTGCAATACCCAGCAGGAATTTTCCTTTGAGGTTGGCAATGTATAAAGGCATTCAGTATTTTACAGCATCATATGTCTTCTACATTCCTGTGTTGTTCATTAGCAGGTCGGACTATCTGCGTCTTACACAGGAATTGCACTAGACACGTGCATGTGGTCAAAAGCCTTCCACAATATCAATGGGATGAAACAACTTGCCCAACAGCTATTACAGTTTGAGAAGTTGTGGAGATTTTCTGAGCACACCTAATACGTCTGTACTCATGACATATACTCATAACTGAGAGGCAATGAAACAGAAAACTGATTGGCTGTAAATTAATAATAAAACCAGCTTCTGAAGTCCCCTGTGAGGTAAAGGAATATTCTTGCTTTTCTGTCCTAAAACCAGTATTATAAAAACAGGAGTGTGATGACAGCCAGAGAGCAATTTGTGGAAGTAGCATTATGTTCCAACAATGCTGCTGTGCATGAGTTTGTGCCTTTTCGCCAAACTTGTAGTAAGCTGGAAACATCAGCTCAGCAGGTCTGGTAACTTCACAGCAAGTGGTTAGCAAAGGTAGAGTAGTGGCAGTTCTAAGATTTTGAAATTTTACAACATTAATGATCCACGTCTTTGGTCCAATATAGCACCACAAGGTAAAAGGTGAAAAAGCTCCAAACCTCCATGCGATAGCTATTTTTATGCTGTAGCACAGATCAGTAACATACAGTTTGTAGTAACTGGATGGTGGTATCACTGATAAAAGACCCTTGTAAACATTAAAACCCAGGCAGATCTCCTGCTTTTTGATGAGGACTTGCTATGAGACACGAGAAGAAAGGGGGTTATTTTGTTCATGTGTGAGATGATTCTTCTCAGATGGGTGACAAGAGAAGACATCATAAAAGATGAATTTAATTTCTTCATTATAAGATCATTAACTATCCTCAGTTTTCAATCTGACACATGAAAACATTTACCTTACAAAGCCTTTCAATGAACATACTTTTGTGTTCTCACTTCCAGGTCAGGATCTGTGACATTACAGCACTGTCTGGAATTAGACCTGGGCTGTCTGGCCAACAAACAATGAGAATAACAGAGACTCATCAAAAGAGAACAATATTTGATTCTGCTTCAATAATTTGATATATTTGTTTCTCAAAGCTCAGTGCACAGAATGAATAGGTTGGCACTGCTAACTTTCGTGGTACAATAGTGCTTTTGAAACTGGCATATTGCCTGCAACAAATCTAATGCTCCTGGGCTTCTCAATGTACTTATTTTTTTATTAGCTGAATTATTATTTTATTTAGATGGTAGATCATGCTCAGACACCTGTGAAGTGGTATGCCTGCTCACAATGCTATGTAAGCTGTACTTTGATCCGTAAAGTATTATGAAAGTGATTTACAGTGGCAATAAGTGCTTTGGGTAAGGCTGTAAATTTATAAGTAAACATCTTGCCTGCAAAACTTATTTCAGCTACTGTGGCTCTCTGCAGATCCATAAAAACTCATGCATTTAGGTATTTAAATTTTGAGAAAAAACCAAACTCTCCTGAAAACTTCACATGATGTGAACACACTATTAACCATTAATTTAAGAATTAATAACCATTACATTTTCATTAGAGGATTTACTTCTGTTCGATGAACAGTTAATATTTTCAGCAAAGTAAAAAAATACAACCTCCAATCCTTAAGTGTTCACTAACAAAAAATAACAGTTATGAAAAAGAATAAGAAAAGTTGATAAAAATCCAAACAATCCAAGCATTGAAGAAAAACAATTAAATATTTTCAGGTGCACTACATTTCAGAGTATCATTACAAATCCCATCTGCAGGCTGTACAGAAAGTTTAACATATTCTTTCTTCTCTGAGTTCTCTGTATACTCTGTATACTCTGACTGTGATACCTAAAGAAAAAACTTTGACATCCTCTAGTTGGCATCTTTACTCTTCAGTTTCATAGACCTCTCTGAGGACTGTTGTGAAGATTATGTATCACATGCATAGAGACCTGCTGCTGTATCTTTGTTGCTTGGGGTCGTGCTCCTCTATTGTTACACATTCAGGCAGCTTACATTCAGTTGAAGGCATATGGGTGTTATTCTATGTATGGAATATATAGAATAAATCCCAATATTGTGGCACCCAATTTGGATAATATAGTATACCCAGTATGAGGACAAATACACAAAATACTTAAGCACATGAATACAAAATAGATATAAAAATATAAATATAAAAACCTCAGTGACTCTGGGACCTTTTTGAAAAGCAATGTTAACATTTCTTATATGGAATGGTAAATGTTCTTTTGGCAACAATCTTCAAATGACTGTTCTAGGAGTGGCAGTACAGTGTGGCATGAACACCCAGCTCTTTTGATTCAACACAAAGAACAAAGTGTAAGCCATGAGTTGGGGGCTTTTAAAACTAATATTCAATACATAGTATGTTAGACTGGTTAGAAAAGATTATTTCTCTCTCATACTTCAGCATTTGGAGTTGAAATACAAGGCAGAATGATCTGAGTGCTATGTTTTATTGCTGTTACTTTGATAAACAGAGGAAATGAAATAGGAAAAAGAAGTTCTTCCACAGATAAACTGGAGGATTTCAAACAGACATTAAGTAGGACAGACTGAATCAGTACCTTTTCTGAGAGTTCTGGCACAAAACTGGGGCCAAAGGTTAATCAGAGAGAAGAAAATAGTAAAAATTAGGGACAGGAAGAAATATGAAACTTTCTGAAAAATACCAGAAGATCACCTTCGGAATTTTCTTACCCTGCTTCTTTAGCACCTTTACCTCCCCTGCAGCAAATCAAGATCCTGATCTCATTACATGACAGCATAACAAGCTTTCTCAGAAAGGTATTCCATACAACCATCATTCACCAACAGGCTGCATCTGTATTTCAGCTTCCAAAAGCAAAAAAAAAAAAAAAGAGTAGCAGTTTCAACTGGGATTTTGAAAATGTCCACGGAACTATGCCTGATGCTCTTCAGTGTGAAAATAGTCTCTGAAGATTAGCCCTGCAAAGGCCTGTTTTCTTAGTTCACATCCTTTTCGTTCCCACTAGTAAATTAGCATGACTTCATACCCTTCAAGCCTTTTATTTTATTACTTTTAATGAAAGTAAATCCTGACACTAATGTTAGTGCCTCATCCTCCCTCATCTAAGTTGCACATCCGCTAATATCCTGCATTCCTGCCTCTCTTTGTAGCTATTCCTCATCCCTAATGATTTCTTCTGGCATTCCCCTTGAAAGCAATTACTAGCATCAAGCAGACACACTGTACCCTTTAGCCTATTTGCTGCAGTCGGACAGCTGGGAAGAGAGTCTTCAGCTTTTGTCACAGCTCCTTGGTGAGGGCACTCCTTCTGCCCCTTTCACTCCATGAGAAAAAGACAGTAACTTGAAGAGGGCATTCTTGATTAGTTTTCAGCTTTGGTGTCATAATTATTCAATCCTTCAGTTACAGCGTCTTCTCCGTCTTCTTTATGTTATGTACTTGTACACGTCACATTACATGAACACTGCAAATGAGTATCTGAGCCATTTATCCTGGTCTCTGAGATCAGCCTCACAGTTGAACAGTATGTGTTAAACATTTCACTGACTTTCTAATGGTCTCATTTCTATTGGCTTCTCCTCCCAATTCAGAGGAAAACAGACCTTTATTAATTCAGAACACATTTCAATTTTGCTCTCAGTGCTCAGGGGCAAGATGTTTTATTCTGGTGAATTTTGAAATACAGTGACTACTGAGTGCGCTCTAAATGGTTTGTATTTGTTGTGGCTTCCACAACAAAGTTTAGAGGTCAAATTTAGACATATTTTTTTTCAGACCTTCCGGAGTATCCTGCACTGTGCTGATCTCTTCTCTGGTGACCATTGACAGGACATGAGGAAATAGCATGAAGCTACATCAGAACAAGATCAGATTGAACATTAGGAAATGGCTCTTCTCTGAAAGGGTGACACACACTCCTCAGAGAAGCAGTCATGGCTCAACTCAACTAGACTTGATTGCTCAAGGCCTCATCCAACCTGGCCTTAAAGCACCTCCAGGGAGGCAGTTTCCACAGTCTCTTTGTGCAATCTATTCCAAAGCTTCTAAATCTTTCTACTGAAGAACTTCTTCCTAAGACCTAATCTAAACCTACTTGCATAGAGACAGGGATGTAATATGGGACAGTATCAAATGCCTTGCACAAGTCCAGGTAGATGATATCTACTCTTATTTAGCAAAGCAGTAACTGTTTCATAAAAGGCCACCAAATTTGTCAAGCAAGTATTGCCTTTGGTGAAACCTTGTTGACTGTCATTGATCACCTTGTTGCTTTCCATGTGCCTTAGCATAGTTACCAGGAGGGTCTGCTCCATGATCTTACCTGGCACAGAGGGAAGATTGACTGCTCTGTAGTTCCCTGGGTTTCCTTTGCTCCCCTTTTAAAAATGTGGGTTAAGTTTCCCATTTTCCAATCTGTGGGAACTTCACTGGACTGCTATGACTTCTTACTGTCTAGCAACTTCAGCCACCAGCTTCCTCAGAACCCCTGAAGGTGTGCACCTGTGCACTCATAAGCATCCCACACACTGACAGAAGGGGATGGAATAGGTGCAGCTATGCTCTCTACAGCAGTGCATGGAGGGAGGGAAGCAGCACATGCTGAAACCGTAAAGGATCAGGATGGAGATAAAGAGAAGCCTTCTTTGTGTGAGGACAGATAAGACCCCTAGGAAGGGAGGTTGTGTCATCTCCATCCTTGGGATTTCACATTCTCAGGAGGTAAAGCCCTGAGCAGCTTGGTCTGGGCTGTGCAGCTGAGGCTGCTTTGTACAGGAACTAGGATTTGAGGCCTTTCTGAGTCCCTTCCTATTTATTTTATTTTTTTTTCCTGCTAACCCACATGCTACCTGTCCTTTTCTTCACTTATATTAGAGTTTTGGATTAAAAAGAAACTAATGCCATAGAATCATAAGGGATCAGAAGGGACCTCAAAAGATCATCTAGTCTAATCCACCTGCCACAGCAGGATCACATAGACCAAGCCACACATGAACAGATCCACAGGGGTCTTGAACATCTCCAGAGAAGGAGACTCCACAACCCCCCTGTTATGGAGCAACAGCCTGTTCCAATGCTCCGTTACCCTCACTGTGAAGATGTTCCTTCTGAGATTTATATGGAACCTCCTATGTTCCAGCTGGCACCCCTTGCCCCTTGCCCTATCACCAGATGACCTTGAGAAGAGCCTGGTCCCATCCTCCTGACACCCACCCCTCACAGACATGAATGAGATCACCCCTCAGCCTCCATTTCTCCAAGCTCAAGAAACTCAGCTTCCTCAGCCTTTCCTCATATGGGAGGTGTTCTACTTCTTTCACCATCTTGGTTGTTCTATGCTGGACACTGTCCAGCAGCTCTCTGTCCTTCTTGAACTGAGGGGCCAAGAACAGGACACAATACTCCAGATGCAGTCTCACCAGTGCAGAGTAGAGGGGGAGAAGAACCTCTCTCGACCTGCTAACCACCCCTTCTTCTGATCCCCCCCCAAGATGCTGTTGGCCCTCTTGGCCACAAGAGCACATTGCTGGCTCATAGTCATCCTGCTGTCCACTAGGACCCCCAGGTCCCTTTCTCCTGCACTGCTCTCCAACAGGTCAGTGAAACAAAAACTTTCTAGGCAAGTTTGTTCCTCATAATTCCTAAAATTCCTTTTAGAAATCAAATATTCATTTTTTATTTAAAGCTACCATGTCATGCAAGTGGAAACCTTTACTTGCTCAGGCTTCGACAGTAATTGTTGAGATAAGGCAGTCAGGTTTTAAATTTCTTCTCATTAAGAAGGAATGATTGGAGGAATACCATGATGTTGAGTAGACTCACTGTCCAGTCAGCCATCATGATTCACCAGCATTATGAGTTTTCACCTTAAATTTCTCCTATTCTACATACACTAGAATTTTGGTAGGAATCTTGAGGGTTGCCCCATGATTCCACCATGAAGACCCTGATCTTGCAGATAACCACCTTGTAAATTTCATAAAGAGATGGCAAACATGTCTTTTTCACAAGTCAGGGAGATTACGTGGTGTCAGCTCTTTCAACAAGTATTTTGATGTCAATCACCATACGCTAATGACAGACATAAGAACCCAAGTGAAGCATGCTACTGATCTGGGACTGTTCAGTGAAGGGGGATCTCCTGTGTACAGAAACTGATAGAAGAGTGTAAAAATGACAGTCTGTCCACTAGTGCCCAGTAACTAGTAGCAGTTTACAGGAATTGTAACACAGGAGGTTCCCTCTAAACATCAGGAAAAACCTGATGTGATCAAGCACTGGCATAGTTGTTCAGGGAAGTTTACATAGAGTTTATGTTCTTGTAGACAGTCCAAAGCTGTTGGGACATAGTCCTGGGCAACTGGCAGTAAGTGCACCTACTTCAGATGACCCCCACAATCTGTTCTAATGCCACTCTGTGACCTCCATTTGCTAGACACAGTTGAACCATAAATTGGTACCTTGCAGACTTATAAGCCTTCTCATCACTGGAAAGAGAGGGGAAGGTGACAATTGTGCTACAGCAAAAGAAATGAAGCAGCAAAGTGGTGCAATGCCTTGTGAAGGTCACACAGGATGTATGTAGTGAAACCAAACAGTTGTTTTCTTCATGGTGATGAAGTTCATTCACATGTGATCCATTCATGAAGCACAGGCATACATATACATGATAGATGAGAGCAGATTATTTCCTACAGCAAATTTGCCGGCTGTTAGGCTACTTGTGTAGCACAGCCATCAAAGGTGAAAGGCAGCAAAAGTCTTTGCCAACAAAATCTTAAAATATTCAAGTTTCTGAATAACAGCACCGGTACATTTTTCAAGATAGGTGATTTCACCATGACATGACTGTTAGGGTGAAATAAGCAGTCCCTGCCCCTGAAAGAGGTTTGTGTTAGATACTGTTTAGAGGTGCGCACATGTCCAAGGGAAGTTACGCAAGAGACAGTATCTTAATCACCTCACTTGTTACAGAAGCTGAAATGTATGTTTCTATAATAATAATAACAGTGCTACACCACCCAGCTTGTAGTGGTCCAGCTGACGCTCAATGATCCATCAAGCCACATCTTAATCTTAAATATGTAAACAGAAGCTTCACCTTAATTCATCAAGGTGCAGCAGGCATGCTGGAGGGTAGGGATGCCATCCAGAGGGACCTGGACAGGTTGGAGAGGTGGGCACAAGCCAACCTCATGGGGTTTAACAGGACCAACTGTAATGTCCTGCGTGTGGGTTGAGGCAATACTAAGCACAGATACAGGCTGGGCAGTGACTGGCTGGAGAGTAGCCCTGAGCAGAGGGACTTTGGGGTGCTTGTGGATGCAAAGCTCAACATGAGCCAGCAGTGTGCACTTGCTGCTCAGAGGGCAAACTGGATCCTGAGCTGCATCAGGAGAAGTGTGGCCACCTGGCTGGGGGAGGTGATTCTCCACCTCTACCCTGGTGAGAATCCACCTGGAGTACTGTGTCCAGTTCTGGAGCCCTTATTACAAGAAGGATGTGGAAGTGCTGGAGTGAGTCGAGAGAAGGGCCACGAGGATGATCAGAGGGCTGGAGCACCTCTCCTATGAGGCCAGACTGAGAGAGTTGGGGCTGTTCAGTCTGGGGGAGGCTCCAAGGTGCTCTTATTGTGGCCTTGCAGTATCTGAAGGGGGCTACAAAAAAGCTGGGGAGGGGCTTTTTAGGATCTCAGGTAGCAACAGAACTAGGGGGAGTAGAGCAAAGCTGGAGATGGATAGATTTAGTACTTGATGTAAGGAGGAAGTTCTTCATGTGTTCTTCATGTGAGAATGGTGAGAGCCTGGAGTGGGTTGTCCAGAGTGGTGGTTGGGGCCCTGTTGCTGGAGGTGTTTAAAACCAGGCTGGATGTCCCTGTCTGTGGCATGGGGGTTGAAACTGGATGATCCTGTGGTCCCTTCCAACCCTGACCGATTCTGTAACTTTTTTCTAGGGAGAGAGATGGGGTGCTGTAGGGGGCTGCCTGGGGGATGTTGTAGAGTCTCCTTTTCCGGAGATGTTTGAAACCTGCCTGGGCTTGGTCTGGGTGATCTTTTGGGGTCCCTTATGATTCTAAGGCTACTGTAAGATATTCTCAGAACCTTTCCTGGGCTAAACAGCCTTGATTCCTTCAGCATGTCTTCACAGGAGAGGTGCTTCAGCCCTGTAATCACCCTCTTGGCTCTTCTATGGAGTTGCTCCACTTGTTCTATCTCCCTCTTGTGGTGTGGACTCCAGAATTGGACACACTACTCTAGGTGGGGATTTTCAAGAGTAGAGAAGAGGAGGAGAGAGGGGTAGAATGCACCTCCTTTACTGCTCCCACATCTTTTGATGCAGCCCAGGATAACCTAAAAAGCCCCTCCCCAGCTTTTTTGTAGCCCCCTTTGGATACTGGAAGGCCACAACAAAGTCACCTTGGAGCCTCCTCTTCTCCAGATATGGTTGGCTCTCTGGGCTGCACTCACACATTGCCTGCTCGTGTTGAGCTTCTCATCCACCAACACCCCAAGCCCTTTATGTGGAAGATGGCTCTCAGTCCATAAACCACCCAGCATGCATTTGTGCTTGGGATTACCTCCAACCCAGATGTAGGACCTTAAACTTGGTCTTGTTGAGCCTCAGGCAGTTAGCATGGGCCCAGTTCTCAAGCCTGTCACAGTTCCTTTGATGGTGTCCCTTCCCTCCAACATGTCAAACACACCACACATCTTGGTATCATTGGTAAACTTGCTGAGGGTGCACTCAGCGGTTGTAAAGGAGCAGTAACATCTCCCCTCAAATGCCATTTCTCCAGGCTAAACAACCCAGTTGCCTCATCTGTCCCTCATAAGACCTGTCCTCCAGCCCCTTCACTAGACCTTGTTGCTCTGCTTTGGACACTCCAACAACTCCATGTATGTCTTGAAGTGCCTAAAACTGAACTCGATACCGAGGAGGAAGTTCTTCACCATGAGAGTGGTGAGAGCCTGGAATGGGTTGTCCAGGGCAGTGGTTGAACTCAATACTGAAGATTAGGCCTCACTAGTGCCAAGTACAGGGGGAAGGTCACTTCTGCAGTCATGCTGGCCACACTTTTTTTTGATACAGGTCAGGATATCGTTGGCCTGCTTGGCCACCTGGGCACACTGCTGGCTCATATTCAGCCAAGCTGGCAATCAGCATGCACTAAAGCAGGTCTCCAACCACTCTTCACCAAGCCTGTAATGTTGCAAGGGGTTGTTGTGATCGCAGCATAGGATCCAACACTTACGGTTTCTTGTACAATTGATCTCAGCCCATTGATTCAGTCTGTCCAGGTCCCTCTGCAGAGCTTTTCTACCCTCAAGCAGATCAACATACCCACCCAATTTGTTGTTATTTGCAAACTTGCTGACAGTGCATTCAGTCTGTTCATCCAGATCATTGATACAGATGTTAAGCAAGACAGGTACCAGCACTGGGCCCTGTGGCATACCCCTTATGACCAGTTGCCGACTCAATTTCACTTGATTTGATACAACCCTCTCAGCCTGCCCATGCTTCTAGTTTTCAACCCAGCGAAGAGTCTTACCTGTCTTAAACCATGGGCCACCAGCTTTTCTAGAAGAATGCTGTGGGAGATGGTGTCAGATGCTTTGCTGAAGTCTGGGTGAAAAATGCCCATGGCTTTCCCCTCATCCACTAGGCAGGTGACCTGGTCAGAGAAGGAAACCAGCTTGGTCGTGCTGGTCATGCAAGAAGTGCCCTCATAAACTCATGCTGGCTGGCCCTGATGTCCTGGCTATCCTACACTTGCTATGTAGGCATGCTGAGGATAAACCACTCCATATATTTCCCTGGTACTGAGGTCAGGTTGAAAGGCCTGTGATTGGCCAGATATTTGTTCCTCCCCTTCTTTTTTGATCACATTAGCAAGCTTCCAGTGTCTGGGATTTCCCCTGTTAGCCAAGAGCAAGCTTCTCTGCTGGCAGCCTCAGCAATCTTGAATGGATCCCATGTGGTTCCATAAACTTGTGGTGGTGTAGCAGGCCAATACCTGCTTCCTCTTGGATGTGGAAAGTGTATCCTGCTCTCCGTCCCTGTCTTCTAGCCCAGAAGTCTGAATACTCTGAGGATAACTGGACTGGTCAGGCTTTACTGCCAGGTATAAAACATAGGATCATCATAGGATCAT
>VZRI01002411.1:17434-54579 GCA_013397515.1 Upupa epops | reverse complement strand
GTCCAGCCTTCCTGGACACCCCTTGTCCTCCAGGTCTGTACCCCAAGGGACTTTCCCAACCAGTGTTCTGAAAAGGTTGAAGTCTGCCCTTCTGAAGTTCATTGTGGTAGTTTTGCTGCCCCTCCCCTCCTTAATTGTCCAAGTATTGAAAACTATCATTTCATGATCACTAAGCCCAAGACAACCTCCAACCACCACATCACCCACCAGTCCTTTTCTCTAAGTAACAAGTCCAGCAAGGCCCTTCCCCTGGTGGGGTTGCTTACCAGCTGTGTCAGGGTGTTATCTTCCACACATTCCAGAAACCTCCTGGACTGTTTCCTTCCTCCTGCATTATATTCCCAGCATATGTCTGGTAAGTTGAGGTATCTCACAAGAACACCAGCTTGTGATTTAGTAGCTTGAGCAAGTTGTCTGTAGAATAAATCATCAGCTTCCTCATCCTGGTCAGGTGGTCTATAACAGACTCCCAACAGGATGTCCATCTCATTGGCCTTCCTCATCTTTACCCACCAACATTCCACTGCACTGTCACACTTGTTGACTTCCATGCAGTCAAAATACTCTCTATATCAGAGAGTTACCTGACCACCCTTTCTAGCTTGTCTGTTCTGTTTGAAGAGCTATAGCCATCCATTGCAGCATTCTTCTCATGAACCATCCCACCACATTTCCCCCCACGTAATGATGACTATATCATAGCTGTCATGGTGCACAATGGCCTCTAGCTCCTCCTGTTTGTTGCCCATGCTGCGTACATTAGTGTAGATGCACTTGAGCTGGGCTAATTACTTAATCCCCAGCAACCGCTTGTCATCATTAGGCTCAATCTAGCAAGCCCAGTTTTACCCCCTTCCCCCTTCAGACCTAGTTTAAATCAGCCCAGCTGATTCGGACCTTTTAATCAGCCCAGCCAGCTCAGATACAAAGATCCTTTTTCTGCCTTTGAGACAGATGAACTCTGTCTATTATCTGCAGACCCTGTGCAGTGTACAGCCCCCCATGTTCAAATAACCCAAAATTCTGTTGGTGGCATCATAGTACCAGTTAATTGGCTGGGTCTTCCTTCCTCTTTCATATTCTTCCCTGCCACTGAACAAAAAAACACCTGGGCTCCTAAGCCCTTGGCTGATCTCCCCAGGGCCCTGAAGTCTTTTTAAATTGTTTCCATATTTCTCTCCATAACATCGTTACCAGCCTGGGTAACCAGTAGTGGGTAATAATCTGACAAACATACCTGATCAGGATGCTCCCTAGTAATATCTCTAACCCTGGCCTCAGGAAGGCCAGGGTTATTCAAACGGTGGTCTGTCAACTCTCGCTTTTTAGTTTGGGGTTTGGGTTTTTTGAGAAAACTAATAACAGTAAGGAATTAAAACAATCACATACTTCAGCACCCCCCTCACCCATCTACTCAGCTAACATCATCAAGACAAGAATCTTACTTAAATATAAAGGAATACATCAGAGGGTGGCAGTAAACTATGAAAGGTTTTGCCCAACTAATAAATAGCCTTATAAATAATAAAAAAAAAGTAAAACCCATTTAAAACTCGACAGAATAATTTAAAATTTCATGAACAATATCATATTGCTATCCTAATGGATATTTTTCCTCACTTACTATACTGTGTATTTCAGTAGTTTTGCCTACTATTAAGCAATAAGACATTCTTTAATATAATGCAACAAAACAAAACCAAAATGACAAGCAAACCACAAACACCTCAAAATACATATTTGTTTTGCTATTTGGTATTTTGAAGACAAGACATGGAGTGTTTCTAAGGCACAAGGCAATGTTTTTCTAGAACTAAGGTCTACAGTGTACTACTGGGAATAGCAGGCAGAATGGCTTCCAGCATTAGACTGCATGTCACTGCTGAATACAACAGGTTCTGCCCTGACTTTGTCGTTACTCAGTTTCACTGTGTCTTTCCTTAGCCATCTCTTAACCATATCCCTTCTTAATGGGGTTGCACCTGAAAACACACATGAGGCACTGGAAGATATCTGTCTAAAGAGGCTTTTTTTCCCCTCTTTAATGTTGCTGCTCTCTGATGTGAATCTCCTTCAATAAAGACACTTTAGCTTCATGAAACTTCTTACAATACATTCACTTCCTAGTCTAGGGTATATTGTGATAATGAAATCATGACAAAATAGTAGTAAGACAAGCCACAGGCACTGGACTCAGGTAAGGGGACTAAACCAAATATTTATCATATTACACCAAACCTTTGTGATAAAACTACAACTTTGTGCTTCTGGTGATCCCTCTTTAAAAGTAGCCTGAATCTGGCCCTGGAAGAAACCAGCACTGTTCCACTAAAAATTGGTGTGATTATTGAGTACATTTAAGTAGCAAATGTTAAAATCCCCCCATTTAAAATATGATTTCTATATGTGGGGATTCAACCATTTTGCAAGACTAACATGTCCACCACACAGACTGAGAAATGTGCACATTTTGCATTTCACAAGCTTCTTGATTTTTTTTTCCAATTTCAAACCAAGAGATATTTAGCCTTTAAAACTGCTCCTCTGTATTTACCACACTTGGTAATTCTTAAAACTCCATAAACTCTAACCTGCAATGTACAACATGTACTACTGCTTGCCATTACTTAGCTGCAAAGAAACAGCCATAAGGATTGTGAGTTATTACTTTATATCACAGAAAGAAAACCTCTACTATAGGACATTGACTGAGAGACTATAAGACACATAAAATACTCTCAAGTCAGCTGTGAGATAATTTCTGTACTGTGAGCCTCAGCAAGGAGCTGTGAATCTGAATCAACTTGGAGGCTGAGCTACCTTCTTTATCCCTCCAGGTCAAACCAAAGCACATTTGCCGGGCTGAAAAGGGAAGTCTGTAGTCCTGATGCATCTGGTTTTACTGTTTGACTGTTCTGTCACCGTTGTTCAGTTTACATTTTGTGAATTTTATGCATTCTATTGGCATTCATTTTTTCAATTCTGAAAAGGAAGTCTACCCTTGTAGCAGGATTATTTACAGCAGGATTATTATTACACTTAAAAGGGAGAAGGAAGAAAAGAATACTAAAACCAGTCTACTCTTATATAGAGCATGTCATAATTTCTAGTATTCTTTGACCTGAAGTGTTAATAAAATTACTAGCAGACCGTGGTGTATTTGTTACTATCACATGATAGCATACAACAGAAATGAATGAGATGCCTTCATACCGTTT
Source organism: Upupa epops (assembly GCA_013397515.1). Taxonomy (NCBI): domain Eukaryota; kingdom Metazoa; phylum Chordata; class Aves; order Bucerotiformes; family Upupidae; genus Upupa; species Upupa epops. Next base: position 51,361 of record VZRI01002411.1, on the reverse strand, counting down.
TTAAATGTTTTAGATATCTTCTTAAGAAGCAGGTGTCAAATTATGAAATCTATCAGAGAATTCTGTGTTTTCCCTGAAGATTTATTTATATAAAAGCAAACACAAAAACTTAATATGATTTCTGGGGCTTTTTAAAAAATAAGATCCTATAGAAAGAAAAAGGTGAGTACTTTCAAATATGGAAATACTCCCATTTGAAATTGCTGTACAGCATGTGAAGAACCTCTCATCTCCAAGTGAATCATTCTAGTCCACTACTGCTGTACTGGCAGAGAGTCTACAAAGACCAGGGGAAATACTTCAGTTAAGGATTCATCCTTGGGTTGTGATAGTTCTGATGAAAGGTTTTTTGAGGTTGGTTAGTTTCATGTTTAGTGTGTGGGATGTGTACTTTGCAACCAGCATAACCCTCCAGAGCTAAATCTTTAAGTATTGGACAGGTTTTTTTGAGGAGAAATGCTACATGGGGAAATTTCATCTGTAAAGACAAAGTTTCTGTATCGGATTTGGCTGGAATGGAGTGGATACTGCCCATGATATCTCTCATGGTGCTATGTTTGTGGTGGTAGATGAAGGAGTGTTGATAACACACCAGTGTTTTGGCTGCTGCTGAGCAGTGCTCAGACAACACCAATGCTGTGGGTATTTTTTTTTCTTTCCTGACTCCATCTAAGGAGGAATAAGGAGGGGCTGGACCAGCTAACCCAAACTGTCCAAAAGGATATTCCGTAAGGATATTCCATATCAAGTCTTGATGAGGGGAAAGAAGAAAGGGGGGAGGGTGGGGAGTGTCTTCTGAAGCAACCACTATGTGTATTGGAGCCCAGCTTCCTAGAAAGGTAGCTAAACACCTTCTGCTGGTGGGAAGTAAAGAATAATCTTTATTATTTGCTTTTATTTGCCTTTGCTTCCTTGCATGCCTTTTACTTTCCTCTTTATTAAACTGTTGCTGTCTTGACCCAGTAGACTCTTTTTATAATTTTTTCTCCTCTGTCTGTCCAAGAAGGGGGAGTGATAGCTCAAGCTTTCACTGGTGGGCACCTGGCCTTCACACAGGTCCAAGCCACCACAAGTTCCAAGCTCAGTCTTGAAGTGCATAATTTGTTTTAAAGACCACTTTCCTGCTAAGTAAAATTAAACACGTGGAGGCTAGAGAAAAGTGAAAAGCACTCAGGAACATAACAATGGCATAGATAAAAATAGTTCCATTCTATGTTATATTTTCAAAAGAAGCCCACAGACAGGTTTTAGAGCCAGTGAAACCAATTCCCATGGGGGTTTAATGCCTGAGAAGATGGCTCATGCCAAGGCACCCTCATCAAAATGACCAACATGCAGTTTGTAGCAAATCTGAAACTCCTGACCAATTAAGGTTCTCCATGAGATATAAGAGGTAAAATCTATCAGGAGATGCAGGAGAGGGCAGTTACAGAAGGCAAGGCCAAAGCAGCAGCTGCGTAGCTGGAGACAAGGGGTTGGGGGTTCTTTTAATGGGATACATGCTCAAACACATGAGCAATTAAGGACAGTCACATCAGCATTTGTAAAACCTAATTATCCTGACACTTATGCTCCACTGCCACAACTTGCATCCCAGAAGACCTGATTTCAAAAGTTTAAAGAGCCTCTGTGGTTGCTGAAATAATTGGCAAAGCCAACCCCCCTTTAGCCAGAAAGGGTTTTTGAACACATTTAGGGGAGAAGGGAAGGGCATTTTCCTATACTGTCAAAATATTTTTATGAAACAGGTCCATTTTTCAGTTAGCACCAATCTTCTGTTTTCAGTTCCAGATTTTTGACTTCCAATGGTTATGGAAACACAATTGTTTTCCACTGACCAGCTTTGTCCTGCAGCTTACGGGATGACACTGGACTCATCCTGTTTGTTGTGGCCTCCAGCAGCCCCTGTGCCAGCCAAGAAGCAGCAGCAAGCTGTCACTTCCCACTACACTCACACATGCCTACACACTACAAAGGCTTCTCTAGAAACAGATTGCTTTGATTGCAAGTTATATGGGTCAGCTTTTGTCCAGGGAATCACCACTGGTGAAGAATCAGAGTATCTCACTGTTCTACCACACCAGTGTATGTTTTAATGAGCTACCTCAACACAGTAGCGAGCTGTCATCAGCAGTATGCTAGAAAGGCCTCTCAGGAATTATTCAATAAGATTCTACCACCACACAAAAGGGAATTGCACATTTGTTAATTATTATTGGCAACATCCTGACAAGGTATTGGGAATGTTTCCCCTGCTTCCCTTGCAGCTTAGATGTCTTCTCAATATTGCTAAGAAGCATCCTTTCTAAGGCTTATAAAATTCTATCCAAGAAGTAGTTTTAGAGAAGTGGAGAAAAAACATTTCCATCAAATGCATTTGTATTTCAGGTATTTCCCAATGGCACAGGCTCCTCATCTTCCAACTGGTAATTACATGAATTCAAAATGATGTCATTGGTGTACTAAATATAGTTCTCAAAACCAAAACATAAATAAATCACTCTGAGAATATCCACTGAATAAAGTATCTGTACATTGCTATTGTTTTAAGGTAACCAGTAAAGGAATAGAAAATTCAGTTTAGACCACCACTGAAATCAATTACTACATACTTCTATTTTACTAATCCCATCTTTAAGCTTATCCTTTCAAACATGGGTTTTCAAACTCACAAAAGAAATCTGTGGTCATTTGTTATTATTAGTGGAATATCCACAAAAGCTAATATTTCAGTTTTCAATTCCATTTTTGTTACTCAGTGCATTCAACCATTGAATCACCCCTGGTTATTTTATTTCTTTGGTGTGGGTGTGGGTGTGAATGTCTGTGTTTTAAAGCACAACCATGTTGACTGGATACATGAATACTGCCCCTACCTGGAAAGAATATCAGTTTTTCTACAGCACTTGTGTCAAACATAAGTACATTCTTATTCTGCAGTGCTTAAATACTTTAGAATATAAATCATAGAATCATAGAGTTGTTTAGATTGAAAAAGACCTTTAAGATGATCAAGTCCAGCCACTAGCCTGACTGTCTCAAGGCCACTGCTAAACCATGTCCTTAATCTCCGTACCTACATGACTTTCAAACATGTCCAGGAATAACAATTGAACCACTTCTCTGGGCTACCTCTTCCAAGGCCCAATGAAGAAGTTTTTCCTCATGTCTGACCTAAAATTTCCCTGATGCCATTTCCTCCTGTTTTATCGTTTTGTTATTTGGGAAAAGAAACCAACACCTACTTCTCTACACCCTCCTTTCAGGTAGCAGTAGACAGCAATAAAGTCTCCCCTTGGCCTCCTTTTCTTCAAACTAAACAGCCCCAGCTTCCTCAGCTACTCCCCATAAGGTTTGTTCTCCATACCCTTCACCAACCTTGTTGCCCTTCTTTGGACCCTCTCCAGCACCATAGGCAATTTCTAATGTAATAAAACTGTTCTGAGAAAGACTTTTGGAGGTCCCTTCCAACACAATACATTCTACAAATCTGTGATTCTATGAAAATAATATCCCATTGGAAAGAGTAACCTCATCAAAGGTTAACAGTATTCTTGAAGTCAGTCCAACACTGTGTGACTTGGCCTACACAGCTGCTCAAGGCAGAGGGAGAAGGATGCTTTCTCTTTCATCTCTCCCCAGCAAAGTAACTAATCAAAACTGCTGTCCTTAGACCTCACAGGGCAACTTGCCTCAGAACTTGAACAGAGGAGCATGATGAAGACATGCACTAAAACAAACTCCTAGCTCCTTTAACTAACACTGGGATGTACTAGATGAACATGCTCAGGAAACAGACACAAAGCACACCACTGCCTATGGGAAGCAGAGCCTAGGTTAAGGAAGGAGAAAAAATCATTCTGTATCACAGAACAAAAATCATGAATTAGGGAAACCAGCCCAAGTGGTTTACACCATGCATACCCAGCCTGAAATGCCCTAACAACCCAAGAAGAAACAATTATTTTGCCCCTTACTCTTACAAAGAGTCATATTGTTCATATACTAAGGGTGAATGAAAATTGTGGTGCAAAGACTGCTTGAGGATTTCCAGTTTTCCACTCACAGGTGTGTTTTGTGTTTAAATGCCACAAAACAAACAATAATTGTTTTCCACATATCCCACCATGTTCCTTAGTGACTAAGCTTCACCAATTAGTAACACTATTTAGTGATACTAATTACTGCTCACTATTAATAAAGTGAGCAGGTACAAACCTAACCACTTTAATAAATGCATAAGATTCTTGATGAACTTTTGAGGTCCCTTCCAACCCATAACACTCTGTGATTCTGTGATTCTTAGGCTGGACTAGTATTCAAAGTGAAATGGTTAAGTAAAAAATAGGAAAATCAGCATTCAGAGGTCAATATTTGTATTGCCAAGATCATATAATTTCTTTTAACCCCAGAGATAGCATTCTCTATGAAATATAGAACATATTTGCACTAAAACCTGACAATTTTTGTTCAGCTTGCACAAACTGAAAGCCTGCCTTTACATTCAGAAAATGAATGCATTGTTTCTTAACAAATAGACAAGGCAAGACACAGAGTATATACAGTAAACCAAATCTGGAAAAACACTGTTAGTGTTTCTTTGACTGTGCAATTACATATTTGGAAATGTTATAGTTTATTATGTATGTTGTTTGGAAAACTTGATTTGGAAGAGAAGAACTCCCATGTAACAGCCGACTGTAGTAAAAACAGAGCATTGTCACAGTTTCCTATAGATTTTACTCAGCTGCTTTGCTCCTAAATTGTACTTTGATTTGCTTCAACAGTGTTGTAGGGAGAAAGTTTCTGTAATTACAGACTGAGATTACATCTCTTACATGTTGGATGACAATTTAAGTCCACAGCCAAAAAAACAGGAGCTGAAAAATTTGAGAGCTTTCTTTATACTCAGATCTGTTCTAACAGTATGCCAGATAATTCAGTCATTTCAACACACCTGTTTTCATTTTCTAAAGTGTTCTTAAAAACCTGAAGTTTAATGATTATTTACTCTACAAAGAATCAGTGCAGAAGCAGATCTGTAGTTATCCTGAAATGCCCTTTACAAGGCTGCAATTAAATTATTCTTCCCACTCTTCTGATTTCCAGGTTCCCAGTGGTAAAAGAAAATTAAATCAGAGACTACCACTAATGTTATCATAAGTAGAAGATTTTCCTTCCGAAGTGCTAAATTGCCAATTAAAATATAAGTATCCAAGAGAAAACTCAATACAAACAGTTTTGTAACTATGATATAGAACTGATCCACAGAACAAATACAGAGCAAAATGTTCTTAAATAAAACATGTTATGGCAATCAGTCTGTTATTGCCTTGATCTAGGTGATCCTGCTCTGGCAGGGGGATTGGACTATATGATCTTCCGATCCCTAACATTCTGTGATTCAGTATTATTTTAGGTAATTAAAAAAATAAAAACACTACCAAATTACTTAGGATTTCCCAGGAGAAGAATTTTTGGGTTTATATAGTGTGCCTAGAAATCTTGAAATATAGTAACACAAATATACACAGACCAACTCCAAACCAAACCAAAGATTCATCTATACATAGTGATTTACAATTCTGAGGTAGCTTTGGAAAAAACATGTAAGTCCAAAGAACATCGTCTTCTTAAGATCTAAAGAAAAGCCAATTAAATTCAGGCAAATGGCCTTTTGAACTCTTAGGACATAAGCTTTTTGTGTTTGGTCTTTGCATTTTTCCCTTGTTTATGTATGCCATAGAATCATAGAATCATTAGGGATCAGAAGGGACCTCAAAAGATCATCCAGTCCAATCCCCCTGCCACAGCAGGACCACCTAGACCAAGTCGCACAGGAACACAGCCAGGTGGGTCTTGAATGTCTCCAGAAAAGGAAACTCCACAACCCCTCTGGGCAGCCTGCTCCAATGCTCCATTACCCTTATTGAGAAGAAGTTCCTTCTGATATTTATATGGAACCTCCTATGTTCCAGCTTGCACCAATTGCCCCTTGTCCTATCACCACATAACACTGAGAAGAGCCTGACTCCATCCTCCTGTCCAGAGATTTGCACAAATTCTCAAGCCAAAACCTATACAAGCCAATTGAAAAACTCCTTTCATATGGGCACCTCTTAGGCCATTCCATTGAAATACAATATAACTGTAGTCTGGACATTGGTTCTTTACCAACATCGCTATTTTAATTTTCTCAACTCAGGTATTGTCATCTGTGTAGCTGCAGTATGCCAGTACAATCTTGCTCTATATCAGGATGTCTTATTTCCCCTTCCATTACAGAATACATTCCCTTCCCCCTGAGTATTCTCTTTATCAAAGAATCTGTAGACAGACACTTTTTTAACTGACAAAATTCTGATGTGCAAATAAAACTGAGACTAACTACTGCAACAGAAATCCCATATGGTCATGTAAGCCTGCAAAGACTCCTCAAATTTCAGAGGATGTGTTGTGCAGGAGCTAGGTGGTGGCAGAAGAGAATTTCTGGGATTTCTGGATGCCAGCCATACAAGCTAAGAAATTGCCAAGCACTTGCAGAATAGAGTATACAGAAAGTGGATGAATCTGCTGCAAGAACTAAACATATAGGTAAAAAAAAAAACCAAGGTAGCAGTTATTACAGAAAGTAATGTCTTGTTTCTACATTAAACAAAAGATGGCAACAATATTTTTTTTTAGTAAGTTATCATAGTTTTTCCTTTATTTGTAACCTTTCCATATTCCATGCAAATATCCTTCCAGATAGTCTATCCAGTGTTCAAGACAGTCTTGTGATATTTCTGTTTGATACCAACGACTCAAGTGGTTGAACAGTTGACAGACTTTAGTGCCAAAATATATTGTGCATATACAAGATAAAGAAGGCGAGATCTCTTTAGGGGTTTTTTTGGTCAATCCATGCAGCATGCACATATAAACACTGTCCACTTACATATATGCCTGTGTGTATATATAATCCATGTGCACATCTGAAACAAAATATTGACACTGATTTGTTTACTTTTAAATTTACTTCTGAACCTAGTTTGAGAAGGTAACAAGAATCAGTCACATTAAGAACTTTAGCACAGAGGAACCATAAAAGAATAATTAAAGTCTCTCTTGAGTAAGATCATTTAATAAGTCTTCTAAATGTTAAGAGGCTTTATACATTTTAAAGAAATAATAATTTCCCAAATGCAATGCCATGATATTGCCCTTGAGAGATAAGAGATAAAGCGATACACATATGCTGAATACATGGATATGAAGGAAGTGGTTACCTTGGCAACAACAACCACGGAAAAACTTCCAACTACTAAATTAGAATAGTGAATATTGGAGAAAATGTTTTTTTCTCCCCAGTCAGATCCTAAATGTAAGGGGAGGTTCACTTATAGACTTTGAGAGCCTTAGACTTTCTGCATGTAAATTACACTTGCTTTATCTCAGCTGCCTCCAAGTTAGAATATATAGCACTTGTGTATTATTTGGTTTCTACTGATTTCCAAGTTCAAAATAATTTTTTCTTACCTAAAGAAAGCTGCAGGCATATTTGAATAGGCTGACCTTGCCACCATGGTCTGCAACTGCAGATTTTCTTTATATTGTAAATGTAAGTAAAACAAAAGAGTGTTTTAAAGAATTTTAACGGGCAGCTTTCAAACACAGAGGTACATGTAAGAACCTTATTTGAGAAAAATGTATTTGCAACCATTATGAATAGCATTTTCACAGAGCACCTAACGAATCAAGGAATACAGTTTCAACTGGAGAATTCCACGTTCCCCAGTCACTTTGCTGTTTCTGAAAATCCTGTGTCACAGACAGCTTTTAGTAGATGTGATCCCAGGAGCATTTCCACAGGACAGCATTCGCCACAAGCAGACAAACCACGTTTTGTTTAGAACACTTCAAAGAACTGGGGTTGTGCATGTGCAACAAGCCACACAAAATACTTCCAAAGCCAACAAATCTATGATCTGTAACAAAAGAGCAGAAGTCACAGCTCAGTGTGTAGTAACAGGAGGAGAACAGAAAACAGCAAGGATGCAGTTGACTTGAGCAGGCATCACTAAAACAAAACAGCACTTCCAAGTGCTGTTTGCACTTTGCTGTTTTTGCACCATACACATTGGCAAAGATGATGAATTCCTATTCATACAATCATGTCTTCCTTACACCAAATAGTTTCTCCTCAGAGCAGATTCACAGTTAACCATTCATCTCACAGACACAAAGTACACCTATCAATTTGCACTAATGATTCTGACTTATTATAATGTAAATTACCTATTAGGATTTTGCTTTTCTTTGATGTGGTCAGCCTCTATAACGATTTCACATTACTTAGTTATCACTCATTTAGAGATACCTTAAAACAGGAAGTTGGCATGTACATTTTGGCCTGGCCATCTATTTGATGGACAATGGGGTATGAGGGTTATGCATTTTACTTTGTTGAGTTTACATTTTTACCTTGTTTAATACAGAGTCACAAAATACTTTTGGTTGGAAAAGACCTTTAAGTTCATCAAGTCCAACATTTGACACAGCATTGACAAGTCACCCATAAACCACATCCCTCAGCACTATATCTGTATGCCTCTAAACATATATATGAAGAATGCTTTTGTCTCTTCTGTATTTATATATGCATATATATATCTATTCTTAAATACCTCCAGGAATGGTGATTCCACCACTGCCATGGGTAGCCTATTCCAATGTTTGATAATCCTGTTGGTGAAGAAATTCTTCATAACATCCAGCCTAAACTTCCCATGGTGCAACTTGCAACCATTTCATCCTATCCTACCGCTTGCCACCAAGGAAAAGAGACTGTCTCCTTCCTCACTCCAACCTCCTTTTCTGGTACTTGTAGACAGCAATGAGGTCTTTCCTCACCCACATTTTCTCTAAACAACACCAGTTCCTTCAACTGCTCCTTGTAGGACTTGTGCTCCAGACCCTTCACAAGCCTCATTGCCCTTCTCTGAACATGCCTCAGCACTCCAATATCCTTCTTGTAGTGAGGGCAGAGGGCCCACGACTGAACACAGACTTCAAGGTGCAGCCTCACCAGTGCTGAGTACGTGGAGGGCAATCACTTCCTTACTCCTGCTGGCCACGCTATTTCTAACAGAAGCCAGGATGCCATTGGTCTTCTCAGTCACCTGGGCAAACAGTTGGCTCATGTTCAGGTGACTGTGAGTCAATACCCCCAGATCCTTTACTGAATGCAGCTTTCGAACCACACATCCCCAAGTCTGTAGCCTGACCCAGGTTTATTACATCTCAAGTGCAGGACCCAACACTTGGCTTTGTTGAATCTCATATGATTCAACATGTTCCAGCTTGTCTACATCCTTCTACAGAGCCTTCCTAACCTCCAGCTAGTTAATAAAGATATTAAAGAGACCAAACCCAATCATACAGAACCCTTGGGAACACCACTTGTGACCAGTGCCAGCCAGATTCATCTCCATTCACCACCATTCTTTGGGCCCAGCCATCCAGCCAGATTTTTATCTGGTCAAAGTGTACTTATTCAAGCCTTGTACCATGAGTTTCTGATGGAGAATGCTGTGGAAAACAGTGTCAAAGGCTTTACTGAAGTCCAGGGGGACAATGTCTGCAGTCTTTCCCATCATCCACTAGGCCGGACACCTCGATGTAGATTGAGAACACATTAGTCTGGCAGAACCTGCCTTTCACAAATCCATGCTGACCAGGCCTGATTGTTGGCTAGGTGCTGTGTGATGGCACTCAAGAAGACCTGCTCCCTGTGCTTACCTGGCACTGATGTCAGCCTGACGTAATATTGTATTTTAATTTGTGTTCACTACGCTGTACAGCTTTCCAAGAAAAGAAATACTTTCTGAATACTAGTCTAATAATATAATTATTACTAATTATTAATCTCTTCAGATAAAAGCATGGCTATAAAATCATGAATCAGGCAAACCTCAGGTGTGACAATTTCCAGCTGTCCTACCATAACAAGATAAAGGGAATGTTATCATATCCAGCATGGTCAGATACGGCTTCCTTCTGAGTCACATCAGATAACAGAATTAATCTGGTGAAGACAACTGGTCACTGCAAATAAAAATCTCTGCCTATTCCACCTCCAGTTCTACATATAGCTGCCACCCAGATGCATCAACTGACAAGACTAGAAATTCTCATTTAGTTTACAGATGTACATGGCAATTGTTAGGAGCAAAAACTGGGCAAGGAAAATGTTTTAATTGTGTTCCGTTCCCTTCCATGGGAAAGAAATTCACTATGGATCATACTGGTGGATACACATGTTTAGAGGAAATGCTGAATTCAGCTTGTGTCCTGTGTCACTTCTCAACACACAGTATCACAGTATCACAGTAATGATGAGGCTGGAAAAGACCTTAAAGATCATCCAGTCCAACCTAAAACCAACCAAGTAAACCTAAACATCTGACATCTAGATCATGCCACTCAGCACTTCATCCAGACTAACCTTGAACACCTCCAGAGACAGCACTCGACCACCTCCATGGGAGCCCGTTCCAAAATCAGATCACTCTTTCAGTGAAAAACCTTTTCCTGATNCCATTAGCCCTCTTGGCCACCTGGGCACATTGCTGACTCATGCGAAGTTTACTGTCCACCAGTACCCCAAGTCTCTGTCTGCCTGAGTACTCTCTAAGAATTCCATTCCCAGCCTATAGTTCTGCCTGCACTAGCACCTCTCTAACATGAGTTAACTGTGACCACACTAGTCAATTACTGTGATTCCATTCTAACAGTGATCTGATGCTGCTCATAGGCTGCACAAAATGCAGAAACTTGTCTCCAGGTACATATGTGTCCAAGATACACTTAACAGGAAACAAAGACCATATACTAGAAAATGAAAGATGTACTAAGTATCCAAATTAGGAAGAGACAACTCAAATTCAGATTTCAACTGCCTCAATAGGTTACAACAAAATTATGCATAGTGTTACAGATATTTCTTATAATAATCAATGCAACCAGACTAGAACAGTTTCATGGCACAGTACCATAATTAGCTGCAGCATCCTGGTACAATTATGTAAAGCAAGAACTACTAAACTACCCTCTGAAAACTTCAAATAACTTTTTTATTTCTAACTGTCCAGAAATACTATGTAACTATATTATGATCCAGAGTCAACTGATAAATTATTGGATTACCTTATTCCAGGCTCTGAATTAGTTTTGTAGTTGTTTATCACTGGACTGAGAGGTACTCCCTGTTAATAAGACATAAATGCCAGCAAAATGTGGATCTATGAACATTGTTCTAATTAGTATCTTTATAAAAGCATAGGCTTTGTTTCAGAGTTATGTAGTTCAGTAATTAGTATAAATATGAGAGGAAACTTCTTCACAGTGAGGGTGACAGAGCACTGGAATACCTTGCCCAGGGAGGTTGTGGAGTGTCCTTCTCTGGAGACATGTAAAACCTACCTGGATATCTTCATGTGCTACTTGATCTAGGTGATCCTGCTCTGGTGGGGGGATTGGACTAGATAATCTTTCAAGGTCCTTTCCAATCCCTAACATTCTGTGATTCCGTGATTTATTTCATGCATTTCTGTGATTAATTTCCAGATGACAGCTCACTTCAATACAATTTAATAGGAAGATACTTTTTGTGTTGCATTCCTGTAAATTTGGGTAGAGACAGTATTCAACATATAAACCTGTGACTAAATCAATATTCTGCTGAAATTCTGTTCAAATAAGCTTTGGTAGATGAGTTTTATTCTAGAAAATTCCATTAATCTAAAGTACAGTTTTGCAGTATTACATGGTCTGACTCCTAACACCCCTTCTAGCTGTATGAACCAGTGTAGTGTTATATATCAGTTCATATACTCATTCACCACAACATATATGGTGTGCTGCTTTTCACATGTAAATGCAGAATACAATTTACATTACCAAAGTGAAATGGTACAACATTTTGAAATACAGCACGACCAGTGCTGCTGTAGATCTGAGACTGCTGTAAAAGTAGAGCACATAGTACTCTATACAACTACTACAGCTGTCTGTTTAAGAATTCTTGATGGGGTCCTGATGTATTTTTGAGCAGAATTGTCATGCTCATGAGTCAGCAGGTAGCACGACCTGCAGCAGTTAATATGAGATTATGAAAACTGCCACACTACATTGACATAAAGACACATCTTATCTACTACAGCCACAGTAGCACATGTTGTAGAAAAAGAATATAGGAAACAGGACAAATATAGGATAATCTCTACGATACAGCCAGCAATGTTCCAGCAAGCAGCAGTTAAGAGGTTGAGGAGGGTAAACACTGAAAATTAGCAATTTGCCAACAGCAGCCTCACCATGCCAACGCTGTAGTTCAGAACATTACTGAAATACCCAAATTCACTATTTTATCCCAAGAAAGTGCAATTTTCATTTAGAATTAAAAATATCAAATGTAGTTTCAAATACAGTTTGTTGATTCAAAATAAACCCTTAGTAAGGAAATCAATTTTCAATTGTTACAGAGGCAATTTACACCCCAAAAAAGCCATAGTGAATATTTATGCAGAGCTATTCTTTCCTTACTCTAACCCTAGTTCAAAGAGCCTAAATTGACCAGTTAGGAAGCAGTGAGAGGGGAAACACAAGTGAAGAGGTGAACTGTGTTGTTCCCTTCCCAGGTGGATGTCAGAAGATATGGACAGCAATAAGGCCCCCTGAAATACAAGACAGATTTCTAAACTAGCTTTATGCCATGTGTCTCATCTCCAAACTTGTCTTAGTGCAACTATACAGGGCATTTGGAGATTACTAGGTCTACAAGGTTATTTTTATGTAAAGGACCTACAAGACATAGCAACATAGGAAGTAATTTGGTTCAGGAAGCAACCTGACTGTTCCATTTTATACAAAAATATTTGTTGAAATTAATATGCTGCAGGAAACAGAAAAAGAAAGAAGAGGTATGTGATAAAGTAATTTATATCACACTTCAGCAACTGCATTTAGCTTCTTGCTACCAGAGATCTGCTTTCCAACAGCAAATAATAAGATTATACTTTTTGTGCTGTTAATTATATGCAAATTAGAATTGAGTGCACATTAATGCAGAAAAGTTGAATATCCATTTAATCAGATCCTCCCTGCAGGGTCCAATGAGAAAGATGACAGAAGACTTGCATCGCTAATTCTGAACTTCTCACATCTTGTACGTACTTACCTTGTAAATGAACTGCTACTGTGAAACCTGCCTGCTGGGCTGAAGGTTTATGTTGATTAGGTCTATAGGAGCTACTGGTAATCCTCCTGAAGCGAAAGTTCAGTTCCCTGAGCTAGAAAGCCTAAAGAGCAAATCCCTGTAGTAACTGGAAACATTTAGCTTCTGAAATTCACAACAAGCAAAAAGCCCCTAACTTCAAGATCATTTGATAAGGACTTAGGCTGTAGCCTATTCTAACATGCTTCGTGGTGAGGCCACAGATCTATTGTTTAGATATAGTTTCCCTCTCTTATAAACAGCAGGGAAGAGAAGCGTCTCTAAACTATCTGATTACATATATACTCTCCCTTGAGCTCTCTTTCCTGAAAAAGACCTGCTGAATTTCTACCCTTTTCTCAGTGTTCTTTTTATTTTTCAGCTTTCATTTAAACTTCTAATTCTAGAATTGAGAGAAACTTCCCAAGGGAAAAATCCTCCTTGATGTAGATTCTCTGTATCAGTGACAGTGACAAGAGGGCCCTAACCCTGTTTACTAGCTAAAACGACAAGTGGTAGGGGAAGAAAACAGAAATTTATATGAATGAGATGATATTCTATTACACTGCCTCTCATAGTGACAGTATAGAATTTTCGCAGTGTCTCACTGCAGAAAAAGTAGATTTACCTTTCTCCCCATAACACAGGGCTGTTCAAATTAGCGCTGGTTGGGCTGACTTCTCCTGAAGTCATCTTTGTACAGAAGGATAAAAGTACTCCGGTACTTATTCCACAGTGCACCACTACAGGAAAGTGTACATTTCCTGTTGGGATGGTGTTACACTCTAATTGATCAGAGAAACAAAAGGAAGTGACTCCAGTTCATGGATCACCATAGGTCCACATAAAAGTCAAGTTTACAAAGTTCATACATGCCATCCTCAAAGAGTGGAGAAGACAAAAAATAAAATCAAAAAGGGAGAAAATAGGTTTAGATCACCATTCTGGAGTGCAGCAGTGTTTGGCACAGCCCAGCCCCCTCTTGCTTCTTGGCTGCACATATGCTCTGGTCTTGGTGTAGTTAGATGGGGGTTGCAGGAAGTAGGTGGCAATACAGGTGATCAGCTGCAGCTGTCTCTGCTTGCATTGCCTTTTATCCCATCATGCAAAGATCATTTTCTTCACACCTGTAACATTAGCAATATAGAATTTTGGAGAACTTAAACAAAACAGCAGCAAGGTGAGTTCTTTGCTGTATTCCTGGGAAGCGGCAACCTGCCATGTTCCCACCGCATAAGCACATTTCTGTGACGCTGCACTGTAAGAGACAACATTTCTTAAGGAGCTGATACAAGATCAAATGAGTAATGGGCTGACAGAGAAGTAGTCATGGAATCTGTATCGTCAAAATACCTAAAATTGTGCCCTAAAAAGCTTACTGGTCTAATTTGTTCATATAATTAATATATAATTATTATAACTAAGAAACAGAGGTTGGTAAGATTACTTTCTCACAACATCTATCCATTCTTGTCTGACATCTTGTCTGTTCCTCTAAATACCCCAGCATGAATACATGTATCTTCGAACACAGTACATGTGCAGCTTCTGGGACCTTTAAATATATTTTCTCACAATGTCTTTATGTAAACCAAAGTAAAAAGGGTATCCAAATCCCAATGCTGCTCACTAGCAATGCTGCTTGGGATCTCAGAAAAACAAACATTTCTCACAGTCTACACGTTTAACTTTCAATTTCATTGTGTTTTGGTGGTCTTACATTTGGCTATCTATCATTTGCATACAGAAATTAAAGACAAAAAAAAGGATTATTACGAAAAATGAGATACAACTACATCTTCCCAAAAAGCATATGGAGACAGTCTCTACCAACATTAATTCTCTCTTCATAAATATCCTTAACTATCTTTACTAAAATGTCAAGAATGTTTTGCACATCCCACAGATATCTCTCCATTATTAAAGGTGTCTGGTGATCTACTACCAGAAGATGTCTTTAGATTTCTCATTACAAAAATAAGGTAGGAAAACTAGTACAGCAAGAACAATTGTATCCATAGGTGACGTTAAGAGGGTGCAGGCTATACGAATGATTATGCATGACAATTTATAGCTTTATCATCATAAAAAAGAAGGAAATGTTGCATTGGCCTTTGGACCTTTAGTACTGCACAGGAAGTAGGGAAACAGAGTTCTTTGTTAAATGTCAGCCAAGTTTCAATTTAACAAAATAAAAATGACGGTACAATTCCACATCTTGTGCTATTTCAAACTTCCAAGTTCTGGAAAAGGGATTTGGTTACAAGACTGCCACATCTTCTTGGTGCAGTAGAACATGGAACAACAAACATGAAAAACATTTTGGCATCCATCCCATACCTCTCTCCATTTAAAGCTGTGGCAGATAGTATAAGCTAGCAAATGAACATATGCTTGAGTAACATTGGTTAACCTTCATCTTCTAATTACTTCACCATTGCTCTTCGAAAATAAAAAATGATACCTACCTAAAAGATACCGGTAAAGCTACTCAATTCCATTCACAATCTGCTAGAGGCCAACTGACAAGCTAATGTGATAGTCAGTAGTAGTTCTCTTTGAAGTTAATCAAGCCAATACCTACAGCCTGAAAATCATGGGCTGGACTTCAAAAGATTGCAGAAAAAGAATTAAGAGGTCCTGAGGGTAAAACTGCGATAGATGACAAGAGAGCTGCCCGTTTATGTAATTATGTAAATGGTCACAAAATTTTGTCTCTGAAACTCTAAAAACACTAAAGGAAGAAGCATTCATAGAAATGAACTAAGTTGAAATGAAATGCGAGAAAATCATAAAACTTGTACTGAGATCATATCTTACATATTTTAATCAAAAGCTTCCTGTCTAAACATAATATTTTTTAAAAACTTAGCAGGAACATCCGAGCTAAGTATTATCAGTAGATAATATTTCACCTCTGCCTGAATACTAGATTAATACAATTAGTTTTATTATGGTAAATAGCTCAATGCTCAAGTTATCCACCATAACGCTCACTAGAGCTATACCAACTGCCTCAGATTAAAAACCAAGTAAGAGTGACAAAAGAGGAAGCAAGTTGTAATGTGGGTGATTTTCTCCCTTGGATTTTCAGAGTAATAAAATCACATAATATTCCAGGAAAACACTCTCAGGGTCCCTGAAGAAACTGAATGGATTAGGACACAGTCTTATACACATTTGGTCTGGCTGTTGGCCAAAACAGACCTGAATTCAAGACACATGTTGTTCCTATGCATCAGTCCTCATCTCCACTTTCTATGAGAGACAGCAACAGAAACTGCTCTTGCTTCAAAATTCATTTTGCAGCTTCCAGGGTAACAAGATTCTATTTTTGTTCTTACTATTTGTTACCCTTCAGGCAATGAGCATCCTCTAACCATTGCTATTACACTACCCATTATCATCTATATATTATTTTGCATTTTTATTCTAGCTCTTGCACTCACCTATGGCCTCAGTGTGTAATCAGATGCAAGAGCTATTTTTATTAAAGATGTACAGTACCCAACACAACAGGGCTCCAGTACTTGAACAGAATTTCTGAGTTGTTAGAATGCCAATAAAAATTAGAGTTAATATTATTTATCTTCTCGTGACCAAATGCTTCCAACACACAGCTTGCTCCACAGCATGGGAGAGAACTGCTCGAGCTACACCTTGCTAGCAGCCTTCCCAGAAAGCCTCGCACACAAAATGAAAAGCCTTGAAACAAAGCTAATTTGCCAGAGCAGGGTCAGTGAGAGGATAAATCACAACTCTGTGACTAATCTGTCCTCCTTCTTTGAGCTGTAAATCAGGAAGAAAGATGAGGAGGTTCTCAGGTTGGTCATGGCACAAATGGTAAATCTCACAGTTTGTCACCAGCTAATAGGAAAGAAAATATTAAAACACTTTGTGTCATTAATAGATTATTTTAGGTGCTTAGCATGCTTTATTGTCAATATTAATGATATTATTTTAAAATGGATGTAACTCTATAAGCTATTCTTTTGCAAATGAAGAAACCAACTGAAAATAACAGCCCTTCAGGGCTCAGACACTTCTTCCCTATTCACTGCTGATTCAGTTTGGAAAATTTTTGTGGTTGTTGAAGCTAAGAAAATTAGATAGAGGAGGTATAGAGCAGTAGTCTGTCATCAGTCCACCCCAACACTTCTGGTAGAGGATTCAGGACCAGACCAATTATTTCAACCATCTATTTCTACCATCTCATTTTGTCAATAGGATGTACAGCAGAGATTTATCTCCCCAGCAATTTCAGGAATATTGTATTCAACAGTATCAGAACACACTAAAGGCAAATAACACATCTACATTGAGCAGAGTAGAAGTGCTCAACCACAGACTTGCATTGTGTCATTAGGTCAGAGGGTTCTTCTTACTACCTCCAGTCCTGTCAGATTTCTTTCCATTTTCCATCCTCTCTCCTTATTCTTTTACTACCATACTCAAAGAAGAGTAGTACAGATCGCCTTGCCATTATGAGAAGATTGTCCTTTGACCTGACATTGTTGCACTGGACTACAACATTATTTTCTATAAAATAATACACCAATAAATCGTCACAAAGTCTCAGCCAAAATGTCATTAGAATGCTTTACCAGTATCTTCGGACTAAGCAGAATCAAAGCCTGACAACTCTTACTCTTGCCCTTCATACCAGATATACTGGAAATTGAGTTGCTTTACTGACAGACACCTAGCTAGTTACTTGCTTGGCTAAGTGGTCAGGAATATAGAAATAGCTTCTGTCTTGGTTTAATAGTTCACTAGCGGATAACAAACCAGATACCACCAAACCAATTTTTCTCAAGTGTCATTGATCCAAAAATCAATATTGACAGCAACATTTCAGGGAATTTCACATCTTTATGTGACCATCGAGTTTCATCATCAAAAATCACATCACTACTTTCACTCGTGCCTGTGTAGTTGTCTTTACATTTTTCCCTAAAGGTAACAATGAGCTGCACAGTTTTGTGAAGGTATATGAGCACCCCAGATTCTGTGAGACAGACAGACAGACAGACATCAGCTTATAAAGAGCTACTGCAAAACAAGCATGCTTTGCTTAAGGCTTTCCTTATTAAAATTATCCTCTTTTTCATAAGTACATCTTCTGACACAAATTCCAAGTGCAAGCTTCAGCCCCACTGAACAGCATTAAGAAGTAACTGCTTTGCTCAAATCTGAATCTGTCCCCAGGGATCCTGCACTTGTTAGAAGATTTTCCCCGAGGCACATTTGCAGCCTCTTCTCAGTTTTGTGTTTCATTGCAATTTAGTGTACTGCACTTCCTATTATTTGGTTTTTGGTGTGGGTTTCACTGGATAGAGCTTTCCTAACAAATCTACAGGCATAGCTAGGCTTATGCATCATGAAAAGCATGACAAAGTAATTGAAAGCATAGCTTGTAGAGAATAGAGGCATTGGGTAAGAATTTATTACTCCCAGAGACTAAAAATGCAAAATAAAAGGGACCAAAAATAAAGAACAGGACCAAAATATACAGACTCTCAGAGTCTTACATTTATTTCAAAAACTAGAGAAAGCTGTTCTAGCAAGCTCAGTGCTTGAGGAAATAAGAGCTCTTGAATGCACAAATCACAGTCATCATAAGGGAAGCAGCTACTCATGACCATATGGTCTTCTATCATTTTTCTTTTCAACTCAGGCAAGACTAATGTGTAGGTTTGGGTTGCTGGGTAATCTTTTGAGCAGACGTCTGACGTTTAGAAAACAATCAGAGAAGGAAAAATTTTATTTTTGTCCTGCTGATAAACACAGACCATTATGCTTGGTGGGATGGTCTGCTTAGCAGATTTTGCTGTACTTCTAAGGCTTCTATGTAACACACACCAAAAGTCAAAGATGTAATCAGGTCATAAACAATAACACAACCTGTTTTCATTGCACATTTAGCAGACCCACAGAGAACAGGTTTTTGGCATGACACTTCTGTGGCACACGAATTTTGCTTGAAACTGTGATGCTTCCCAGAATAAAAACCGATCATCACCACTGCCAATGAAATCAGAACATAGCATGATACATTTCTAAACAGCTTCATAAGACATGGATATCAGACGTGCAAAAAGTATCACTTTGCTGAGCTATGGCAGGTAGCATACAAATTTACCTTACCAATATAGTGAGAGATGCATTGAAGAAAAACTTCCCAAGACTTGTAAAGAACTATGAAGTCTTGCTGAAACTGAATGGAAATTATCAAAATTTCTTGGTCTCCTTTTAAAAGTTTCCACCAAGTTATAATTATACAAATCTGATGTGGATGTTTGGATCAGCATGACACCATAACATATAGACAATCTCAAAGTATCACTGTTTGCTCTCTAGCTTACTTTACCTACTGTCTTAACTCATTCAGATCTTCCAGCTTCATTTTATTAATTTTATAGGGTGGTAAATTAAAAGCCTGGGCAAAATACAAATGATAGCAAACTGAAGTATCCCTTTGCAATTTTGTACAAAAAATTGTCTCTCTTCCATACTCGCTTTCACTTTCATTCTCACTTTCACTTCAGTGTTACAGACACTTTTCAACTCCATTGAGAATTATTTTCTTAAAATACACGTCTGCATTTACATGTAAATAGGAACAGGAATAATATGATTCTGAATTCATATTCAAGAAAATTTTCAGAGGAACCCTGATTCAGACTGTGGATTGACATTAATAAGTTTTAAAACATGGGGAGTTTTAAAAGCACCAGCAGAAACACAATTCTGAAGATTTCCTGTAGTATCTATTTGTATTTAGGGTACCAAATGTCTCTGAAAGCCTGGCTTTAATCGATTGAGTTGAAAAAAAAACATGTATCCATGTAGCTCTATGTTTTATCTGATTTTTAAGACTACTAAGCAGATTACTGCTCTCACTTAACAAGGACTGTAGATTTAATAAGACAATAAAATTGTGCATTAGCAGTTTAGAAGTAAGATTCTGATATTTGGAGGACTTTACTAACTTTTAGAGGAAGGAGAAGGGAACCAAATGGCTTCACAGTTTTCTATAATGTTGGACCACCTAACCATATATGCAAGAACAACTCATATTTTGCCGTGTCTAGCCTGGCTAAGATCACATTTTAAATGTTATGCTAAAGATCCTTGATGAATTAAGAAATAAGAGAGGAGCCCTCACTGGCCTCTGAAGTGTTAATGAAATTAAAACAGAGAAAGCCAATGTGGCCTTGGGCTTAGTTCCCCAAGCTACCACTTAAAACTTAATACACCCACAAAGACAAAAAACTTAACTTAGGAAGGAAGAAAAGAAAGCTTCAGTTCAGTGAATATTTTATACCATCTTCCTAGTTGATTTTTTTCAGGGCACTTAATTCCTTTCTCAGGTGTTTGGCATGGTGAAGCAACACAGGGTTACTGCTAACAAAGCGGTAAATCTCTGAAGATTTGAGTAAATGCTCTGACACACTGAACTGTGCTAATTTCCAGACGACAGTCTGCTCCATCATGTAAAAGTGAGATGGTACGAAGCATAGCTTAAACTCATTTTAAGGCCCTGTTTGAAGATCCTATTTTTGAAACTCTTGCTGTAAATTTCACTTTCCCAACTGCTTAACATGCGTGTTGGAGCCTCCAACACTGAGCCACGCAGATTTATCTTTGTCTTTTGTGTTAATTATTAGCTGCTGCAGAGCTGCTCTGTGGGTGAACGCACACAGAAACAAAGGTGTCAAGGTTGTAAAACCTTTTATCTCTATCAGGGCACGTTATTTGATAAGGTGCTAAGCTAATAGCAACGCATGTCAAATTGTGTTTAGACAGATCAGTGTGCTGGGAACTGGAGGTTATATTTATCTCTCTAAGCCACCACCTGGAGAGGCAAAGAGAATTTCATACGCCTATCATGACACTATGTAAACTGTAAACCACCTCTGAGCAGTTACTCCACAAATGGCTCCAAGATAACGCACCTCTGCCTTGTGAACCATTGTGTTGTGCATATCCTTTTGAACTTTGATCATTCATGTTCTCAAAACAGCAGTGAAAATAAGAAACAATATGGGACAGTAAACAATGCAGTACTGTGTCAACATTACATAAGTTGCACTTTAAAAAGCATTTTTAAACTTTTTAAAGCACCCAAGTGGCACAGTGGTGCATAAGATCTAGACATCTGTCCCTGAGAAATAGACAAGGGTGTGCATTAAGTTGTCCAAATCTGATAAAAGAAAACAATTTGAAAAAATCCAAATATGTTCCTCATATTACAACAAGAGGTATGGTGTAGATTAATGGGGTAGTGTCCTGCTTTTAGGGTTAAAGGAGGAACCCCTGCAGAGCAGATTCTTTTTCATAGGAGAATTTTAGAATAACAGAGATCAGGTACTGGAATAAAATGCTATAACTTTAATGGAAAAAAAATAAGAGGGATGATGAGAGGAAAAAGGGTACTAGAGGAGGAATAAATAATGTACAAAAAGAATACAACTGGAGTTGTGGTCTGAAAAGCTGCAAGGGTATGGCCTCTATACAAGCTAGTGGCAGTGGAGAAGAGGTGAAAAGAGGGAGGGGAAGGGGATGAGTGAGGTGGGCACAAAGGAGGATGGCTCTAGAACAACTGGGGCCAGCAGGAAGATTGCAGTCTCAGAGCGGACCCCAGAGTTAAAACCGAAGCCAAAACAGTCAGGGCAAAACCGAAGCCAAAACAGTCAGGCAGCTGAGGCTGCAAGGGCAAAGCACAATGCAAAAATGGAAATACGCAGGGGCTCAAAACACCATGTGAGATGGTGTCTGGCCTCCCATTCTCCTTCTTCCAGAATCCCCTTCACACTTCTCATAAAACCTTCCCCCCCACACCCCGAAACCTCCCCTCTCACCTATTGGCCTGGCTAAATCACTCTGAAATAAGAGGGGAAAATGGCATAGGAAATTTACTGGTAAATCCTAACCTAAGAAAGGTGGTTTGGCCCTGGCTGAGGCCAAGGTGCCCACCAAAGCTGATTGACACTTCCCTTTCTTGGATGCACTATGGGGTGCTTTTCCCACTTGTTCCCTATTAAGCTTACTCCATTGTCCACCACAGACAATTCTTGGCAACCTCCTGCCACTCTAGAGGTTGAGGAAAGAGGAGGGGAGGAAGGGGGTCTCTTACAACTGTAATGATTCTATGATTCTGTATGTGTGTGCATATATGTATGTGGTTTGGGATTTTTAGATACCATGATCATAAACCATCTACAATCTTGATCAGCAAAAGTAAAGTTCATAGTCACCTTCCTGTTTGTAAAATCTCTCAAGGAATAATTAAATTGGCTTTTACCAAATTTCATAACAAAATTCCCTCTCCGAGCAATGGGAAGGTGTATGCAAATAAAGAATAGAGAGGAAAAGACATTCAGTCTTTCAGCATTATATCCCCTGTGACAATGGTATAGAAGATATATCTGATGATGATGAGGCAGAACTGGAAACGATAATTTACTGCTGTGGTCAGCTATACTAGGGTCACTGAGCTCTTTAATTTGAGGAGGTGGGTGGGGGATAAACTAAAGTAACCACAGTGACCATGAAATTGATTATTGAAAGAAAAGACAGTCATTGTATCACCTGAGCAAGGAATTCGTTTTCTACTTGGTAAGACAGTCCACTGGCAAGCAAACTGATTGGGGTGTGGTTCAGTAGATTGTTAAGAGAAGCAGCCAGCTTCACAAAGAAAGGGACAGTGCTTTTTTTCTAAGAAAAAAAAAAGATGAGTTACAAATTCCAATATATATGCAATAATTTTTTCTCTCAACTTGCTTTCTACTATGTGACTGGAGAAGTAGAGACTTTCCCTTCTTTCTTTAGACCTCCATAAGGAGTAGTTCCAAAGGAACTACTTTTTTCCACATGATATCAAGAAATATTATTAAGTTACCTAATCATCAATTAATCTGCATCATCCAAGCTTTCCATTTTGAACACACTGAAGAGAAGATTACAAAAAATTCAGGACATAGCATGGGTCCTTCCATTCGAATAAGCAGATGGCCAAAGCAAAACACATGAGAGCAAAACATTACATAATGCATTTCATCCAAACTTGTGTAATTGGTTATACAAAATGCTCATAATTGCTGTCCTCATTTTAAAGGTTAAAGCAGCCTATATGTAGAGAAATAAAAACATTGCAGAATGAGCACAGAGGCAGCAAGAAAACGCAAATCTCAAAGCCCACTTCTCTATTCTGTTCAGAAATGTAATGCTCAACCTTAGAAAGTACATGAAGCAAACAACTACATGAAGTACACAAAGTACTTGTTTGTTTCCTGCTCCTGCAAAATATTGAGTTATTTTAAGACCATGCTAAATGCATCCTTCTCACTTTAGCTCTGCTATTAGTCTAAGGTTGATAAACAGAAAGTACAAATATTGAGTCAAAACATCAAGAATTCCCAGAATTGATTATAACAACAGCACTAGCTTGTTTGTTGTATCATTTAAATACATTTTCCAGTCACGTAGATATATGCTTGGATGGGGTTTCTAAACCGCACAACACATCTGTGATTCAAAAGAGCTTGGCATTCAGCAAGAGGATGCAAATGAACCAAACAGAGCAACCCTGATACAGAAACCTCATCCACCCACAAAGATGGGTTATGCATGTCGCATTTTCCAGCCTATTTCTCTTAAACATGTTTTGCACTTTCTACTGCTAAAAATAACTCTGCTACATTAGAAAAAGAACAGTGGCTGAAACTGGTGCTTGCTGGCAAACTGCTTTTCCTCCCCCACCCCCATCCCCTTTTTGTTTTTAAAGAGAAACAGTTTATCTGCAGCATTTTGGGCATATGTTCAGGTTAACTGCAGATGTTAAACAGCCACACTAAATACAAAATAAACCACAACTGGTATTTATATTTTTCTCATATAAGTCTAAGCAGCTCAGTTCTGCTTTTACTGACACCCATGTCAGTCAAGTGGCTCAGAAGAAATTTCCCCACTGCTAACACAGTGTGAGAGTAGACTAGGACTTTAAAAATTACGACATTTTTGTGTGGACCTACACACATTTATTCACCAATGTGTGTA
Source organism: Upupa epops (assembly GCA_013397515.1). Taxonomy (NCBI): domain Eukaryota; kingdom Metazoa; phylum Chordata; class Aves; order Bucerotiformes; family Upupidae; genus Upupa; species Upupa epops. The sequence goes on along the minus strand of VZRI01002411.1, from coordinate 27,045 downwards.
ATGCATTTACTATGTAAATACGTATTTACTGTGTTACTATGCTGGAAAAGCAATGCAACAGCAAATGTCCCTTCCATCATAAATGGAAATATCATTTAAGCACCATGAGGTTTTGCTTTGTCTCATCACAGTATGACAAAAGCAAAGAGGATGCTAAAACAGAGGTGCATGCTAAAAAAGAATAATTTTTTGAGACCTCTAAGCTCTTTGAAAATATTTAACCCTTGCTAAGTAGAAGTTAATCAGTATTAGTCCTCCAGAATGTTTCACAGTTGATAATTCCTAGCCCAAGCATCACTCCAAACATTAATAAGAAAGGTCTTGTTTGTTATTAATAACCCATCACAGAAGAACCTATGACAGACATGCTCACTCTGCTTAGGAAGGTAGACTAGATTTGTTACCAGTCATTAGGAGAAAAGACACGTATGTACATACTTCTTCAGGTCTCACACCTTATTTAGCGTTCCCAGCAGAAGCCAATAGAGAGCTGATGCATCAACAGGCTCACAAGTAGTGAAACGATGGTTTCAAGCAAAAGTCACCCAACAGTGCCCCCTGCTGGTGACTGCCTGACACTGCCAGCCAGGAGCAGTCCTTGTGTTGAAACGCACGGAATGAAATGATACACAACCAGGCCACTTCAATCGCCGTAAAAAGCACTAAAGAGCTGTAGAGAGAATAAAAGAACAAAGCAACGAACGAACATCATTTAGCAGATCTCTTCTGAAATCAGAAGGGTATAAATAGTCCATTGTTCCAGTGTCTATCTGCTTTTGTAGTACCTCCTGGAACAACAAATAGGCAGCAATACGTGAAAGAAAACACTTGCACGAACATGAATATATATGCTCACATGTAAACACCTCCAGGAGTGTAGTTTATAAGTGACTCACTAATAAGAACGATATGTAACTACTGAGATCCTAACACTAACCTCTTACAGGTACCTGATTAAGGGTTTTGCAACTGAAGAAACAAAACTAATTGCACAGCCTCAATCTGAGCATCATGGAAACCAACAGCAAAACTCAAAAAAATCCCCTCACCATAAATTGTAAAAGAGTCAGGATTGTAGAGAGCCTTAATCTGAGCATTCACATTTTGTAGTGATGAGAACAAGAAAAATAAGCCTCAGCATTTTAAAATGCCTTCAGAACACAGCAACAATGTACTCAAAAGAATCCACGCTGCTATAATGTTTCATTCTGATGCAACAATCCGTGTCATCATGACATAACAGGAGTGAGGTAAATATATTGAAACTATATGTTCATATCACATCTTGATAGAATTGGAATTCTACTCTTCATCTAATCACAACAGAGTATTCCTCAGCAACATTTGGACCCTTTATCTGGGGACAAATGTTTCATCTCCATGAAGTCTTGCAATGTGGGCATGCTATTTCATGAGCACTTATACCTCTGAAGTGACTGATGTTCCTCAGTATGCACGTCAGATTTGTGAACACCTTGTGAGTGAAATTAATGGAAATAAATGAAAAATGCTATGTAAATGTAAATTATTTCTATTAACAGAACTGTTTTTATGTGACTTCCATTGCTAATTTTTCACTCACATTTCTATGCATCTTTTAATTTTTTAAAAATACATTAACTGCTGATCGAATTGCATTGTCTAAATCATGATAAAGTTTAAAGTAGTGTGTCACGGTTAAACTCTTGAAAACTGGAGCAGCAACAGAAGTAATGAACAAGTATCCATATTAATTACTTGAATGTTTATCACCTATCTTTTTCCTTTATTTTCTTTATAGTAAAGACACTGCTTTTTTGCATTGTGAACTCACTTCACTCAAAAAGATCAGCTGAAAGTATTGGAGGCCAGATTCTCCAGTATCCCCAAGGAGTCCTTCACGCTGCCTAGCTGTGCAAGGAGCATACTGGCCTAAAGTCAGTTAAAATATCCCCTGCACAGTCAGTCACATTCTGAATAGCTAAGCTCTAAACTCATGTCTCTTCACTAAGTGAGATGTAAGCCTTCAGGCCCTCCATGCCTTCACACTTTTCAAGACCTTCTCCTGGGACACAGAAGTTTGTGTTTTCAGAGAAATCAGCCTTTCTACTAACACTGTATCCCGACATGCTGTAATTCCAGGTAAATTAATTCCTTGGAAACTCATGTGATGCAAAGACTGCATTGCTCACACTTGGAATTCAGAACTAGACAGTTCCAGGGAATTTGTGCTCATTAACACTTGACACTGATTAGCTCCTTGCATTTAAGTTGATAAAAATATTTTGTAGAAATTAATTAATTCAAGCTGACAACATCCTTATGAAATAAGAAAATTTTAATATCTTATTACACTGGATAAACTGAGGCACTGAGTCACTAATTCACCATTCTTAACCTTGTTTGAGTAATATGAAGTGCACGGGTGTATTCAGGGAAGCAGTTCATTTAAAAAGGAACTAAGCACATGGCTTTACAGTTCAGGAACAGATCAAGATCCTACATCCATTGATGTTAGGAATCGCCAATTAAAAAGTAGCATTTTATTGTTCTGTCTGAATTATCAATGAAATTAAGGAAATTATAATAAATAGGCAAATTAAATAGAGATCCAAAACTCTAGCTTTAAAGTTATCTTGAAAAGATAAGCATCAAGTTTTGGTTTGTTTTTTGAGCACATGGTCCACATGTTGCTGCAGCCAAAGAGCTTGACAGTGTTTAGAGCCTATCTCATTCTGAATATTATAAATGAATATTCATTCATTTATAAATGCAATTTATAAACACTTCTAGGCTAGATCACTAGTTGTACATGAGCATGTGTGATTATGTATACCTATATATATGTGTGTGATTATACAAAACCCAGCAGAGAAACCAGCTGTGTATGTCCCCCATTTGGTGTGCATGCCAATGGGGCTGACATGAATGTGAGAGTCTAAATCCTGCCTTTACCCACGCTTTTACAACTAGAACAAACTCAGAATTGTCCTTCGTACAGCTTTTAGTTTCTCACCTTCAGGGCAAACATTTATTGGTACCTTCATTGTCACACTGAAATCACCTCTATTCACCCACCTAGAAAACAATACTAGCAAAAAACACTGAGGGGTGTTTTCAGGAAATCCTGCATCCTACAGTGTGTACAAGGGAATGAAATTGTATGGGTATGTTGAAATCAGTGTTACTTAGATGGAAAAGCTAAATATACAAAATCTACAGGTTGTACTGAGGGTAAATGATTTCTTATTATGCTGAACAATTAGATCTCAGATAAGTGGTTCTAAATTACAATACATTTTGCAACCTCCATTCAAACAAAGACATTATTGGCAAGTGTAATTGAGTTATTACATACCAACGTTGAAAGAAAAATTGATGGTCTGACCCTTTTTTTAAAAAAGTATGTCAGATACATCCTGGATAGAGAACAAGAGAAAAAACCTCTGCTGAAATTTGTGAATATTTTCACTAAGCCACCATTGATCACAGCATAAATCACACTTCCAAGTCCTTTAGCAGCACAGAGGCCTAAAAATTATGTAGTTGTATGTAAGCCGTATTGCCACCATCTCTAGGCCACTTCCAAAATATCCAGTCATGTGCAGCAATTAAATACAACAGACCTTAAGATCGATCCTATCTGTGTGTCTATATGAAACTGAGGAATAAAGTTTGCTCTGAAATGTGCATGTTGATATCCTGGCTTTAGGATTTACCAGGTAAGTGCTACTGTACAAGCCTTCAGTAGAGTGTCAATTAGAAGACTATATACAGTTCTCATCATAGAACCATAAATGTAGATGGGAACAAATTCAAAAAGGACCTATTACAGTGATAGATCAATGGAGTGTCTGCAAAAAGTTATGATCTATTTTGTTGGAAAAATAAAGACTGAGAAAGCATATCTGACTTTAGAACAATGTTCAGAAATAAACATCAAGGAGGGAGGAAAACTGCTTCATACAGTTGAAGGATCAAATGGCTCTACTGTAGTCATGAGTATCATTCCGATGAGATCTGCAAAAGCACACCCTCAGAGTAGCTAGTAAAAGAAATGTAACATTGCTTTTAAGTTGGAGCACTTATGAAAGAGACAAAATGATAGTGCAGAAAAATTTCACAGACAGAAGTCTAATACTGGAATCTACATGTATCTGATGTGGCCTCTTACAGGGCGATCCTGAAACTAGATTCCTTTTCATAAATACTGCACATCAGGACATTACTGGCTGTCTACAGAAGCCTGGAGAGGATGTGCTTTTCCCACTCAATGCAAAATGTTAATTTTTCATAAAATAAGAAAAAATCTTCCTCTGAACAAATGGAAATTCCATGCAGCTCAAGGAAGAGCTTGAGTACTGATGCTTTTAATGACAATAACATGTTACAGGTACATATTTCTTTTCTGGCTACAGCTTATCACCAGGTTAATGACTGAAAATTCCTTTGTGCAGATTAGATTTGCATAGACTGCTGCAGCATTGGTTTGTGAGTTAGTGTTTTGATGTTGGGGTTGGGTTTTGTGTGTGTGTATTCCATAGAATGATCTACTAGGTCCATTAATACATTCGCTATCACTACAGTGCCACTGATCAATCCTGTTGGCTATATTTTATATACACAGATACATATTTCAAGTCTTTATAAAATATGTAGTAAAGTTGTGTCATATGAAAACTATATACTCTATATACATATATGTGCATACTTGTACATATATGCATGCAGAAGGTGTTCTGCAGATTCCTTTTCAGAAGCTGTCCACTCATAAAGTCTAGAATCACTTAGATTGGTGAAGACCTTCAAGATTGAGTTCAAACAGAAACCTAACAGTACCAAGCCCACTAATAAACCACATCTCTAAGCTGTACAATTGCTTGAAATTATTAGCAAACTAGTTGATGGGGCAGTCATAAAATCCTTAACAATACTGCTGATGTCCATACTGTAGTAGGAAGATCATCTTGCAAATAACATCAAAGGCAACTAGCAGGCTGAAATAATTGAACCCTTCAATTATTCTGCTTGCAGATTTCTCATGGCAGAAAACCCATGGTCTTTGTCCCAGGATCTGACCATTTCATTTGTTTGTGGCTGAGCTTCCTTCTCTCAGTACTGAGGTGCTATGTAAAAAATAAATTTGAAATCTTGTAACTTCACAGCTGGGTAATTGGCAGCAAAGGTGTACCACCAACTGCAGTAGATTAACCACTTAAACCATATATTGCATTTATGATTTGCACTGTAAATGGAATTGTTTAAAACATTCATCTTAAGAGTAAATAGTTCAAAGAAATCAATTTAATAATGACAGGCTTTTTTCCCAGCTAGAAATATGGTGTTAGAATAGTTGATTGCAGTTACAAATTCATAGTCTGTCACTACAGATTCATATCTCAGAGAATGGTCTTAAAAACCACAAGAGAACTTTTTCTATTTTTCTGTTACAACAGCGACACTTACTGAATGCTGATGAATGCTTCTGTGTGTCAAAGCCCCTCATTTTAAGTAACAGAAATAATGTTTAGTTCCTGACTGTGCAAAGTGTACAAAGCGACTAGAGAATACACTAATTAAGCTGTTTTCCTGAATGACAGGAGTAAAAACAATAAGAATGTAGCAGGAAGTCTTGTTTGCTTTTTTTTTTAAGAAAAGAATCTTTTACAAATATGAAGATTTGTGCAGTCTGCATTTGCTTTTCCAAACTACTCTTGGAAAACAACATACAATATTCTTAACTGAAACATTAACATTCCACCAAATGAGCGTTCTGAAGCCTGTTCTTTCTGCTAATGTTTTAGGAGTATTGGTGTGCACGTTTTGAAATATTTCATATGGGGCAGTCTGTTCCTGTGGCAGAAAAGAAGGTGGCTCAACTATGTAGATAATGCAGCCTAACTCATGACACCATGCTGCTGCCCTGCTCCCTGTTCAAGGCTGTGAAAGGTAGTGCTGGGCACAAACATGGTATTTTGGTGGTTTAGATGTTTACTTCCTACCAAATCCTTTTTCTTCTGTTCCTCTTGTCTCTTTGGGACTCCTGTCTCCATTCTTCCTCTTCCCATAATAGTTTATTTTCTCAGCCCTTAACCTTTCCCTATACCAAGCTTTCTCACTTAACACTTTCATCTCAAATTTTACTCCAGCTCTCCTACTCTCAACCATACTACCTCCTTTTTTTCCCATATTCTCATGTTTCCCATGCAACAAGTTTTGTGTATGGTCTGTAAGTAGAGATCCACATAAAGATCATACACTTCTGCTTAGCCAAATGCTCCAGAAAATATACTGTGTGAGTACTGTTCGAGTATGTTTTCTTATAAGGCACAAATCTGCAAATCTTCACTCTCTCACTTAACAATGGATGCATACAAAAAACACTCTGGGAACTTGCCAGCACATCTTCAAGCTAAAAGGGTAGAGATTGGCATGTTAGAAGTTATGACTGTCATATATCTACGTCAGCTCTGAATTACTAACCAGGTCATTTGGTGTTCTCCCACTCTGCCCAATAGTTAGCAACAGGGAAAATCAGTATAATCTTATGTTCAATATGGAATAGAATGAGAAAAGGAGCATAGGACTATGTTTTCTCTGTTTGAATAGGCGTTTACTCAGACACACAATGAAATGTAGGGCTTCAATGTTGCAGTAAAAAGTCAAGACTTCTTGAACTACCACAAGTAGAAATCTAGCTGCAGCTAGAGTTTGGGTTTTTTGTGAATTGTTTTTTGTTTTGGGGATCCTATGGGTGTGTTTTTAAAGTGCAATGGCATCCTTAGTTCCCAAGGACATTTTAATAGTACTCTCTCACACAAACTCCAAGGAAATGATTTTTTTTTTCCTTTAAAAAGGGGGTCATTTTTAAGAAAGCATGCATATACCTTTTGATGTCATGCAAATAGCAGCCAACCCTAAAAGAGGCACTGGATTCAAGGTAATGCATATTTAGCTACCATTTCTGGGTTTTACTCTGTCTTCCTCTTTATTTTATGACCAAGGCAGACAATTGGACAATGCTAATGGCAAATGAAATAAACAGAGAAATAAATGTCTCCAAACATAAGTTGTACTTCAGAAGGAAACTCAATACCTGTTAAAAGGAAAGTTATATATTGCACAATATGTAACTTCATATATATAAATATATATATTATAAATAAATATATAAACGTAACTACCATCAGACTCATCAGACTTTCAAGAAGTAACACAGACTCACATCCTTTGTCAGCCAGACAGAGAAGGTATTCTGAGGCCTTTGGTGAGAATACTGCACCTGTCACATCTCCTCTAGCACTCTAAGAAGGACCTGGCACAGCAGCAATGTGCCATCTCAGGAAGAAAAATCATCCATCAGCCAGGCTGCTTCAGGCTCACTTACAGCCTGTGTTACTGTGCACATGGAAGGAAATCCCATCAGAATACAGTGCCTAAATTTACAGCCAAACATTTAACCAGGAAAAACATCTGCAACATTGACCTGAATAACTGTCTTGTGATAAAGCTACTTCTTAATTTGGATGTAGCTTTTTATAAACCAAGAGGACTTTCAAGAGAACATTTCCTCCAGAATTACAAAGTGTCATTTTTTAATTCTTGGGATTGGGGCGGGGGGGAGCAAAAGCCAATTTCTGACATTCAAGTAGTATGGTGTCTCCCACAGCACTTCAGGTTCCGTATTTGCTAAATCTCCTGTAGTATTTCACCTTATAGAAATCAAAACATTCAAGTGTATTCTCTCCCTAGAAGGCTTTTTATAAGTTGATGGTTTAGATTACAGGACTCTTCTTACTTCACAAAGATATTTAAAGTGCATTTTCAGAGTTGCATGTTCAAATAAACCAGCATGAAAGCAAATTCTGGGAAGACTGTATTACTATATAGTACAGACACTAGATGTTGGCAATTGTGAAATATATTGCCCCTTTCTTCCATGGGTGTTTAACATATCCTCTTCATCTTTATTACATTTACATGATTCCCACAGGCACATGTGAAACACGATTCTCTTAATTTGCTTAACCTCACTCATGACATAAAAGAAAGGCATTGCTAGGATTGTAAGCAGAGGAACAGAGATAAACAGTCTAAAGTCTGGTGTCACTCTTTAACAGCTTATAGGAATATATATTATATGGGATACATACATAATATACATTTCTATGTATATAATATTTAGGAGATATGTGACAGCACCAGGATTTACATCTATTTGTTGCATCTCCAGGATTAGAGCCCCAAAATCTGAATTCTAGCACATAAAAAAAATCTCATCTAAGGCCAAGCAACTGGAAGCAGAGACAGGTGGTTGAACAAGGTCATGGTGACAGACTACTACCACCAAACATGTCCTAAAATTAGATCCTTTACATTTTAGCATTCTCTACAAAGCTCTAACTTAGCTGTCCTTTAACATTCTTGTACTTCTGTGCCACCAAGCAGCATGTACAAGTTAATCAGGGTATCACACACAGCCAGTATGGGTTTAGGAAAGGATGGTCCTACCTAACCAATCTGATCTCACACAGTATTACAGTATCACAGTAATGATGAAAAAGAAAAAACCTGGAAGGCTTTCCTAAGGCTGGAAAAGACCTTAAAGATCATCCAGTCCAACCTAAAACCAACCAAGTAGACCTAACATCCGACATCTAGATCATGCCACTCAGCATTTCATCCAGTCTAACCTTGAACACCTTCAGGGATGGTGACCTGACCACCTCCATGGGCAGCCCGTTCCAAAATCAGATCACTCTTTCAGGGAAAAACCCTTTCCTAACGTCAAGCCTAAACCTCCCCCGATGGAGCTTAAGACTGTGACCTCTTGTCCTGTCTCCAGTGTCCAGGGAGAAAAGACTGACCCCCGCCTGACTACAACCACCTTTTAGGTAGTTATAGACAGCGATAAGGTCACCCCTGAGCCTCCTCCTCTCCAGGCTAAACAGACCCAGCTCCATCAGCCTCTCCTCATAGGGCTTACCTTCCAGTCCCTTAAGCATTCTAGTTGCTCTTGTCTGGACTCATTCCAGCACCTCAACATCCTTCCTAAACTGAGGGGCCCAGAATTGAACACGATACTCCAGGTATTATTTATGATCTCATTCTATGACAGAGTGACACCAAGTGGATGAGGGGAAGGCTGTGGATGTGGTCTACATAGACTTCAGAAAGGCCTTCCACATAGTCTCCCACAGCACCCTCCTGGAAAAGCTGGCAACCCATGGCTTGAATGGGTGCACCCTCCACTGGGATAAAAACCGGCTGGATGACCATGCAGAAAGTGGATGCGAATGGTGCCCCTTCAAATTGGTGTCCAGTGACCAGTGGTGTCCTCCATGGATCAGTGCTAGACCCAGTTCTATTCACCAACTTTACTGATGACCTGGATGAAGGGATAGAATCTACCCTTAGTAAATGGTAGATGACACCAAGATGGGGGGAGTGTCAATCTGCTGGAGGGTAGGAAGATGCTCCAGAGAGATTTGGACAGGTTGGATCAATGGAACGAGGCCAACAGGATGAGGATTAACAAGACAAAGTGGAGGGACCTACGTTTTGGCCACAATAAGCCCCAGCAGAGCTACAGACTGGAAAGTGAGTGGCTGGAGAGCTGCCTGGCAGAGAGG
>VZRI01002411.1:0-16984 GCA_013397515.1 Upupa epops | reverse complement strand
GGTGTGTATCCAACCAACCTGAACCACTCTATAAATCTATGAATTGTTTGTTATACAAAGCATGAAGCACAGGTGAACATATATGGTCTTACATATGTACTTCAACTCATTATTGGACTGTTTTGTTTTAACAGAAACACAATTGAGTAAACTTTGACAGAAAGAACTTTACTTACCAACAGCCCTAGCACACCAATCTGCATCTTGTACATCTGCACCTAATACACCAATCTGCATCTTGTGCCCAGTCTTGTATAAACTATGTCAGTTTTTGATGAAAGCTTGCAGCATCCTCTAGCAACAATGGGATGACTGGACCATAATGTCTGCATGTTAAAACTGTACTGAAAGCCTTCTCTAAAATCCCTGCATGCTGGAGCAAAATACTTCAGTTGTAACTTTATAGGTTAGGGTTAATAGTTTCCCAATTCTATGTAAGTTCTGCTAAAATACCAAATTCATTAAAAACAGGCAACCAGTTCTGGCTGTAGATGTAATTTTTCCTTCCTTACTAAAGAACAAATCAATTTTTCTCTAGTTCTCTGGTTTGAAGCAGGAGAGTCAAGGTATTTATCCTAGTAATAGGAAAGGATTACACATGTAGATGGATTTACAAAACGTCAATCCTGACAGGCTTCTGAAATTAAGAGCCTAATGCATAGGGAGTGATATACTTTACAATAAGGAAAATGTCAAGCTGTGGAAAAACTATTCCAGAAGGCAGCTGTAAGTTAAGCACAGGGTTCACTTTTCTTGTCACTTAATGGTCTCCTTAGAATGAAGAACTGAACTTTCCATTTTGAAACATGTAGAGTAGCAGCTATAAAAATCCACGACAAGAAAATTTATATTACGAGATTTTTCTGCCTTTACACAAGTTTTAAGGGATTTCCAGAGGTCAGAGAGAACTGAACATCCCTGCTGAGTCCTTTCTGTCAATAGCACACTGTGGAATGGTGTAGGTCTACTTACTGTTCATGGCTATTGAGACAGGACCAAAATAACCCAAAAAGACATAGGCAGCAAAAAAATCTCTTGTTAGGCCTCAGCAGCAATAACAATACCTCACAGAACAATATCAGTTTTTAAAAGGTAAACTAGAATTTTCTGCTTAATAAAAAAAAAATCCCATAACACATTAAAAACTGTTCCCGATAGTACTTGCACAATGAATTATGGCAATGAGGGCAAAGCAGACATGCTAGACTGCTCATCCTTAGATTAATCCTGCCTTACAGAAGACAGCAAGACTTTTTCTCTGTTTTGAAACTGAGAATAGAGACACTTGCAGATCTGTAATGAAAAACAGAACTACCTCTTGTCAGACAAAGAATGATACATACACCTACTCCCCCTCCCCATCCATCTATTATTGCTTCTCTGGCTCCATAGGTGAGAACTGCCTTCCCCAGGAAGCAGCCAACACACTGTTATTTCGTGGCAGGGGGCAGACTAATGAATCAGGGAAGGTGAATAGTTTCCATTTAAATGCAAGATTGAACTGAATACCTTCACTAACTGTTAGAAATGCAGTGGTTTTGTTTAGGAGACTACCAGAACTTATTCTATACCAGCTTTTAATTTCTATAGCTATTAATGCATGCTAAAGTGTCTTACATATGGAATACATTAAGGAAAGAGCTGTCCATATAACATCAAGACCCTAGTGTAAAGCAATATTTTAATGAGTCTGTTTTGTGAATAAAAATAATGATAAAAAATACCCTCTTACCCCCCTGCAGTGTATTTATAGCAGGGGTTGGTGTTAGAGGCAAAAGAACTACTGAGTTACATTCAAATAAATTTCCTTACTGCAGAGTCTCCTACATTTAAAAGGCAGCTGCCCCCTGATTCTTCCTTAACAAAAAAAATGTGTATACCCACATTGAAAATACATTAATGGTGACATACTATTCTCTTTGATCTTCTAGAAAGCAGAAGTCCATCACTGTTCGGGAAACAGATTAAGAGCATAGTCATTGTCTTAGCCCAGCTCCTGCCTGGCTCACTGTTGTCATTACTNACCCCACACGAAGTCCCCAACACAAAGATGTAACAGAGATTAACCATAGGTTCCTAGATAACATGGCCAAGCTGCCACCTCCAACTGTCAGGTAGAAAGAAACCTCCAGTAGTTCTATTCTGGTGGAATTGTAATGTTCATCTTTTAATCTGTATATTCATTCCTCAGTGTCAAGGGTTGCTTCAAGGATCAGTTCCGCACTCCATGTTTTCCAAGCACATCCCCGTGCATCACTTTCCATGAGCTGCTCCCCATTTTCATAAGACAGTCCACGCAAAGGTGGTTCACCGAAGACCAGGTGCAAACATGGGAATGGACCCCAGGAGGAACTATCCAAAATCCCTGTGCCCTTAAACTGGAGGATCTCATCAGCTCTCTCAGGTAAACCCCTAACTGAATGGTAGAGAACAACTGATAAAAGCAGCTCTATTGCCCCACCAACATTATTGCCGGCAGAGGGAAAGAAGCCAGACATCTGGACCCGATGGAAGGGAGAAATTCTGCACTTCAGGCCAACACTACACAAGTTTTTCTATACAGTTGTGAGGTCTCTACCTTTGTCATGCCTTTATTGAGCATCTAATCATATTAGCAAATCCAAAGTAGAAGTTTTCTACTACTACATCTTAATCCCTTCACTCCCCCAAGCAGGCTAGCCTAGGAACATTGCAAAAACTAGAAAGGTTTAATCACCTGTTGTATATGCAGAAAATGAATTCTGCCACTAGTCTAAGTTAATGACCACTTGAGTCTGCACAGGGGCCTTCCCCAAAACCACAGCAAAGTTCATCGTGAGGATCTTAACATACTCAACTTCAAACAGTGTAAAGTGATTTGCATAAGACAGGAGTAAAGCAGAAATGGCATGAATGAGGGTTCTGCTAGTGGAAACGCAGCATTGTTAAGACTACCTAAAGTGCTAGTAGGCTCTAAGAATTACTTTTTTCAGACATTAGAGACCATAGCTGCCTTTTAATTAGTCCCTTTTAATAATTGCTAATTATAAATATATGGTTTTGCAAAATAGTGCAATAGTACCCCGTAAAGACTAGACTAAACCTTTAAGGCAATCTGTAAAAAACCTCTTTTCCAATATAAACTAAGGATCAATGTTCATGCCTTCAGAAGGAAATCAGCCCACAAGAATATAGTCTGATGGTGTGTTGCTTCTAAGTGGTTGCTGAAGCATGCAGTTTTTCTGCTCTTAGTATAAAAAGCTGAGGCTAGAGTTCACTCTGAGGTTACAGGTTTTTTCACACTGGCCAGAGATAGGTAATTACATGGGATGTGAGCACATGCCTGTATGACACTGCATCCCATTTCATTTTTCTGCTACTGCTTGCACACCCTATTGGATGGGTACAATTTAGACTACAAACTAAAGAGATGCAGCTACACAGGACAGCACATTTTCTGAAAAATTATGTCATGAGCTTCACAAACCAAGACTTTTACAAAGAAAAATGATAAACTGCTACAGTATTTGATATGCTTCCTGCTCTGAGTGATCCCACAATAGTAACACAAACTGGTTATTAGATTGCAGACCTGCAATTAAGTAACAGCTGCCTAGTAAACCTATAGGTTCAAAAAAACCTCCAGACCCAAGATCCACACTAACACTGAAGTGTTTCTAGTAATTCTACCTCTGAGAAAGCTTTTGAAATTAAAATTAAATGAATTTACAATATGTCATTATTCCTAGACCTTATGGAGTGTATACTTTACTGCCTGCAGAGACAGCTTCAATCATACTCAACATTAAGTTGAATTAGTGTCCCGAAGTGCCTGCTCCCCTCCTCCTTATAGCAGATCTTTGTTTAAGCACAAGGTCAAAAATGGAGATAAGCCACATGCTGCTTGGAAGTCCCTCACCTGCCTATTAAGGGGTGGATCTTGAGTTTTATGGCTGCAAGGCTTATGTCAGCCAACCATTATTAATTTAATTTATTAGGGGGAAGAGTGAATGATATGATTGAAATAATGTACAGTCAAGCTACTTTGACAGTGCCCTATCCACTTATTATAGGCAAATCTGTGCTAGTCTGTACCTCAATACGGGAAGCCAATCTTTTCCTTTGCGATCACTTAAGACATGGTCATTTTTCTGTATTTCTTACTCTCCCTGTGATCAAAACTTGCCATTTTTTTTTTCGCAGCAAATCACACTCTATATTCTGTTCCAAGGTGTCTCCCTTCAACTTTTTATTTTCTTTGCTTCACTGCATCCTGGCCAGAATGTTATACTCTTCACACTTTCAGAAATTTAATTAATTTTTTTATACCTTTTCTTGCATGAGATCCAGAAGAATGCTAAGAACTTTAAAAAGAGAAAGTATGTCATCATAATACAAGATTTTAAAGTACAGTTTATGTCCTTCCCAACTCTGAAGACCATAGTATGATAGTAGTATTACATTCTGTCTATATTATGTGTCTTTTTCTAAGATTTGTTACCAATAAAGACAACATCACAAAAATAGCTCTTCAAGCTAGTTCATCAAGCTGGACAAAGCATTTTTCTTTTTGTGGGATCCTTAACTTACTCCTCAAACACTAAGTCAGTGAAGATAATCGGGGAACCAGCAATTAAGTCTCTATACATTACACATAAGTAATGTAAGACTACACATGTAGTGTGTAAGACTACACTTATGGGTAATATAAGTTTACACATAAGTACAAATCCTTAAAAATAATTATTTTGCTAATTATGTATCTCCATCTATTTTAAGGGAATGAGACACAGTAGCAAGCACAATAAATGTTTTAACTTTTACACCCTTTCCAGTGATCCATATCAATAGACAAATACTTATTCAACATACAGGATTAGGAATAAAAGGGACAAATGAATGTTGGAATGTACGTGAACTACATTCATTATCACTTAAATATGCCATGTTTCATCACTTAGCTACAACACACCAGCTTCAAGTTGTGTTTTAATTGTCATATGCCATTAATTTAAACAGTTCAGCATTTTGCTACCATCTTTAGAGGGCTCCAGAATGAGATTGTTCCGAGATTACTCTCTGATCTAGACCCTGCTTTGACACCAGAAATTGTTCATCACCACGCTGCAGATAGCTCCAAAAACAGAATGATAAAGCCTGCACAGGATACCATCCACATACTCATTATTTTGACCATTCTCCAGAGCACAGGTGTCATCACATCAAATAAGATGTAGTCATTTCAACAACATGTTAGTCATTTCAGACATAACCCTACCACAGTTTTATTAGTATGAGGGATACTTAAAGAAGCTTATGTTTATATACCATGCTAGGATTGCACTTCAATACATTATGTATTAAAGCTCTCAATAATTTGGCGTAAACATCCATCACTTTAGAGATAAAAACTGGCTAACTGATGTACATTTTCTGAAACTAGAGTATTACATCTGATCGTCTAGAGAGAAGGACTAATAAAACACTGAGAATTCTTCAGTTTGCACAGGCTTTTGAAAATCTTTGAATAAACTGTTTTAAAGCACATGAATGACAAACATCTAAATCTTCTACAGGAGCTTTGAAAAGTATCTGAGTTTCTTCTATGTTAGTTTATTAACTGTATGATGTGGGTTAATTCCTGAGCCCTTGTCATGATGAGACAACTTAGGGAACCAACCGGATTCCATCACATGAGGAGCCATGTGAGACCAATAGGTATCTGTATGGCTCTATGAATGGCACATTTGGCAGCTGAAATTCTTCTTTTCTGCCTGAGCTATGCAGGCAGCTGGTGCTCTGATCTCCATTTCCTCCTGCCATGTGGACCAGGTGAAAAGATAATCCTTATCCATGTTTTAGCCTGACAGCTTCTTACTCTCCATTCTGCATTTTTATTAATTTTTCCCCTCATTCCTCATTCATTCTTAGTAACATTTTATGCCCATACCCAGTTTTTTATTTTCTTCCTTTTCCCTACCCTTTATAACTACTGCCATTTGCAAAAAAAAAGGGGAGGGGGAGGTGGAAGCATTTCTCTATTTTTTTCTTTTCTGTGGGTGGTTTTCCTAGCCACTCGCAATAGGGGCCTGGGTGCAGAGACATCTTCGTTAGGTTTTCACGTGGTGCAACTGCTATGTCTGCTGTAGGGGAAGTGCCAAATCTGTTTTGCCAGTAGTTTACAGTTTACAGTTTACAGGGGTGTTTTTCCTTCACCTTTTTCTAGCCATTTCTGGTTCTTTGTTAATAAATCTTAGGTGTTTTCTTTACCATAATAATGTCCTCAGGTTTATTGTGTTATGAAGAACCTGGGAAATCAAAACCAGGACACTGCATTAATCGCAAATTCCCCCATGTGCAGAAGCTGTACTAGCGTTATTGCTGCAGCTGGAGAGTCTGTAAAGCAATGTGCATTAGTTACAAAAATTCCAGTGCCATACTGGAGGCTGGATATAGGCCTAAGAAACATCATTGTTTAAAAAACTACCAACAGCTTATAGGTTCACTTCTCATGTTGATTCCAGTATCAGCATACCTAGAGCTGAGCTAGTGCAATAGGGACAGATGATCTTAAAAATTTCAATAATGAACCTGACTGCAAAGTATGGATGTTACTAATAAATATACTGGGGTATAGAAGAACAACACATTCAAACAATACTCAACCAGACATTAGTAAAGCAAGCTGTGTCCCTTCAACTGTTCACTTATCTTGATAGAACACTCAAAACCTCCATCTCTTGTGTTAAATCAGAAAATATCCAACAAATATACATCCAATCTGGTATTTTTATGGTTGATTAATGGTTTTTCAGTCACTAGGATTTTTTTATTTTCCACTAAAAATCATTTGACATCTTCATTTGTAAGATATTTCTGAATAGCACTTCTATTTCTGAATAGTACTTCAGAAAGTACTAGCTTTTAGCTAGCATTAACAGCTGAATTCCTCAAAACAGCCTAGGAGCACTGAAGATTTACAGTTAAACCCTGAATAATTTTTTAACAATGAGAAGACTTTGATGTCATTTCTATCCATTTGTCATTAAAAATTATTCTCATCTCTACTTTAAGATTTCATTCTTCAAAATAATTTGCAGGAGAAACACATTTTAATAATAATTTAATTTTTAACCTTTCAAGTCTAGAGAGTCTTGCTGTAAAGGACATTGAGAAGCAAAAGAAAAAAGTCCCTTTTTTGTCCCATTATTAGTTTGCCAAGACTTTCATTGAAAGGCTTGATTTAATCATACCCAGGAAACATGCTGTATTCACCCTCTTGTCAGTATTTCCCAAAGACTCAGGAACTATGAAGTCAGTCAATTACTACAGATGTGGTAAGATCTCCCAGACTTCACCCTGACTTCATCTCTCTTAAGCAGTGTTTGCTAGCTGGGCTCCTGGGATTAATTCTGAAGCAGCAACAGCACTATTCTCTGAATTTGAGTGAATGGGATATTCATTTTTTAACACAGAGAAGCTGTTAAATAAGTTTGTATGTCAAGAAAGACACACTAGTAAATTTTATGACTGTTCAATAGGTGTTGGATTGAGAAGATGCATAAAAATTAACAAACTTAATGCAAAATATACACCTAACAAATTAGATCATTGGGAATCAGCAGTATCAGAGTAATCTTATTTTAGGAACTGTATTTCTGTATTACCACTATGCTGAATCCTTTGATACTTAGTTGTCCAAAATGAGACTTCAATAATCAAAAGATATCTACATATCAAAAGTTTGTGTCCATAGCTATATAACAGTGATTTACAAATTTGAAATAGAACATCATAATTCTGCTGCCTAAAATAACATACCTACAGTCTTGTATTGAGGGCACTTTGCTCTTCCTACCAATAAGTGAAAATCTTGCAGAGTGCAGAGAATCCCCTCATTCTCATAAAACACATACTAAAGAACGAACAGCTGGGAAAGCAGCATAAAGAGAAGA
This sequence comes from Upupa epops, assembly GCA_013397515.1. Lineage (NCBI taxonomy): Eukaryota > Metazoa > Chordata > Aves > Bucerotiformes > Upupidae > Upupa > Upupa epops. Next base: position 9,050 of record VZRI01002411.1, on the reverse strand, counting down.
AAAGCTTTTTCTAAGGTGGTTGGGTTTTTTTCAGTTAAGCATCTATTCCAAAGTCTTATGCTAACAGAAAGATTCCTGTTCGTGCAAGCATATTTCCAAAGAAACAGTATGCTACAAACAGGCCTGAATCACTGAGAAATTTCTGGGTAACTGCAGGAAGCCCTGGTTGGAATATGGCATATCTCAGGCATAAACACGGCATAGACCAGTAACAATAATTCTGGCATTGTGGCTGGAAGGTTGTTGCAGAATGGCTTCAGGGGAAAAGGACATGACATAGCCAAACTGGTACCGAGAGCATGAGTCCCAGAAGGCCTTGCAAGAGAGCCTGAGAAACGGAGCCTGACAGCCTGCCTGAGAACCAGAGGCTCAGAGCCTGGGAACCAAGGACACTGTGATATCGAAGCTGAATGCTGACAAGGTCTTATTGTAGTAGTACTGACCAGGTCCCTTGTTGTAGTAGCAATATGTAGCAAATGGGGGTCCTGTCGCTAAGGCTGTAGCTGTAATGCTTATATAAACAGAAGATAACTTAGGGTTGCTAGGGAAGATGTAACCTAACTAACCTAACCAATCATGAGCTTAGTTTCCGCAATATGTATGAACCTTATTAAGAACTGTATAAAAGAGCTAGTAGTTTGTAATAAAGCGGAATCTGCTTGATCACATTGATCGTTTGTGCAGCCCCTTCTTGCGGCAGAAGGTTGTTTCTATGTCCGTATTTGCTGGTCACTTATAAGTGATTTATCATCAGCTTTAGTAAGACAGATTTACTTGAAACTTATTTGCATGAAAAGGCTATGTCAGAGGAGTGGAACAAATAAAACACACTACCAAAAGCTACAAGGAAGTGGTAAAGCACATAGATGAGTACAAGGCAGGATGAATAAAATTAAGGATTAACTTAAAAAAAAGACTTATGCTAGAAATAGAAATTTAATTCAGATCTGACTTTTCTCCCGTGTTTTTAGCAATAACCATGATCTTCTCATGAAATCAGGACACAGGTTTGGGATCTTATGAATGTGTTATTTCCTGTTCGTCTTTGTTTACAGAGAAGTGTTCTTATCTTCAAAATATGTTCTACTTTCATTAAAATACTTTAAGGGGATTTTCAGTAGTGAAATAAATGTGTAGGTGAGCCTCATCTTATTGATTTGCAATGCACTTTGTACCTTTCAAAAACACCATTTATGTGTTTACTTTTGAATTATATTTGTTTTCATTGTTCACTTACAACAAGTATATTAACACCTCCTGTCACCACCAGATGCAGAATCACAGCTACCTTATAAAATGCCTTCATATTTGAAAATAATGGGAGAATTAGAATATTCAAGGAATTTTGTTAGGGAAACTATTTCAGAGGGTTTTAGTAATAGTTCTGTTACTCAGTTTTCCCTCCTCTGTACAGGAATGATTTTGAATTTTCTAGTTTTGGTTACTGAGCTTTCAGCTTCTGCAACTGCAGTTATTAATTGGCTGTAATGGCACATCATAAAAAAGTTATCTGAAAAAAAGCATGTTTGCTTTTTAAGTTATTGCACTAGGAGATAATGTTAAGAGGGGTGCACAATGCATGTATTATAATTTATCTGTGATAATGGCCATAAACAAAGCTTGTTTATTCACTTGTGTTGCAGTCTGAAGTTAAGAAAGCACCTAATCAATAAAAAACTCCATCAAATTTCACAGAATGTTAGGAAGAGATCTCGAAAGATCATGTAGTCCAATCCACCCTATTAGAGCAGGATCACCTAGACCAGGTCACACAGGAACACATCCAGGCGGGTCTTGAACATCTCCAGAGAAGGAGACCACACAACCTCCCTGGACAGCCTGTTCCAGTGCTCTGATTCCCTCACCATGAAGAAGATTCTTCTCATATTTATGTGGAACCTCCTGTGTTCCAGCTGGCACCCATTGCCCTTTTGCCTCCTATCATAGGATGCCACTGAGAAGAGCCTGGCTCTATCCTCTTTCCATATTTATAAACATTAATAAAGTCTTCCCTCAGGCTCCCTTTTTCCCAGCTAAAGAGCCCCAACTCCTTTAGCCTTTCCTCATAAGGGAGATGTTCCACTACATTCAACATCTTTGTGGCTTTGCGCTGGACTCTCTCAAGCAGTTCTATGTCCTACTTGAGCTGAGAGGCTCAGAACTGGACACAATATTCCAGATGTGGTCTCACGAGGGCAGAGTAGAGGGGGAGAAGAACCTCTCTGGATCTGCTAACCACCCCCCTTATAATCCAACCCGAGGATGCCTTGGCCTTCTTGGTCACAAGGGCCCATTGCAGGCTCCTGGCCATCCTGCTGTCCACCCGGACCCCCAGGTCCCTTTCTCCCATGTGGCTGTGCACTGGACATTTTCCTATTTGTAAGAAAACATACTCAATCTCACCTCCATAAATGCAAGGTACAGGTATTGGGAACTAGCTGTGGTTGCAAAACCATGTAAGCAAACTGTCAGGGCCTGGCTGATATGTTTTTTGAAGAAACTACTCTGTTTCTGAGATCTGAGAACTTTATTTCTCGGCTTCATTTCTTAGTGTCTTGTCACTACTGACATGAGTTATTAATTCAGTGTCAAATAAAAACACCAGTACTTTTATATTAAAGCACTTTAATATTAATATTGATACTGAAGACCTGGTTCAAGTAGCCACAATACTTGGAAGAGGTAGGCATTGGGGCATAGCACAGACACCAAGCAGGTGAGAAACTCCACTGATGCAAAGCATAAGAGGCAACAGCTTTGCTTCTATGCACTTTTTTCACTTGCCTGACCACTCTAACTCTGAGACTTTCTTAATCTGGAAGAATCTTGCTCAGAAGGTATTTTAAACATACAGACATCTTTAGGGTGTCAGGTATAAACAGAGGTACTTAGGGAAGCTCCTACCAATGCAAAAAAACCGACTTCTTATACAGGCAGATGACACTAAGGGTCCCCCAAAAAAATGTCACCTCCGTGGCAAAGTCAGCAACATTCTTCTGGACAGCTGCAGCTGCACATCAGAATACTACACTATGCACACCTGAAGCATATAGAGATTGAATTTGCTTTGCACATTCACACATTTTGAAAGGCTATGATGCTGTTTGCAGTGATGTTGTGGGCGGGTGCTTGAGTGATATCTATTTAATGGACAAGAAACAACAGCGTAAACAAATTTATCTTTTTAACCTGCTTGTACTTTTTTACCAGTCAAATGGCAACACTCAGCTGAGCTTCAGTTCTGAAGAGGCTCTCTCATATTCCGTGCAATTTCATGCTTGAAAAAAATCTGCAGCTAAGGAATAGAAGAGCCTGTATCAGGTGTAAACTGCTCTTTGTGACAACAGGAACAAATTAAGTAAAAATTGCAAATAAAGACTGTTTTTTGTCCGTAACAGTCTTGTGGGAAGGTCCATCAGAACATCAAGAAAGGGAGGAAAAAGGTAAAATTTAACATGAATAGTGATGCACATGAGTAAAAGCTTCTAGCCATTTACTTGCACTTCACTTAAATCAGCACAAGCCAGGAAGTGAAATCACTACAAACATAACCCAGTGAAATCTGGGCCTAACTGTAGGTAGTTCTGTAAACTAATTGTCACTAAGTATGCACTGCAAAGTAGGTGCTGGAAAGGAAGAAGAAACTTCAATTCAGCAGTAATTTTACACATGCACTTCTCTGACCACTTTTCATTAAACAGATACTTTTCCATCCTACCTGACATCAAGAAAAAGCTCTTTTTTAAAAAATAAGAAGCCTCCACCATACCAACATACAATCTATCTTCTCAATGTCATCTGAAAACAAATAGTCCACTCTTTCCTCAGAAGTCTTAGTTTCTCCTTGCTGCCATTTAACTTTATATCTCTATTATCTAACCACATAAAGCCTTTAAGATACTATTTCCACAAAAGATGCTATAAAAGTAAAGTGGAAACACACTACTATATCATGCTGTATCACTGTCAGTGTTCTTATCTGAAGATCACTCTATGCTGCAGTGAACTATTTGTTTCCCAAGATAAACCATAAAACAACTCTGAAGTATTCTGTGTTTCCACTTCAGCCTGGTGTGCAAAAACAGCCCAGCTGACTGTTCCACTGTTTTAACTACACAATGGACTTGTGGTGAAAGCACTGAACTGACACTCAAGAAAAGAAGCATTTGCTCTCATCCTCTGTTCTATTGAGGGTTATTTACTCCTGCTTCAAGGTATGTCTACAGTACCTACTGCAAGGTGACTAATTCTCAGACAAAATTTCTATCCATCATCAAGGCAAAGCATCCTGTTATTATTTCCTGAAAAAAGGCATTTGTAAAACTTAATAACATACAAATACAGCAAGTATAAAAGACTATTCAGATTTAGTTGTCACTCAGGACTGCAGACAGTGCCCCATAGAATGGGTTCAAGAATGCAGAAAAAGAACCCAAACCATCCTACACACCAGGAAAATCCAGCACCACTGAAACCCAAGCACAGCAGATAAAAAGGAGAGAAAGCAAGCATGAAAACATAGTTAAGCATATGAACAAAATTGTTGAAAAAACCTGCTTGTTCTTGCAACTTAAGGCAGGCTGCATTTATATTGCATTGTGTGACATCAAGAGGAATTAAAATGCATGATTCAAGGAAACTAGCAGCTGCAGCCAAAGTATCCAAAATAATAGTACACACAAAAGACAGCTTTAAGAAGAGATTGTTCTGAACTAGCTCCACCTTGTTATGCTACACAAATAGCCATGTTATTACTATTTAGAGCAAAGAGAAAGATACTGTTGTACAAAACCACAAACACTCTCTGAACTTTGCCAGTATTGCTAGACTTGTTACACTACAAAAATGGGATTCAGAGGACCTGAAAATATCGAAACAGATTATGAAGGTTCTGCTAGACTGAATTATAGATGTTTTATGTTGGGTGAATTCTTTGTGTGGGGTTTTATGTATGGTAAATTATGTGTCTTTTGGGAGTTTTCCCCAAATTGAGTTAGCTTTGAGTTTTTCTTGCAATTTATAAGTGGTTTCTGAACCCTCTTTGCTTTGTTTTTTGCGTTGGCCTATTATCTCATTAATTAAATTAATTTATTAATTTCATCTTGGGATAATCTCTTGGTATCATGGCAGACTGCTTCAACCTCCCTACAATGCCAGAAACAACTTCACATCACTGCTTAGGAAGTTCCTCACTATGAGTGGAAAAGGTTCCAGGGAAGTTGTGCATGTTCCATTCAAGATCAGGTCGGATGATGTTTTGAGCAACCCAGTCTACTGGGAACTACCCCTGCTCATGGCAAGGGAGTTGGAACTAGAAGATCTTTGAGGTTCCTTCGAACACAAACCATTCTATGAAAAGTTACAAAGAGGATGAAAACTCACTACCTACCAATCTTCAGTTGCAGTCAGAGAGCGATAAAAAAAACCTTAGATTATATCATTACAAAAGATGCATTTCAATAATTTGCAGAAGTCTAGGAGAGTATGTAAAATGCCCAAAAAATGTTTTCTTTCTATCCAGTGGCTGTTTCACATTTTCACATACTGAATGTGTAGTATCATGTTGTGGTTCTGCCGATACAAAACAATAGAAGGGGTTTCTTTTGTACTGCAACATGAGTAATTTGCAGTTTTCAAGTGGTATGTAAATACAGATGTTTTGGTTTGGCATTTCTGTTCTCAAGGAATTATTTATTTCAATAAATAATTGGGGAAATCCAAATAAGTGATTTAGAAATCAGAAATATTTTTCACTGGCTGGCTCACCAGGGTCAACAGAAGTGACATAGCATTCCAGTACAGTGAGGATCTCTGAAATTAGTTTGAATCATTCTTCTGCTGTTGCACATATCTGAGAAGCTTCTTACAGTCTTTACATTCACAACAGAATATTTCCCCCCATCTCTCTTGCATGTTGTTAATTCCAGTTGTTTTCCTATCCAAAAGGAATATGAAGGGAAAGACTGTATATGTCAGGATTTTTAGTTAACTAATCCCTCACAGAAAATTTTTTTCAAAAATCAAATACAATTTTTTAAATAGCTTTTGTTTTTTGTATTCAGCTTCAGTTTGGAAAGGCATTTTTCACTTATCACATCAGGAAATCTGCAACCAGTACAGGTCAGATACAAATCATGGAGATCTGGGATTGATAAAGTGAAAATCAAGATGTGTTTAAACTACTTGTCACAGCACATAAAGAAGTCAGTAAGTGTTCTCCCAAAACTTTATTAAGTGACAGATTAACAGTAAATCTTAAAAGTTGTGGAAAGAAGAATCAGTATGTACCATGTCTGATTCCAGCACTTGGACTAGGTTAGCCTTTGAACCACATAGATTTGTCTTAAATTCCAAATAAAGTTTCTGTCAGAATAAAACATTTGCCATTTCAAAACTAAAGCTCTGCATATTGTTGGCTCCACACAGCTTAAATAAGTTTGTAGTTATGTTCTAAACAAGCTGCCAATATGTCAAAGACTACTAAATCATAATGATGATCTGAATTTCACAAAACAGGGTTGTATTGTGTCCTTAAAGAACTTCTCTGCAGGGCTGAGTAGGCTTCTGTCCTCCGCACAGATTTCTATCTCACAGCAGCAGCAGATATATTGATATGCGAGTCACATCCAACACTTCATCCATCCAGAGACTGCAATGAGGTACCTGATAATAATGCAAGTCACATCAGCTGGACAGCTGCCGCAGTGAACTGATTCATGCTGGTGCCTTGATGCAAATAACAAGGACACCAGGGCCAGAAGATGTAGGATCTTGTCTTTATAAAACAAATGCTGGTTTTGAGACAGAACATTCTAGTATCTTGCTTCTCTTGCAGCTATGCTGTGTACCTACACTCCATCTCTTAGCCTCTGGCTGAGCAACATCATTGTGCCACACATTACAAAAACAACAAAAAAAAAACCAACAGAAGAATGTGCTGTGAAGCAGAGGTTGGGAAACAAACACAATTTAATCACTAAGCTACTGCTGTCTTTTTTTGTGCTACGGCACTATTTCTTGCTGTACACGATGTGTTTTCCTATCATCTTTGTCACCAAGTGTAAACTTACCTAATATTCTTGAAGCACTGAATATAAAGAACAAGCTTAAACCAATTACTGACCAAATAAATAATTTTCTGTTACGTTAAGCAGCCATTTCTATTTAGTTTCCTGATTGGGTTTTTTTTCCTGCTTAGTTGTCTCACTAATAATTTTATGGAGATTTTATGTAGAAGTGTAAGTGACACTTTTATGTGAAGTGAAAGTAACACAATAAAACAGTTAAACCATCACAATACTGATTCCTAAGATTACATGTGATGTTTATTTATTTATTTATTGCCCTGGCACTCCAACAAATGGTAGTGCCCTATCAACTCATAGAATGATCCTGAAGTGACATGCACCTTCAATACACTCAGCAGGAGAAGCAATAAACAAAAGCAGCAATCTAAGGTATTGCAAGTTGCACTTAACTACAAATACTGAGCAGGAGACTGCAATGATATAATCCACCTCCATGAGCAGGTGATTTATACAAGAAAAAAATAGAAGCAAGATATTAGAATTATTACAATAATTTAAATTAATTACTATTTTGTCATCTTCACCTTTACCACATTCTTTTCCTTCTCTGCACATAAGGTGTCGTCCATATACATACATACATATATAGCCACCTTAATTTGAAGGTATGAAAAGAACACAAATTTCCAAAGCAGCCACATGCTCTCACTACTACTGCTATCTAACACATTGGATTCACAGAGCTTCTAATAAACAGGATTCGTGAGTATAAGGAATGGTTCATCAATTGATCAGGTCCAGGACTAATTGCCTTAATTAGTAAATGGCTAATAAACTGAAACAAAAGCAGGGAGGGCTCAGCTGAACTAGCCACTTTAACAGGCTAACAGGTAAACACTGAGCCACTTAACAGGTAACCAGATTTCAAGCAAACGAATCTACTTTTTAACAACAAAGATCCCATTTTCCACTACATTCCCCAAAATATAAAGCAAACTGGCAGCCATACAAAAAACAAATTGGAGAGATAGAGAGCCCTTCCAAAAGTCCCAGGAGTGTAAACAAACTCCCTCATGAGAATACATATGAGACACAGTCCTTTCAAGCAGCAAAGTGAAGATGGGACTCCCCCACCCTTCCCCACACAATCCCTCATTCTTGTCTCTCTCTGAGGTGGTGTGTTAGTGATGTCACACAGCTACAGTCCCACCAAACCACTTTCCAGCATGAGGCTCCCCAGAATCACAGAATGTTACAGGCTGGAAGGAACAAACCTCCCACTGCAGGAGTGGAGTAAGCCTACAGCACCCGGTGTTCCTAGACAGTCTCCCATCCAAGGCCAAAACCCTGCGTATCATTTAGACCAAAATCAGTGTCTCATGTTCTCCTGCCCACAAGGTAATTTCCATTGGTTTCAACCATCTCACCTATTGTTGATCAGTCTGACGCTCATCTGGAGTACTGTGACCAGTTCAGGGTTCCCCAATGCCAGAGAGACAAAGAACTATTGGTGAGAATCCAATGGAGGGACACAAAGATGATTAGGGAACTGAGGTATCTTTCTGATGAAGAAGAGCTGAGAAACCTGGGACTCTGTAGCTTGGAGAAGTCTGAGAGGGGACCTCAATTTTAAATATTTAAAGGGTAGTGTGCTGGTTTGAAAATTACGAAATTTTCAAGTATTACTTGTGGTGTCAAAAAAGCATTTTATTTTGAAGCTGGAGGTAGCTTTCCTAGCAGACTCCTGTGTCAGTGTGTGCACTCTACAGGTGATTGGTGTACAAAGACCATAAAGGGAAGGTACTTCCTCCTACCCCCTTCCTTCTCTTGTCGTTGACATCTTTGTCACCTTTGGCTGTAACATGTCTTGAGATAGTTCCTCTAGGAGAGAAAGAGCTCCCCCCCCCACCTCCAAAGCAGGGGAGGGTGGGAGGGTAAGTCACGGCCCCATTTTGCATGGGGGCTTGAACACAGAGAAGCCAAGAGACAAACCTTTCTCCATACCTGCAAACTGCCTTCTGT
>VZRI01002410.1:61196-74481 GCA_013397515.1 Upupa epops | reverse complement strand
AAAAGGTTTTTCACTGAAAGAGTGATCAGATTTTGGAACGGGCTGCCCACAGAGGTGGTTGGGTCACCGTCTCTGAAGGTTAGGCTGGATGAAGTGAAGTGCTAAGTGACATGATCTAGATGTCAGATGTTAGGTTTACTTGGTTGGTTTTAGGTTGGACTGGATGATCTTTAAGGTCTTTTCCAGCCTCATCATTACTGTGATACTTCTCTTGTCCACCAGTCCTTCCCATCACACTCCAGCTTGGCTTGCACTGGAGAGTGGGAAGGAGCCCTGTGTACCCTGAGGAGCCATGTTGCCCCCTGTTTCCAAATTACCTGGAGCATGAAAGTTGACATCAGTGAAGACCAAACTCTCCTTTAACATCAATTCCTGACAGTATTTGCATGAAACTAAAGAGAGATCTTTGTGCTGCTTTTCTAGCCTCCATCAGACATTGGCACAGACCATCTACAGGCACCTTTGCTTGCTGCTGCTTTCCCAATACTAAGTGACTGGCAATCCCAGAGCAAAGTTTACACTAATTCAGTAATCACACTGTATTTATTGAGAGGCTTATAATCCCACGAGCAAAGATATTCAAGAGGCTTAAGGAAGGGAAAAGCTGCTGACATGGAGGAGGGCATGCAGAGTCCCTCATAACAGCATCTTAAGGTCTGTAATCAACAGGATACACATGGCACAGGGAGTCAGATTAAGCACGGCCATCATGCTAAAATGATTTAACTGTGATGTGGGCATGAAAATGAGGCAGGCAAATAAAAGCCTGTAAAAAAGGAGGATAGAGAGGAAGACAGGTCTGCATTATGGTATTATTCATGTCACCAATGAACATTTTGAGGCTGAATGTCAAGCTGTTGGTTTTCCAGAGGTTCCTCACACATTTCAACTAAGTGGGAATTTTCTTGCAATCCATCAATATTTAGATCTGACTTTTCTTTCCCTTCTCCTCATATGTACTCCGCACACTGCCATGTTTGTACACAGGTACAATGGTAGATGTTGCCAAGCACACATTTATACAAGCATGTCCATGGATTCATGTCATGCTTTGGATATGCTGAGCCAAGAAAAGATTATCTTGGCTATGAAGTAGCTACAGACTACCCTGGCAACACAATCTTCCCCACCTCTGTGCTTACATTTGACATCCTGAAATCACAAGAAATCATTCCCTCTAGAGCTGACAAGAGAGCAGTCTTCACAGTCCATTTAACCTCCCTATTCAAATGGCAAATTGATTTCTTGTGATGCAGACATGTGTCCCTGCTGGGACTAAACCAACACTCACCAAATTATTCTTCCCAGATTACAGAGAAGCTATCAGATGGCAAAGCCTTCTCTCCCAGTGACTCAAGCTTTCTTTGAGTCACTGATGGAAAGATGAAAGTCTTCCCACTCCATGAGACAAAAATGAGAAAAATCATTGCCTTCTGAAAAACAGAGCTCACAAAGTATCTCTGCAGATTCCCAGGACAAAGGCAACACCTGTGAACTGGTTGGGAGCTGAAGTGTTGCTCAGACACACTTGTATCATTCATGAGATTACTCCAAGCCTCCTGAAGATCTATGACCATCAGGGTTTTAAAAGTCAAATGGGACTTGCAGAAGTTAGCACAGAGTAGAACTTGATCCTTGCTGCACTTGGAGGGTGAAAAGCAAAGCAAGATTCTACCCTGAGTTTTTGGGTCAGCCCCACCTTGAAAACTTTACATTTCAGAGAGGAAAAGCCACAATACTTATTGCCTGCTGGCTGAACAGGTAAATTTCCTACACAGTAATACTCTGAGGTAGCCAGTCCAGCACAGGGGTGATCTGGATTCCCTTAGAGAAGCTTTTCCAGGGTTTCTTGCTACTCAGAGTTCCGCAATGATAAAAAGGCAAACTCCAGAACAACATGTACCAAGCAATGCTGACACCAGTAGCAAGGCACACGCATAGGCATCAACTACATATTAAATATATGGAGCAATCTCTGGACTCTACCCCATGTGGCACATAGCCAGGATGGACAGAAAAACTTGGCCCAAGCTTCAACATGTTCTTCCAGCACCTTGAAAAGCTCACCAATGCCAAGGTGAGCACATCACCTTGCAGCCTGCAGAAAAAGCCTCCTAACCTGACAAGCACAATCTCAACCAGTCTTTTTAACGCTGTGTCCTCTGCAAAAAGTCTGGACTTATCTGAACTGTTGCGTTTTCTTAAAAAAGACAAAACAGCGCTACCTATTGTAAATGTTAAGACAAAATTTGTAAGATGCAATACTTCTCACAATGGGAAAGAATTTTATCATAGAATCATTATGGCTGGAAAGGACCTCCAGGATCATCAAGTCCAGCCCTCATCCCAACAGCTCCCTAACACCTAGACCATGATCTCAACTACTTCATCTACTCAATTTTTATCTACTTGTTTTTTAAACGCCTCCAGGGATGGTGAGTCCACCACCTCCCTGGGCAGCCTGTTCCAGTGACCAACCACTCTCTCAGTAAAAAACTGCTTCCTAATATTCAACCTAAACCCTCTCTCATGCAACTTGAGGCCATTTCCCCTCATCCTATCATTAGTAATTTGGGAGTAGAACCCAGCACCAGCCTCACTACAACCTCCTCTTAGGTAGCTGTAGGCAGCAATAAGGTCTCATCTCAACCTCCTCTTCTCTAAACTAAAACTAAACTTCACTCAGCCACTCCCTATAGGGCCTATTTTCCAGACCTCTCACCACCCTTGTTGTCCTCCTCTGGGCTCACTTCAGCAGCTCAATGTCTTTCTTATACTGTGGTGCTCAAAACTGGACACAGTACTCAAGTTGTGGTCTCACAAGTACAGAGTACAGGGGCACCATCACCTCCCTACTCCTGCTGGTTATATCATTCCTGATACAGCCAGGATGGCATTGGGCTTCTTGGCCACACTGCTGGCTCATGTTCAGATGTCTGTCAACACCCCCAGATCCTTTTCTGCCAGACTCCTCTCCAGTCACTGTTCCTCAAGCCTGTAGCGCTGCTGAAAGTTGTTGTGAACAAAGTGCATGACGCAGTCATTGGCTTTGTTAACCTCATCACGTTGGCCTCAGCCTGTCACTCAAGCCTGTCCAAATTCCTCTGCATCGCCTCCCCACCCTCAACCAGATTGACACTGCTGCTTAATTTTGTGTCCTCTGCAAATTTACTGAGGGTAATCTACTGACCCTCATCCAGGTCATAGATAAAGATGTTAAACAAGACTGGTCCCAAAACTGAGCCCTGAGGGACACCGCTTGTGACTGGTCACCAACTGGATATAACCCCATTCACCACAACTCTCTGGACTCGGCCATCCAGCTAGTTTTGATCCTAATGCAGAGTCCACCTGTCTAAGGTGTGAGCTTCTCCAGAGGAATGCTGTGGGAAACTGTCAAATGCTTTACTGAAATCCAGTACATCCGCCACAGATTGGCTGCACCGATGTCCTTTATGCTCTTGGTTAGGATTTTCAAATGGCAAAAGGGAAGACATAAGGTCAAAAATGTTGCTAGAACTTGGAACACAAGAAGAGGCAAGATGCTCAGACCAGCATTTCTGCAGACAGCACTCCCAGCTCTACATGCCACAGCAGGCTGCACAGTGCTGATTGTTCACCCCAGTGCTAAAAGTATCTCCAGCACTTTCCTACTGTCACTTCCCTGCCTCAGAATCAAAAATTACCACTGAGTCACTCTGTGTGCAGTGACTGGAGGAGATAATTCTGCAGTTATGAGCAAGAGAGAGCTGGTCTGTCTGCTCACAGAGGAGAAAAGAGATAATCTACAAGCAAATATCTGCATTAGTATGTGTCCCAAATTTTAACCTGTGTTAATTCTAAAGCTGGTCTTCTGGTCTTTCTCTGAGCTCTCCCCTATTAACTCCTATTCTTTGCAGCATCACCTTTCTCCACTCACTATCTTAATTTATCCTCACAGCATTCCCAAGGGAGTCCCATTAACTGCAATCCTTATGTTGTGAATAGATAATTGAAACACAGAGGCTAAAACCTGCATTCAGCCTTCCATATTCCCACATCTTGCTTTCCTGAGGGCTGGACATCCCCAAAGATGTAGACCACACCAGGAATTGCCTCTGAATGCAAAATTTCAGAAGGGTCTGAGGCTTCCCTTGGTGATTTATCCAAGTCAGAAGGAACATGTGAAAAAGGTGAGAATTAAATCATCTCTCAAGTACCAACCAAGTAACCTTTCTAATAGACCCACCTCAATTATATTTCACGTGGCTAGTGCTTCTTAATGTCACAGTGACCACTACTGTACTCATTTCTCTTGACAGCACAGAACTAATCGAGCCTAGACCTAGCTTGATTCTCCACTACCACCCAGAAATCATACACATACACCTTCTGCTGGAAAACGTGTTTCATCACTGCACAGTGCTGTACTGAGACTGGGACTAGTCTTATAGTTTCAGATTATGTTAATTTAGTACTAGAGGAAATGACTGTAAACTGTACCAGGAGAGGTTTAGGCTGGATGTTAGGAACAATTTCTTCACCAAATGAGTTCCCAAACACTGGAATAGGGCAGTGGTAGAGTCACCATCCCTGGAGGGATCTAAAAGGTGGGCAGACAGTGCTGTGGGACATGCGTTAGAAGTGACCTGGCAGTGCTGTGTCAAAGCTTGGACTTTAAGGTCTCTTCCAACCAAAGACATTGTTATTCTGTATTTCTGCTCAGGGTTCAGCCCTTAGTGCAAAGGAGATGTGCAGAATACCTCAAGCCCTACTTTACCTAAGAAAACCTGTGTAGAAACAGCAAGCCACAGGTTTCATCCGTGAGAGGGTTCAACTGAACTCAGTCAGCAGCACCACAGCCACTGAGCCACACTCTATCATTTGTCACCCTGAACATGAACACTTTCCAGGGCTACTTTTTTTCTTGGTTTTCCTTATCTTTAGTTAGTGCCAGCTAGCATAGCTAGAAAAAACATTTAGGAAGAAGACTTCACTGGTAAGCAGAGAGTAATTGAAAGAACTGAAATTTGGTCCTTCAGTATAAAAAAAGTGATTAATCTGTCATTGGAAGACATAACAAATGTTTTAATCTTGTTTTTTCTCTTGAAAGAAACAGTTAAAGGTCAACCTAGGCTAAAAGATGTAACGATTGTAATTCAATCAGCTCTGAAAACAGATCCCTAATACCTGTTATTTTGGTATTTTTTCCTCCCCTACAAGTTTTAAGCATCTCAAGCAGAGAAGGTCTTAGAAGAGTACAACACTATTTTGAGTTGAAAGCAAGGGCACAGGATTTGCTGCAATAGTCTGCAGGCAAGAGTATTGCTTGCTCTTTTGCTGCTTAGGAGAAGTTTCCAATCATATGCACTTGTTCAAAAGAACACCTGGATTTAAATGGAAAAAAACACACTGATCCACTTGACACTGTACATCAAACACTTCCCTCCAGTGCAACAATACAGGATTGCTCTTTTTGTGTCACACACCCTCTCCAGCTATTTTGGCTCAAACTACACCTGCTTGTTTTGCTGGAGAAGATGGAATCAAGCATAGAATCACTAGGGATCGGAAGAGACCTCGAAAGATCATCTAGTCTAATCCCAGAGCAGGATCACCTAGATCAAGTCACGTAGGAACATATCCTGGCGTGTCTTGAACATCTCCAGAGAAGGAGACTCCACAACCCCCCTGGGCAGCCTGTTCCAATGCTCCGTTACCCTTCACTGTGAAGAAGTTCCTTCTGATATTGATATGGAACCTCCTATGTTCAAGTTTGCACCCATTCTCCTGTACTGTAAGCAGGAGTTAAAAAGTGACTAGAGTGTCCCAGTACTGAAAAGGCAAAGCAGTCATGCAAGTTAAAAAGCTAAAATAGAAAGCCACCTAACCAATATAAAATATTCATTACAACTGCACTTGTAGCAAACATAGTAACTTCAGCTAGTGACCTCCAATCTATGCTGGAGAGTAAGATGCTTGGCCTCTTTCAGGTTGTAAATGGAGCACACAATGGAGTCCATCAGAATGGTTCAGAAATAGTTATTCATTTTTCAATTGTTCTTTTCTGACAACAAACCGTTTCACTTCAGAAACTGAGACGCAGAAGCCAGAATATTCCAGCAGAGACTATTTTCCTGCAGCATCCTTAAACAATGCAACAGAAATGTACCCTCCTCAGAAAGTCTCTTCAAGCAACCGGTTCAGAAACCACGACTTTAACATTCAGAAGCACTCAGTTCTCACACTCCAGCTCCAAGTAGCTGGAATGTTGAAACTGAGAATTTAAATGAGAGTTCATCCTACAGTGACTTTCCCCTGAAACTATTGCCAGTTTCAAGCAAAATTGTAAGAACCTTTGTGGAAGGTGTCAGCACCACCTGACTGATGTTAAAAATGGGGCAGATTTGCAGTGGAATCTGTGAATATTCAATTCTGGCTAATGTTAAATGCATAAGCTCCTGCAGGGTTGCGCCACCATGAATAACTGCATCAGACCCAGGAGTGGTCTAGGAAATGTGGATCTAAACCTACCCATAGATGTTGATCTATCACTTCTTTGGAAGTCTTCAGGGGGAGAAACAACATTCCTCCACCACTGTTTTGAACTGGAAAGATCACTAAGGACCCCTTCACATTACTATGTCCATTCCTCTGGTGCACTGCACCATCACGTTGAGTGCTTCACCAACCATAAGAACTGCAGAAGCACTAACAGGCTCCTTCCCTACTGCTTGTTCTTTTTAATAGCCTCCCTGGGTGTCAGTAGCATCCTGAGTATTGTCAGAACAACTGTGATGTCGACAGAGGATTTATTGTGGCTTCAGCTAGGAATGTGAGAAGATGAAGTGTAACTTGGGACATGATTTTCATACAGACAACTAAAATCAGCCTGGCAACCTGTAAAGGAAAGACTCTGTATCTCATTGCTATTAAACTGGAGCTTCAGTTAACACAGTCCAGGGGTCCTCAGTAGCAAGCCTTTGCAGTTTATTTTACCTCATTATTAAGCGCATTTTTAAGTTTACCAAGATCTGTGCTTCCCCTTTGTGGTGACCAGATGTGGTTAAACATAAATCAGACTAGCGTTACACAAGCAAAAATAAGAATAAACAATAAAACTCAGGAGTTTCCAAACTTCAAGAGAACAACCATCACTAACTTTAGAAAAGGATCTGAAAATGTAGGGCTCTCTTTTGCTAAGGCACCCTTAAAAAAACAAATCAAGAGGATAGAGGTTTCCATTCCCACTAAATGATAGTCCATTACCAATGGCCCCTGAGGAAATGGGATTATTTCCCCTATGGACCACACTGTGTGCAGCCCAAGTCTCCATGACATCTCACGGTGACTCAGATGCCCCAGGAAAAGGTAAAGGCACCATCACAAGTGGCTGAATGTCCAGCCACTGAAAGAAACATGTTCGGCAAAGGAGATACCTGCTGCAACAGCAGTTTTGAACTTCTTGCCCGGCATCAGTCCGTGCTAAAGCCTCATCGTTCTTTAATTGTGGATTTTGCTTTAAGTGTAGTCTTTAAGCAAGGGAGCTCTGTGCAATCTGCCCTTTGCTTGTACAAACTAATCAAGCATTAGTGTGCTTGACATTTTACGTGGCATTACCACCCTGTTCCCTGTTCCCAGTGACAGTGTCAAAAGGGCAATTGATACAGGCATGGGAGTCAGACACACTGTTCCAATAGGTTAGGGTCTTTCTGCTGCCAAAACGTGCTTTGTTTTATAAAGTAAGCCAAGTGAATTAAACCAAATTAATGAACTAGCATAAGAATGAACTGATCTCTCTGCTGCCTATCATCCTTATGGGTCTGAAAAAAAACCAACCTCCCAAGTAAGAAAATCAACCATCAAAATTCTCAATGTCTCTGAAATAACATAAGCAACAGACAAGAGACTGGAGCATGAACCACAGCACAAGTCAGTGGGAGTTTCTTCACCCACTCCCCTGTGCTTTCAGTGGAGCAGGAAACAATGAAGGTACGGCCACCATGGAAAACTAAGTACAGACACTATGAAGATCTCTTACAAGTTTTGAATGGCTGCACAGTGTTTTAGTTGGACTGAAACAGAGGCTCAGTCAGTGACTGATGATGACATAATAGATGACAACATGACTAATTTGTGTTGGTGTCTTCTCACATACTGCCAATTACACTGTTGTCCTGAGAGAGCCACCAGTTGGGTTAAGGACTAGTTGGTTTCTGCACACTCCTGCTCACAGCAGCATGGAGAGGCTTTAGGGATGACTAAAACACTGCTAGGCATGGTGTCTCCTATCAAGCATGAACTGATTCCCTAGGATTGCTTCCAGGTCCCCTGTTTCTAGACACTTCAGTTCTGTGTGAGCTTCACACAGCCCAGTTGGAGGCTGTGGGTTTAAGCCTCAAACCCTTAGGAGTCTGGGTCTTTGCAGTTCAGGGGCTACTTTTCTCTGGATAAAAGCAGTGCTCTCAAGACTGGTTTGAGATCCAACTACTACCGTAATCAGGTCACAAGGAGCTGCAAAACAGAATAGCCACAGCAAGGAATCTTTAGCTTGCAGTTGGCTCACTCAGATTTTCAGTCCAAAGAGAAAAGCTTCCTGGCTTCTACAACCAACAGTCCTGTCCACCTTCAGGAGACAGGTACACACACCAGTATCTCTACAGTTGCTACCACCAGCTCTTACAGTGTGTCTCCCATCTGGAAATGACCATATCTGAGAAGACATCACCACTGTAAGACTCTAAAAACAAACTCAAACAACTTTAGCATCCCTTATTTCTTTCCCTCCTAATGACCCTATTTGCTCCATGTAAAGCCTCCACATGATTTTTCCTGAGCTGACAGCATGCAAACAAGGTAAGGCTGGTTATTGGGGTGGAGGGGGGAAGGGGAAAGCAAATAACTTCCTTTCTGCTTCTTGCATCATTGACAAATATTATGTTTATAAAAAAATCAGAACCACACTGGCTTTGGCATTAGTGTTATATACAGCCGTGAGAAGCCAGCCTACACTTCCATGGCTCCAACACACCAACCCCACAGTACTGATGAGCTTGGGTGACAAGGCCTGTAATTTTGCCTTAAATATTATCTGGACATTTCTCTGAAGTTCAAAATTAGCTTAAGACTATTTATTGGTTTTCTTGTTGATGTTTGTGCTTCCTCTTTCTCTGCATTTCCTGGGACTATCTAGGAAAGGTAATGCAAATTTACAGCATTCAATATCCCTAGCTAATCCTTCACTGCTCATCAGGATCAGTTTTCATCTCTGCTTTTCTTCCCTGTCTGCCAAGACTCTAATCGTCCATCCAAAGGCAGCTCTGCCACGTTGCACTGCAGGGCTGTTTTGAGAGGTCAGCAAGGAAAGATGTTCCACAGCTTTGGGTTGAATGTCATACACACAAAACTCTCAGTAATATTGAACGGAAATGACCAGATCCTCCTGGCAGAGCTAAAAATAACAACAGATTAGAGCTCACATACTTTGTCCATCTTCAAAGAACACAGCGGCTATTACAACAAAGATAAATACTGCTCCTTTGTGAAAAGGATGGGACACTGAAAGAAGGGACAAGGAGATTCAAGGTCCCTCACCTCTGCAGTAGGTGCAAACAGCAGTGACTCCTAGTAAGTCACAGCAGGTTGTGATATGGCAAGTCATGTGCCCACAGCCTGCATTGCCTCGGTTTCCCAAGGGTATATCTCTGTGTCATGTTGCTGGCACACAAAACTAGTGGCCATACACAACACACACAAAAAAAAACCAACCAAAAAACAAGCCAAACCACTTTGAATCTGAACAATTTCAAACCTTAAGGGATGAGGGCAGGATTCAAACCTCCAAGTCTGCTCCAGCCCCCTGACTTTATTTACCATCCAAAGAAATGTTTCTCTTGAGGATTAATATTCATCTCATAGGGATTCTCAGCTCAGTGTGCTGGATGTTGCACAGGGACAGCTAAACCTAGGAAACTTCTGCTTTGGGCAGAGAGCTTACAAAAAAGGCGTGCAATATTTTGGTGTCACTGATCACACCTAACAAAGCTACCCAAGTTTGAATGCTATAAGCTCAGACCAGGTCTTCTTAGGTGCATAGGTGCATTTCAGTCAGCACTTAACAGGTCTAGCCTTACAGCTACATTTTCACACCAAATTGTAGACCACCTTCATTGGTGCCTTTTTCCCAGCTGAAAGCAGGGGGATTCCAGGACTGCTTTACTATCCAAAAGTTCACAAGACAATAAACCTTAACTGAAGAAGGTAATAATTTATGATCTTCCACTAAAGAAGGAAAAGAAAGCCAGGTAACGGAGCATTGGAAAAGGTTGCCCAGGGGAGTTATGGAGTCTCTTTCTCTGGAGACGTTCAAGACCTGCCTGGATCTGTTCCTGTGCAACTTGGTCTAGGTGATCCTGCTGTGGCAAGGGGACTGGACTAGATCTTTCAAGGTCCCTTCTGATTTCTAATGATTTTATGACAGAGGATACCCAATACTAGAATTTTCCTTCTTTAGCCTAACATACGCTCTTTACCTCAATCTCCACTCTGTCATTGAACGCCCCTTTGCTTCAACACCCTCCCCTGCAAAAGGGGTTTATAAGACTTTGCTTTTGCTGCTTTTATGAAGAAGGACTTGGGAAGACAGACCAAAGGAGTTCAACTCTGTGTCACCAACTAAGTGGAGTGGGAAGGACAGCCCTTAGTGAAGGAGAGAAAGGGGAAAATACATAAAGTACAACATTGATTCCAGCCTGCAGCAAAGTAATGACAGTGACAAAGCTCTTAGCATGCTCTTTTTACTGGACTGAAAGCAAATGGAGCTCCCTCTGGAGAAAAGGGTATAAAATAATCTAGAATTGAGGAGCAAATAGACAAAACACTTCTTCTTTTCTTTGGGTAGTCTATTTTGGCAGCTGCAAGCTATGGAAATACAAACTGGCTGTTAAAGAAAAAGTCTGTAATGGCGAGATGACAATTTGCCACGGTTCCCAAAGCCTGCAGGGTGATGTTTTGTGTTAGGTGACGCACAGGAACAAGGAGACAATGACAGAGGCAGAACAAATACCATCCAGCTCTTCAGCTAGCCTTAAGCTCCAGTGCAAGAGTCAAAGCAATTACTTCCACAGCTTCACAAACCTTTGCACCTTTCTGTTACTGTGTCACACTTCATTACATTAATTTACCTTATTTTACTCTCAGAAGGAAAAAATGCAGTGATATATTTAAAGAATAATATTAAAGAATAAATAAGAACATACTTTCATTTTTCTCTTTTATTCTGCATTTTTCTGTTGTGCTGCTTCTGTTTTATTCTCCAAGATGCTCCTGCACTGCCTACTCCATACACCCTCTTCCCTGCCAAGACCCCATGGTGGCAGGGGTATTTATTACCTCAACAAGTGCATAGTAGTATTATGGTAGATGATAAAAAAAAAAAAAAAAAAAAAAAAGAGGAAAATCCATATTTGTATCCACCATAAGGAAACTGAGGCACAGAATAGCTAACAGACCTGCCTAGAGACCAGAGGTTGCCCCCTGTTTTCACCACAGAGAAGCACAGACATGTCAGTTAGCTTGAAAGCATCCTTACAAACAGGATGGAAATCATTACCAAGGAGTGCATTTAAGTTCCAGAGATCCAAATCAGTGGCTTTGTACATTTTTTAATGTGTCAGTCCTTGAGGCCTTTTAAGTTTTTCTTCTGCTTTCCAGCCCTGCACTACTGGAGCAGCTAAAACCAAGCTGTTCCCACAGCATTGCACTACTCCAGACAGCACTTTTGTTCTTTGCTAAAATACGATGCACATGACTAAAAGCAATACAGTCACCATAATTTAGAGATACAAGAACTTCCCATGGCTCTGATGATCTCACACACCTTTCTCACCCACCACAAAGAGAAGTAAATCCACCTGACAGTGTGGTTAGTGAGCAAAAACCCAGCCAGAGTGCTGCAGGAACCCCACACTTCTCCAGCACATCCAAATCCTCTAGCTACTTCACAGGCTCATCAACCCTCAGCAACTGCTTATGAGACTAAAGTCCATTTTCCCCTTCCTAAACAACCCATTTCTTCTACCAAATCCCCACTCTTCCTCTCTTGCCTTCAAGCATGATAATCTCAGCACTCAATGCTCCCACTGACCAATCCAAACCACCCTCTACCACCTCCCTGCCTTTTCTTCAAATTAAAGTCTTTCTCACAGCACCAGTTCTAATGCTTGAAATTTACAGATGTGAACAGTCAGGCTACAGGAAATTTTATACTCAGCCACTCAAATATTTGCAGGCTGAAAATTTCCTGCCATACAGCCATCCATCTACAAACATCACGCCCAAAGTATGCTGTTCCAAAGTCATACTGCTAAGGTCACACATGGGGAAAGAACAGCATCGCCAGCTGACAGACAGTAGCCAGTTGCCACAACATGAATTGCAAGCAACTCTAAGAAGTTGTTCAATCAACAACTAACAATATCAGGCCAAGAACTACAGACTGACAAAAGTTTGCTGTTAATTGTGAGAGCCGTATGACCACGTAAATTTTGCAATTTCTTTGCAGAGAAAAAAAGGAAGGGAAAGCTTAGGAAAAAGAATTATGAGTTACAGCTATTTTGTCCTTTCTTCCTTCTGTGTTATCTTTCCATTCCCCTGTTGAGATACATAACTTGTGAGTTTGGGTCCCTTCAGCCTTTCAGAACTCTCCAAAACTCCTGAAATTAGTTTCTCGTTGAATGTCTGCAACACAATTTCATTTGGAGAATGTCACAGAGATTGAACTGAGCCATCTGGTTCTTATAAGAAAAACAAAATTATTTCTTTTATGCTTCTGCCTATGGTTTGTGGGTCATCAAACTCAGATTATTCAGGCACAAAAGCAGTTAAGGATTTGTTATTTTTAGAAGAACACACACAGATTTCTTTTTTAGAATAATTAACAAGCTAATATTAAAACAAACAAACAAAACAACAAAAGAACAACCAAAGCCCAGCTGCAAAATTCAATCAGATGGAGATGTTCCTCCAAGAGGGGCTGTCCAAGCTTGGAAATCATAGAATCAGTAGGGATTAGAAGGGACCTCAAAAGATCATCTAGTACAATCCCCCTGTCACAGCAGGATCACCTAGACCAAGTCACAGAACATCACAGAACAGAACACTACAGAATAGAAGCAACCTCAAAAGTCCCTCTCCTCAGGGCTACTCTCCAGCCATTCACTGCCCAGCCTGTATCTGTGCTTAGTATTGCCTCAACCCAGATGCAGGACCTTATATTTGGTCTTGTTAAACCTCATGAGGTTGGCTT
>VZRI01002410.1:0-60537 GCA_013397515.1 Upupa epops | reverse complement strand
AGGGGCCCCACACCTTCCCTAGTCTTCTTTTTACCATTAATATACCTATAGAAATCCTTGGTGTTCCCTTCAACATCCCTGACTGGGTTCAACTCAAACTGTGCCTTGGCTTTCCTAGTCACATCTCTAGCTGTTCAGGCAGCTTCCTTACATACCCCCATTCTAGCTGTCCTCCCTTCCACTCCTTGTAGAGTTTCTTTCTGTGTGACAGTGTGTCCAGGAGCTCCTTGCTCAGCCAGCCAGGCCTCCTAGCATTCTTCCCTGCTTTGCTCCTTGTTGGTATACATTGCTCATGAGCACAGAGTAGGTGATCCTTGAATACTAACCAGCTGGGAAAAAGAAAGTCCCCAGAGACTGTCTGTCTTGTTCTTCAGCCAGCAGCATCACCTTGAACAGTTCTGGGTGTCCTCATGGCCAGTTACAAGACTAGGTCTTTAAAAGCCAGAAGCACTGTCCAAAATCAAGACAAGTCATCACCACCCTTTGGCTCAGTGGGAACATGGAGACAGCCTGTGGAGATTGTATGTTGCTACACTCAGAGAGCTGAAAAGCTACTGCTGGGATTAATGAAACCATCTCCCAACAGCACCTAGGCTTCCCTCAAGGGCACCCCTGAACACCTGTCCCACAGCAGCCCTTATGTAAAGCAAAGGCTTGCCCTAGGCTTGGGTACAGCAATTGGATACACAGCTGGGAGAGGGAGCTTTCTGTTTGCATTTCCCAAAAGGATATTTAATGTGCTGGAAAGCTTCATTCTTTGCAACAGATCCAGAAACAAGAGCAAAGGACTGAGACACGCTCAGCTCAATGCTCCTCTTGGATGCCACTGCAGCTGTCAAGATGCATCAGAGCAGGAAGGCATTGAAGCCGGGGGCATCTCACAATGTGCCCCTTTGTGCAGAGAGCACAGCCCTGGCAGGCAAGCCTGTGAGCCATTGTGCTCTGAGACGTACCACCACATATCCAGTGCCTGGAAAGTCACTCTTACAAACAAGGAGAAATCCTGGTTCAGCATCCATAGCGTAAAGGAGGAAAAAGAGATAAAACAACACAGAAAAAGAAAAGGCTGCTGCAGAGAACAAAGCAAAGCAGTGATCAGTGTAACTGTGCAGATCCCTCAAACAGAATGAGGGTGGGTAACAGACTGTAAATAACCCACAGAACCCACTGTCTAAAACAACAGCTTATAACAAAGAGACAGCCATTTGCACAAAAGCCTGTGCACACATAAACACCTGAGGACAGAACCTTACCTCTGCTCTATCAGTAGATATAAGGCATGTTTGCAAATGCAGAAATGTGGGACTAACACCAGAATGTGGTCCAGAAAGAACAGAACACTCAGCTGAACACAGAAAGGGGGTTTTTTTTGTTCAGGCATATACTACCTAATGAAAGAAATACTAAATAAAATTTCTAGAGGATAGAAATTCTGCTGAAAATTCCTAGCAAATACTACTTGCCATGTGATAGCTTGAAAACCTTCAGCCAAGATCAAATATGGAAAAAATATTTAATAGAATTCAAAATGCTGTAATGGTATTTTCAACTGCAGTGACTTTGTAACAGCTGTATGGAAACATTCCTGGCTAGTCAAGCTCATACACTTCAATTACCACTTTGTTCATTCATTAATTACTATTTATTAGTCATTAACGAGTTCCACTCCATGTATTACCTCCTTCCTCTCTTATTATTATTATTTATAAGTTATGCCCATTAGAACCAGCTAACTAAGCACTCGTAAAGCACATCCCTTCCATAGCTGATAGGTGGAAAGCAGTAAAACATAAATATGTATTAGCATCCTAATCAAAACCAGGATGATAGTAATGCTTACACCCAGGAAAAAGGCTGTTTCAGAAGGGTTACCCGTCACAAGATCATGGCTCTTGTGTGTAACACACTGCACAAACGAACTAAATGTTTTTCTGTACATTTTCCTTGTGTATCTTGCCTCGGGCAGGCTCAGTGCTGCATGTAAGAGGTCACATCTAAGTCTGCAACGAGGCACAGCAGTGAGCTGGTGCTTGCTGAGGTTATGTCTGGGCTCCTGCCCCAAAGAGCTGGCTCAGTGGCTGCCTGCCTGCCCTCCCTCCACGTGCTCTGGTGCACTCTCCCCATCCTCCTTCCGGGCTGAGTCAACCTGCACCAAATTGCCCTGAGCTGTTATGAGGTTTCAAGAGCAAAACTGAGCACACTGTCCACTCCTGAAAGAAGTTTCTAGTCACAGCTGCTAATACAACTTCTATAATCTGTCACCTTTCACAAGCAAGAAGTTCATATTCAAATTACATAATGGAGAAAGAACAAATGAAAGGGAGAGTTAATTACAAGGTAAGGTCAGTAGTTTAAGCTTTCAGAAGATCTTAATAATGATCTGACACCTCAGCTTCTTTAACATCAACCTGTTTCTGAGCACTGAGACATCCCTCCCAGCTGGTACCCACATTCCCTTTAGCTTCCCTGGCTGAAGGCAAGGGTACTGGGATGGACAGTGCATTAGATAAAATAGAACCCAAAGAACAATCATACTCTACTTGAGCAGGTCAAGGAGCTGTATCCCAACAGGATGTCTTTCATTCTGCAAAGGTGGACAGCCACTTTCAGGTGGGACTTCCACTGCCACCAAGCAAAGAGAGCTCAAGGCTCTAAGGACTGCAACAAAAACAAATGTATTAAGACAGGGTGTGGTATGGCACAAACCTGATTTAATGGTTAACCGGAGACTTAAAACCTCCGTGAGGATCTCTCTCCAAAAGCACCTTTGAGAAAGGCTGAAATGGGTCGTGCATCACCAACGTTTAAATCTCCTTGATTACTCCCACATCTACCTCTCCACTTTGCATTCCTGACAGACACAGCTCCGGAGTCCCAAACCCAGCCCAGACATAAAGCACACCTATTCAGATCTGATGTTATTCCAGCACAGTGTGAAAACCATCACACTATTAAATCTGCCCTGCTGATCTCTTTATCACTTTATATGCTACAGCTACACTAAAGGATGGCAAAGTCACGTCAGCTGGGTAATTTGCACTTCCCCTCCCCAGCATTTGAGCAGCATCCAGATCCTAAGAGCCTGCAGAAGGACGGGATGTGATACTCTGCCCTAAAATAACACCAAGCAGCAGAATTCTGGAATCTGCACATATAGAAGACAGAAGTGCAAGGAAGTCGGCAAGTTTTATGACTTAAAACAGAGACAGGAAAAACACAGAGAAGAAACAATCAAGAAGAACAACAAATTATGTGACTTTTCCTTGATGACACACTTGGAAGAGAGGAGTCCTCACATCTTGTGCCCTCTGCTCAGTGAAACAAGGAACCTCTGCCAGGTCTATTAGCAGAGAAGCTCACCAGGCACATCAGTGGAAGCCAGCCTGGAGCCTACATATGTTGCTCAGAGATTGAGAGCACACTGGGGCAGGCTGGCAGAAGCAATTCAAAAAGCTTAGAACTGCTCCTAAAAACAAATCCACCCTTTGTTTCTTGAAAGAAAATGTAAAAGCAGTATTCTACCTTTGAACTGGGCATGTTTGAAGTACCACCTTGTCCATTCAGTGAGTGTATCTGCACCATCAGCTCCCTACCTTGCAAGAAAGCATGTTGAAGTAAGACAGGTAAGACGTCCTTAACGTGTGTCATTTCCCTGCCCCTAATAATGATAACCAAGTCCCTGGTGCACAGAGTAAGACTGGCACCTAGTGGCGAGCAGGAAGCCTGCAATTAAATGTCATTAAGCAGTAACGAATCTGCGACACCGTGAAAGTGCAAGTTCTTTGCCATCCCCAACCTTCTCCTCTTCCTGGTGACCTATACATAGGAAAACTCTTTTAGCATTACTTCAGCAAAGTAATCTTTTAGTACAGTCAGGTCTAGAAAATGTAGACTTCTCTACGTAATTGTCTACCCACTTGAAAAGTGGCTTTTTCCCTCAGGCTGGGAACAAGCAGAGATGCCACCCTGCTGGTGTCTCCTTTGAAAAGACCATTTTACACACTCAGGTTTAAGTCCCTGTGTGGAGAGGCAATCTATCACACCCAGCCCATTTGTCCATCCTAGCTCAATTATTTGTAAAGCAGCCAAAATAAAGGGAGAAAATAAGGAAATGTTCTTCATTCCAGCTCTGGCAGGGTGGGCAGGCAGTACTTGAGTCACTAAACCGGTGTCTGTCGCTGCTCTTCAGTGTAGTAACAACTCCTTGCTTGCCTTTGCCGGTGGTGTGACAGCCAGGCTCACTTAGCAAGCTCCAGTGCTCCCATGTTCACACCAACTGTTTTAGTGGCTGCCAGTCTTGTTGCTCTGCAGGATGACTTCAAAAGGATGTTTTATTAGCAGTTTTATGAGCCACTATTTGCAGTCCTTGGCACAGACACATTAGCTTTGCCTTTAGTACAAACAGGAACAGTTCAATTGTCTTTTTTATATATTCATATATCCCAGATGCCCTCCTAAACTCATCCCTTCCAGGTCATAGAGGGGTTATAACATTATGAGTCAGCAAGTGCTAGGAACAGAGGGAAGCACGTTTCAAGATATCACACAGTTGATATTTTCTTTTTATTTAAATTTACAAGCTTCACAGAACATTGTAAGACCTGAGAGCAGCTCAAACAGCCCAGAGATCTCCTGCATCTGGCCCTTAGCAAAAATCTGGCCTAAGAATACAGCAGGAAAAACTCTGAAGACAAATGATGTCATCAGAGCCCACAGGTCAAAATCAGCAGAAGTGCCAGAGCAGACAGCTCCACTGAAGCATGATACCAACTGACTCTAAAGAGGAGCACTAAGGTCTGACATTGCCAAAGATTCCTTTCTGTGGGTCATAGAAGAGAGGCTCATCTCTAAGATCACAGAAGCAATTCAGTTCATTCTGTCAGACACACATGACAGGGCTTGCAATATGTGCTGCCAGCACAGGGGAAGGAAGGGATGGGAGCACCTTCAAGAGAAGCAGTAGTTTCTGTGATCTCTGAAGAAACACCAGTTACTCAGATCCTCCTACATGGAATGGTGATGGATTTGGGAATGAAGGGACCCAAGGGCTGGTTAGAACTGATGAGCTTCCTACGTATGTCAGCAAGAAATTCTGAAGCTGTCCAAAAGAAAGATGCTGACTTGTGAAGGACTCTTACTAATCTCTATCCCCACCTTTTCAGTGTCATTCAGGGCCATGGTTAGAGCAAGGCTGTCTGGAGTACAGCAACGTTGACACAAAGTTGCTGGAGAAGACTCCAAGCAGCTAAACATCCACAGATCATGAGGTTGCTCAGGTCCCTCAAAAATCAGACTCTAAATTACACTTGTGAGTGAGGTATGATTCTGCCATGCAATCAGTGCAATCCCAAAGACTTGCTGACTTACAATACCTCTTCCTGCCAACTGCTCCGAGCCTGCTGTGATGCAAATTTCCATCAGCTTCATTTTAGCCTAAGCATAGGGAACTTCAGCCAAAAAAGATAACTTCAATTCCTAACATACATAAACTGCAAAACCTTCTTAAAAAACACACATGTTAAAAAATAGACACATGGGTCACAACCTCTGCAAAGAGTGACCCTCAGATGATAAATCAAGGATGATGAGCACTGGTACCAGGTCATAACCACCAGCTACAAAAGGTGATACCCTCAAAGACAGCAGTAACTGCAGATAGCAGAAGCTTCTCCACTCTCCCACTAGACATCTTCTCACATAAAGTAGTGAAGAAAAGCTTGTTTTAATGAAAATAGACTCTTTTCTTGAAAAAGTTCCAGAACTCTCTTGTTGACAATTTCTCAAAGGAAGACTAAAGCCAACATTTGGTTGGATCTTTTCAAATATTTTTTTAAAAGTAAAGAATTAATTTGTTGAGTCCATTCCAACTTCTCCCCTTTCCTGAAACAGTGGTCAACCCCATATAACTTTCATCGCTTCATTACTCTGCCATAGAGTACAGGACAAAAATTTCAATCAGACCCAAAGCCATCTGCCTTTTGTTTTCCTACTGCTCAGACACACACTGCCCAGATACACTCCTTCCAGCACCAGCAGCCCACACCACACTCTTCAGTGTCCTTAGGGAACAAGAGCATTTTCCAAGAAATACAATGGACAGAGTGCCATACAAGAGATTTTCCTTTTGCCGTTTCTGAAGACAGCACAGAGCTGAGACAATATAAACAGCTGTTTCATCTTCTCATGCACACACAAGCCAAGGGGTTTATAGCAACCTGTGAGAAACACGCTCATGTGGTTTTAAACAGATTTTATTTTCAAAGATTAAAACTGGTAGACCAAAGAAATACAGTGCTGCGTGTGAGGACAGAAGTTCAGCATTCCTCACATCCATCAGGAGGGGTTTCTTAGAAGTGTTAACCTGTTCATATTCATTCACTTGTTTACATAAAACCATAAAGTCATAGAATCATCAGGGATCAGAAGGGACCTCGAAAGATCATCTAGTCCAATCTCCCTGCCACAGCAGGACACCTAGACCAAGTCACAGAACAGATTATGGATTGGAAGGATCATCCAGTTGATCATCAGTCTAATAACCTGTCTGCCAAAATGAAGGGGGGGGGGGGAAGAGAACAAAGGTATTCATAACATTTTCCTAACTGTAATATTCCCTCAACTTTATTATTCAGGAAGCAAAACTTTTACTAATGGGCCCTTTCCATCTCATATGGCCCTTTATATCTCACACAACCCATGACAGCGCATAAGAAAAGGCTGCAATCTTCACAGCAATAAACTCCACTGAAACAGAGGGACAAGCAGAGAAATGAAATACCAGTCTTCCCACTTACCAGGAGCCAGTTCCTCTCTACAGTTTAAGTATATTTTGCTTCTTTGATGCCACCACCCCATTTCAGCATCACCAAGGGTTTTCTCACATCAGTCCATCTGGAGGCAACTCAACAGCTCTGGGGTCAGATGCCACTTCCATTTTGCTTTACAGAAACAACAATGCAACACACATGAGCTCCACTGTTCCCATCCCACCATGCAGATCTACTGGCATTTGTGTCCAGGGGTTTATGGCAGCAGAGTCAGCTAATATTTTCAAACCTCAGTGTTGGATGAATGATGCTGCTCTGAAGCACACGTAACCAGGAGCCAATGCACTCAGCACAGACATAGCACAAAGTTAGGTTTTTCACAGAATCACAGAATTATTGAGGCTGGAAAAGACCTGTTGGATTATCAAGTCCAGCCTATAAGGGTGGTTTAAAATTTTCCAAAAGCATCAATTTTATTTTTTTCCTAAATAAATCAAATTTTAAAACAAAGCAGCAACAACAAGAAGAGAATAGGTCTATACCACTCACAAGCATAAAGCTGGTTATATTGGAAAGAAAAAACAACAATGACATGTTGTCAACAACAATGGCTAATGAAACAGATGAAAGAAAGAAGTGGACCACTTCGGTGGAAAATACTAACCAAGCCATATATCCCCCATCTTTTACTGTCATTTCCTGTTGGAATAGAATTTCCATCCAGCTCTAGTAATTTTGTCCTGTCAGGTCAGATTGGATCAGCTCAATGAGCGGTGCTTTTATTTGCAGTCATGTTTGAGACAGATAAATCAGGCCAGACATCAATGGAAAAATCCCAATCAAGCGGGTGTCTAAGAAGAAAAGCATGTTATTGCAGGGGAGCAATATTTGAGCAGGTTAACAGATTCCTTGCCTCCCATACAGAGCACTGCATGTTTATTTATTGAAGTGGGAGCTATGGGGCAATTATATTAGTCTCAGGAGGGAAAGATCTTCAGCTCTCCACCATGGGAATAATGAACAGCAACGACTGTGGCAGGAGTTTTCCAACTCCACTGCTAGACACAACTCAGCAAGTCATCAGTTCTTCACAGAAAACAAATCCTACTTCGCCCCACTGTCATACCACCTGGGACATCCAGTATTTAACAGCATGTTTTAGATCAGTGATTGTCCCAAAATTCTAGATTTGACTTCAGCTATCTCCAGTAGAGGTGTCTGATCAACAAGACCTTAAAGCACCACATCACTGGAAAACACTAAGTGCTTTAACAACAACCCTTGATTGGACTAGGCAAAGCTGATCAGCCCCAACAGAAATCCTCCAAAAGCCACTAGCCATCATCCCTGCAGAAATGTAGACACGCAACAACAAAAAAATTCCAAATGCAAATTTCCACCCTAAACCGTATCCACAGCAGAACAAAGTATGGCCAGAGGCCCTACAGATCTCCATGGTTCACAGGAGACAAACAGTCTCACCTTCAAGGCTATGGACCAGAGATCTAGGCAAGAATATTTGCTCTTTCTGTATTCCAGGCGTCCTTTGGTTAAGCAAGGATAACACTAGGACAAAGTTACACAGCACTTCACTACCACCACAAGACCATCTGATCAGGGACTCCATACACATATCCAGTACTTACAACACGACTCTATCAGGTGCCACCCGAGACTTCTGTGACTTGGGCAACAGCTACAGAACAGTAGCCACCACCACACTTGAGCAATCCCCGCAGTTAATCCACCACAGGTTAAGTGGTCCTTAACTGCTGCTATGGAAGGCAGTGCTCTTGCTAGGGAAAGTGCAATGTTCTGTGTGTGAGGGGATTGAGAACACATTGCACTGGATGACTGTGTTTTCTTATCAAATAGCCTTTTGTCCCTAGTCATTCTGTCTTCAATCAAATTAAGATACAATGGATTGAAAAAGAAAACTAAAAACGATGCAGCGAAGAGGTTTTTTCCCAAAACAACATAATACAGACTCAATCTGTGGAACCAAATAGTGTCCAACACTACAGAGTGAAAAGCTTAGCAGATTCATTCAAAATCTCAGTGTTTCAAACAGCAGATTTCTGTCTGCTTTCAGACTCCTGGCTCAGAAAAATCACATCAGGTCTCAATACTGGCTGCAGAGCACTTGGTGGTTATTAGCTGGGGTGAGGCTGACATTCCCTCTGCAATATGCAAACTCATACAAAGTGCTTCTTAAGATATCTGTAACTCCATAAAAAAAAATTTCAAGCTCTTCTTGTCATCACCTGACCAGCTGGACCATGAGACCACAGCACTCTGGTACATCACCTTCTGTGTGCACTGCCAGCATTAAATACACAAACACATTTCCTAACCCAATGTGACTTCAGAGGGCTGAGCCACATACTATTTCTGGAAGTATGCCTTGAGCAACACTTTCATTAATCTACAGCTGTTTGAGCAAATTATTAAGGCTACAAAGCTACAGATCTTTCACTTTAAATCAGACATAACTGTAAGTGAATATTTCTTGTGGCCTTTGAAAGTCTGCTCCTGGAGCTGGAAATGTGTAACATTCACTTCAAGTATAACTTTGTGGCTGGATTTTAAACAGAAGTAAACTATGTAGGCACCCTACAACGTAACTGAAGCATCAGCCTCAGCCACTCAGCAGATGTCTTCTCTGTACTGTTGCACTGAAACACTCAGGCAGGTCTAAGTCCCAACAGGCTCACCTTCAGTCTTCCCTTGTACAAAAGGTGCATGAGATGCCGCATTGACCAGCCCAGCAAACCCTCTATTTTGGGGATGGTTTATAACCTTTTTTTTCTTTCCCAGGCATAGCAGAAGACATCTCCTTAAGTCCAAAACTATCCCTTATTACATTTTAACATAGTACGTAGCACAAGGCAGATTCTACCTTACATGAAATTTCTGGGCACCTCAACTACAAGCAGAACAGGCTAGAGTCCCTCACAGTGGCAGCAGTCTCTCCAACAACTGGGAAACCCACACTAAAAGCAGAAAGCCTCTAATATCTCATGGAAACTATCAGTTCCTGAAGAATAAGAGGCATGAAATTCAACAATTAATCCTAACTCTGAAGCTCCCTGTGTCACCCCAACCTTAAGAGCTGAACATGAAAGCCTTGTTTTGCAGCCTCATACCACCCGCTTCCAAGAGCTGCAAAGATGAGAATCTCCAAGAGGAGTTCAAGATCTGGAAGTGACATCAGCTCCACCCTGCAGATCCTCCAGGCCTTGTATCTCTGCTGCAACCTTACCTGCTACCAAGACCACCCAACCCTTGTGGTCTTTCACCCAGAGGAACACTTCCTTGTTCCACCTGTACCACTTCCTCACAGACTAATCCCTCTTTCTTTTCTTGCTTCTCTTGCAATTCCTGCCTGCCTGGGGTGACTTTAATCTCTCCCACACAATGTCACACAAAGGCAGTAATCCTTTTTCTCCCATATCAATTGCTGTGGGTGTAATCCTCCTTTACACATTTCTAAGGAAGCACTGTCTCCTTTCTCCACCCTCGTCTTTCCCCACTCCTTTCAGAGTCACATGCAGTCATGGATGCTGGTGCTGAAGGGCTCAGAGGGCCTGGCATACCATTCTCAGTTGGGCATGTGGGATGTCTGCCATTTCCAGCATACTTGCTATGGTTCACTGCAAGCCCACAGATACGTTTAGCTCATGCTTAAATTCACTGTCAACCCCTCCCAAAGAAAAGACTCCCTGTGATCTGCATTCACACAAAAATCAGAAAAAAAATTATAAATAAACAGATCATTGTTTTTACAAGTACCATAACCATTCCTTTGTGGTCCTAGATTGACTGCTGGGTGTTGTAGTTGCTGCTCTCTGGAAGCCATCCTAGCTCCTGCTCTACTTTGCCATCAGCAAAGCCTGGGAGGAACCCAGCATCAACAGGATTTCTGTGGGGATGGCTAAGCCTTCTCATCTTTATTTTATTCTTCCTGTCCCCTGCTGCTTATTCCACAGGAAGTTCTTCCTTGCTAAGCCATTTCAGTTCAGCAGGCTGCACACCATTCCAGACCACAGATGGGTACAGCTACGCATGCCCAGCTCTCTCACAGAGGCTGGAGACACATGCAAGACACCCACTGAGGGCTGACATAATTTCAGTGGTGGTAGTACAACTCACTCCCTACTCTTTTGCAAGCCCAGTTGGCTAATGAAGTATATTACATTCTCAGCAAGTGTTTTGTGATGTTTCCTATCTAATCCAACTGCTTGCTGCTTAATGAACTGGATGAAAAATGTGCCAATGGAGACCTTGATCCAAGCTTCACTGAATTTAGTGAACTTGTATCAGCACAGACTTTGGCCAACAGCTAGCAAATATCCCAACAGCCCAGAAAAATAAGGTATTTATTCTGATTCCAAATATGCTATCTTAACTCTAGATTGTTTCCACTGGATTAAATATGTAAAATGGAGAGGGGGAAATGCTTTTAGTGTTTTCCATGGTCAGCTTCAATCAGGGAGGAGAGAACATACAGCTTTTCTTAGATAGGGTGGTATTCTCATAACCTTACTATCTTTTCAGACTCCCCAATGTCAATGGTTATTATGTGGGCAAATATACCTGAGTCCTCAAGCTTTGCACGTTGCCAATGGGAGAACGATCCATCACTGTCATTATTCCAATCACCTCATGTACTGCTGAAGAGAATCAAAGTGCAAAGATAAGGAGAAGCCCCAAGTCTAAGACACATGACAAGTGCTATTCTCTTGGCAGATCAAGAATGTCTCTCACACTTTACCTTTCCTGACTGAAAGATAGATGCATTAGGCCGAAAGGAACCCATATAACTCCTGCTCTCATTACTATCCCCTTGCCTTGGCTCAAAACCACGCATTTTCCCAGTTCTACACTGCAAAGGATTTAAGGCTTCTAGTAAATTTTCATTGCTCATCTCACCCCTCTGTTTGAATGACCTGCTTTTTGCAAGAGTTGCTTAGCAAGCCACTGATAGAGGCCAACATTGGTATCAACCCATTACATTAGTTCCAGTTCCTTCATACAAGGCTTCCATTCCTATGCTGCTGTGACATGTGAGCAGAAACAAGGTTGGTAGAATCAAACCAAGACATTGGTCAAGTTCAAGATTCTTGTCACTTACTTTCCCCTAGTTAACCATAGACAAAGGCCAAATGTTTTTTTCAGAAGCACCTTCATGAAGGAGCAGGAGCTTTCTTGACAAATGGTCTTTTCACACTTGATTCATCATACAGCACCTGGATGCTCTGAATAAGGAAAACAAGCAGCAATTAAATGTTAATTAAATCCTTTAAGATGAGAGGGAATGAAGCGAGCAGAACCCCCTCACAGGTACATACCATACCACCACATGACAAGCAATCATGAATCGAACCTACTTAGATATAAATTGCTCTTTGTTTTACTTCCATTCTCTACTTGCTGGCTGATGGTGGCGAGAAGATTGGCTAAAAGATTCCTCTACAGCCCAGTAGGACTCAGAATTTTTCATTATCCCAGATCTTCACCCTTGAGCCTTTCAGCATTGCAAATCAAAGCCACAACCCTGACAGCTCAAGATGCATTCACTGCCTTTTTTCTCTTTTTTCAAATCTGACTAGGATTATTACCAAGGCCAACTGGTACAGCCAGGACTGTATTGATCCATACACCTGAGGAATGAAAGAACAGCCCCAGCACCCTGACTTGCACCTTAGTTGTCCCATTTTTCCTCCTCCATCAGCCTGATCCCACTCATTGCACTGATCAATGCATTAAACATATAGGAAGAATGAAAATTATGATGCAAAAGGAACTTCCCAGTCACAGCATTAGATTTTACCACTGCAGGCAGTGAACTTCATGATTCTGCGTGCTGCATCTAACGTATCTGCTATCCCCATCAAGAACTCCACCATCCCTCTTCCATGGGAACCTCCTCAGAGCTACCAAACTGCTATTTAAAAGCAAGACTTCAATTTACACATGGGTACCCGACACATCTTCAGCTTTCTTCCCAAGCAGAGCACTGAGATCAAATTTCAAATGTGTTCCTTTCCTGTAGTGTGACCCATTAATTACTCAAACAGGTCTAAGAGCTCCGCAGCATCTCCTGGGCTTATCTGAACCCTTGGTCCCCCCCTTAGGACTTCTCTGCTTGAACCTTTAATCACTGCTGCTTAGAGACTCTGTTCTTCCTGATAGGGAAGAGAGGGTTTAAGAGACAGCATTTTCTTCACTGAAGCAAAAGACACTATTTACTTTTTTCTGATAGTATCATATCTGGTAATTAGGTGCTATTGTTTTAGACAAGCCCTGCCAGCCTCCTGAGCCCATACATGCATGCCTAAACAGAACTCAGACTCATCCACCAAAAAAAACCCCAAAAACAAAACCCAAAGGGTTGCCTGCCTTCCTCAGTACACTGGCTTTTCAAACCTAATTTCTCTTTCTGGTCCATTTTTCAAGAGCCTGACACATCCTCTACATGTCTCTAATAGAGAGCCACTTTGTATGTCCTGGGGAAATGTTCTTCCAATTTCCCAAAGTATAGTCATCAGCAGAGATGTTCTGTAAAACACATCAGACAAGCACAACATACTGTCCACCTTGCTTTTATGAATTGCTGTCTCACTGGGGAATGGTACTTAATAGATTTCATTCCACTAGGACAGCTAGATCACTACAAAGCAGCCCCAGTTATATCACCAATACCATTGGTAAAAGGGTATTCATATTTAAATTGGCCGTTAGCACCAATGGCTGGGAAGGAGCTCAGTTAATAATATAAGGATTGTGAAAGGTGGTTCAGGAAGAGATTACTTGTGGCTAAGTATCATCACACAACTCATGCAGAGGAATATTATAATCAGTTGTAAATGATCCTAACTGGTTAAATTGGGATTATCTCTAGAAGTTTGTCTTTAGCTCAAATTTTTCACAAGGAACTGTGAGAAAATATAAGTTCCATGATCTCAAAACAAACAGTAAAGTACTCACTCCTTCAGTTGGTAGTACAAGAAGAAATAGCACTTGGCAAGTGCTCATTTATCTTTCTCCTCCTCCCCTCCTCACACAGATGCAGTAAGACCATACAGGGGAATATAAACCAATTCAATCTTTCCCCTCCTGTATCCATCCAGCCTTGTTCCCTGGGCTGTATTTGTGAAACTACCATCCTCTCCCATCTCCTGCAAAACACTGGCACAAACTGAAGGACTATAAGATTTTTATATCTTAAGATTCCTGTGGCTATGGTCAGGGACCTGCCTAAGTAAGTTACAAGTTAAGTGTCTTGTTAACTCTTGTGCTAACCCAAAGGGAAGCAAGATGTAAAACCAGTCACATATCTCTTCCTTGGCTACTATTTAGTCAGGTATCAGGTTATCTGCTGTACATTATTTATGCACCATGAATATTTACCAGTGATGCTGAGAGATAAATTACTTGCTCTCTACATCTATCCACCTGTGTTAAATCATTCCCATGCTGCTAATGCAATTCATCAGCCTTCCAGTGATTTTCCCAGCCTGTGCTCCCTACATGCCCTGATGAGCAATTCTGGATGGGCTCCTGTTATTCCTGGAGTCATCGTTTGTGACTTTCCCAGGAGGGTGCAAGTCACATGTGGCACAAGCTGCACCATGAGTCCACTCAGTTAACCTGCAGCAGTCTGCCTTTCATTTCCTACATCTTCTGTTAAAACCCTATGAAAAGGGCCAAGGAGTCCTAATCTGAGCATAGAAACTCACACACACTCCCTGCAGCAAATGGCTCAAACATCTGCCATTCTTGGCCTCAATTCTGCCACAGCCTGAGGCATTGCTCTTCGGCAAGGGCCAGAACTGGTTCTCCTGCTATCAAAGAGAATATGCAAGAGTAATTGGGGATTTATGGCTCTCTCTCCAGTGCCACTGGAGTTGCATCTTGGACTGCAAGCAGTTGTCTGGCTGCAGCAGCCAAGACAGAGCACATGCCTGCTGGTTTAAGCCTCCTTGATTTCCTAAATTATTGCACTTAACTACGTATCACCTTGCAGACTCCCCAGCACCTACTGACTACTGAGGGCTAAAATCCAACGCAGTAGCAAGTGGCAAGCACTGACAGCCTCTGTATGGTGAAAAGCTACTGCTTAAGGCCATGAACATTGTTCTCAGCTTTATAACAGCTTCTAAGCCCTCCTGTATTTGAAGAGCACATCGAAATATGACTGTTACAATTCAGAAGTCACCATCAAAAGCTGGCAGAAAGAAGAGCAAAGAGGTTTTGTTTGCTTAATTAAAACTCGCTTCATAATGGAAGTTATCATGGTTCATATCAAAGAACAATTAAGAAAGCAGGATGTGACTGCTGGCTTTGCTGAAAACATGAACTAAGCCTTTTCTGGACTCCTGCAAATCCAAATAATGATGACTTAGCCCAACGTGGAGTAGCAGCTCAGCATTGCCACTCTAATTTTATCACAAGTCTCACCACTTTTACATTTTGTCTGTGGTCCTGAATTCGTGCAAATACATTTGTAAATGAAGTGATAGAAAATCTTTAAAAAGTGATCAAAGCACAAAGTTTCAAAATCCCTAGCAAATAAAATGAGAAACTTCTTTTTTCTTTGAATATCTTATTTTTTTTTAATCCTGTCTCCTGAGTTTTTAATGTTCCAGCCATTAGTTTTGAACTGGGAACCCAGATGGTGATGATGGACAGGCACAGCATAAGGAGGACACAAGCCTGGCACTCTCCATTAACTTTATTAGCAAGGGCTTCAGCCTAAGCCAAGGTAATCACCAAAGCCCCAGAATTCTGAAGCCCCAGAACTAAGCTGATTTACACCAGGTAAAATCCAGTTATGGGTACTCGCATATCCGTCCACAAAATTACACATCCCTCTGCCCAGCCTGAAAGGGCCAACCAGTAATGCTCATCACACAGAAACGATGTTCTCAGTCATCCATTCAGCAGGGCTCTGTGGTTCAATACACTTTCTCTTCAATGCAGGATCCATTCAGCAGCTCAAGTGGTATTTTTCTCAATTCTCTGGACCCTCTAAGCTGTGCTGGGCACACTCTATTGTCCATTACAAGAGTCTTGTGTTTTGTTGCTTAAATCTCCACCAAATTTGAATGCATTAGGATGACACTGTTCACGTCAGGTGTTTGCCTCAGGCCATGCATATACTCACACTCACTTACCTGGGATATAAATTGGGAGGAAGGGTGAGATTTCATATGAAGCGGTTCAACTGTTTCTGAGGCTACCAAGAAGAGAACTTAGTCCAACTATGTCCTACACAGGTTCTTCCTCCCCCAAACAGCTCCAGTCTCCTTCCTCTTGACACATCTCCAACTTCAGTTTGGCTCCAACTTACTTTGTGTCTTTTCAACTCTCCCTCTCCAACTGCCACACACTGCAGCACAGAGGTTTAGACATTATCCACCCAGAGCATTCTGCTATCCCAAGGACAAGCTGGCTAGCCATAGTTTTGAGGTATAGCTGAGATAAAATTTCTATCAGCAGCCAAAAGCAGAGACAGATCTCTGAATTTACATGACCCAGCTGAAATGTGAAAGCATTACAGTTGATGCTGGTGACAGACCACAGATCCTTGTAACGGATGAGAAGGAAGGACAGCAAAATCCTTTTCTAAAACATTTCTTTGTGGGTTAGAGTAGTCTCAAAGGAGAATAAATAACCCATTGTATCTACCCTCTAGAGAAGGAGCTAATAATGGAATCCAAATGCTGCTTCCTTCCAGCACAATCACCACAAGCAAGCCTCTATGGACAGGCCAATCAGTACCTCTCCATCACTATGAGATGCTGCTCAGTAACAGGAAATTAGTGTCATTTTAAAAGCAATGGCTGGGGGTGGGGAGGAAAGGGGTTGTGTGGCAAGCAGGTGTCATCAAAAAAAAAGTGAAAGCATCTCAAATGAGGAATATTTTTTAAAAGGAGTTATAAATGATGGAATCAAAGCAACTCTCTCTTCCAGGATATCAATCATTGATCCAAGGTGCACATTCATCTAACAATCAGGTCTTTGTGCAGGCTGGGAAGAGCAAAGCAGTCACTTCCGCAGCC
This sequence comes from Upupa epops, assembly GCA_013397515.1. NCBI lineage: Eukaryota > Metazoa > Chordata > Aves > Bucerotiformes > Upupidae > Upupa > Upupa epops. The sequence continues at coordinate 43,703 of VZRI01002410.1, read as the reverse complement.
ATCTCACATCGCTGGAGGATTCCCTCCAGGGCTCTGATCATGCTCACAGTTCTGGAAAGGGTCCGGTTTCACAAACCGGAGTGGGTAGAGGTGTTCTGTTAATGACCTTCATATGCCATAGACTTTGCATCTTTCAGTGACAGACATGCAGCAGAGAAGGTGAGTGAGGATCCAAGTGCCACTGATGTTAATTCAATCAAGTCTTTAAAGATGAAACAAGGATTTAAAATCTTTTGCAGGATAACACAACTTCCCTTCTCAGCTTCCTTTCAAGGACATGTGGCAGCACCCTCCAACTCTGCTTGTTACTTTCATTACATTAAGCTGCATCCTGAACATAAAATAATAATAAAATCATTTGTTCCCACCTAGCTTCTCTTCACAGCCCTCGGAACCTACCCTGTCACTATGCACAAGCACACAGAATAGAGAAGAATTCAGACACAGATATTGAAAAGAGATGATAAATTGCATAAAGAATTACAAAAAGCAGGTGTGATAGTTTTTGACATCCTTAGACTGGAAATCAAAACCTTGGGCTCTGAAGCACCCTGGGTGCAGAAGCAGCTGCTCACATGGGACAGCCAGGATCCAGATCAGCCACGGGGAGGTAACCAAGAGTCAATACTGATCCAGGGGATTGAAATAAAGAGTTTAGACAATATAGTAGATGAAGTAAGCATTGGCTAATTAGTAGTTAAGGTGATGTTATTATTGTGTGGAAATTAGACAATTTGTAATATCAAGCACATGAGATGTTTTGAAAAATAGGTAACAGGTACTTCATTGTGATCAGCCTTGCATGTAAGAAACATGGTTCAGCAAACTTTGTGGTTACTGGTTCATAACAGCTTGAACTTCTTGCCAAAAGCACTGAGGAAGACTGCTGCCTTCCTCCCCTTGGACCACAACCACCAGGTGTTACTGCGCAAGTGCAAGAAGGAGACCTATGCTAATGAGTTCCTACAACTGATTTTAATAACTCAACCCATATCTTGAAAACTTAATGTATATGTATGGTTATGTCTTTGTTTATGTATGAGAACATCCAGCATAACCACAACAAACTTGCTCTTTGGTGCACACAGTAGGTGGAGTGATCCCCCGTGTTGCCCAGTGCTGCAATAAATATACCCTCCTCTAACTCTTCATGAGTTGGGGGTTTATTTCCACACGTCAATAAAAGCAGGTAAAGTTCAACTGTCTTCCACTTTGGGCCAATAAAAGCTTATCTCCATGCCTCCTCCAGCTTGGGCATCCAGTGTTTTGGGCAGTGTTTGCCAATGTCCACTCCTCACTCCCCAACATGCAATACCCCCACTCCTTTGCTAGGAGCTCATACACACCTGCTGCACAGCACATACCTGCACAGTGTCAAGATGATTAGTGAAGTTCATTATTGAGAGGTCTTTGATTGCAGATGTACTAACAGATAAAAACAGCCATAAAAGACAACAAGTGCGAGGACACATTGCAGAATAAAAAAAATATCCAACAGTCAGAAACTAACCAACACAAAGCACCCGGGAAATTAGATGCAAGCAGAAAAGTGCCTCAAAGCGAAGTAGACTCCCTGTGACCTGCAGAAGGCAATGAAAGGGGGAAAATAAGAGATTCAGGCTGGCTTTGAACCTTACTTTCTTTTTGAGATGCTGATGATCTGCTACCCCAAATTTCAATCAAGTACTCAACTATACACACATAAGACACTGACTTGAGCATACAGTGCAAACAAGAAACAGACAAACCAAGAAGTGTGGCCATGCGTTTTGTTTCTCTACTGCAGTTCATATACTCCCTCACCATTTCAAACTCTGTGGACCTACTGGGAATTGCTAGGACTTGCCAGTCTCATGTCATTGTACTGTAAAGAAATACAGCCCAGTGAACAGAAGAGAGTCAGAAAACACACTTGTTCTGACTGTGGTAGAAGGAAGTTTGAGAGAATTAAAGGATTTCTACGCAGCAGAGAACAGAAATGTGTTTCTGCTCTTCTCTGTTTCAATTTCACTTTGTTAGCCCCTGTAACAGTGACACCACACACAATCAAGTGAAAAAATAAAAATCATCTGGCTTAAAGATTTCCCAGGCCTTCAATAAGGTGTTACAAGAGTTGACACCAGATTGGACCAAAGTGGCCCATAACTGCTCATGTAAAGTCAAAGAAGGTTGGGTGTTTGGATGAGCCACTTGATATTTCTCAGGTCAACTAATGAAAAGATAAAATGAAAGGAAAGGTTTAAAATAATTGGTTTAAATATTTAATTAATTTAAATTAAATATTTAATTTAAATAATTAAAATAATTGATTTAACAAAGGAAAAAAGACAAGAGCATCTTCATGCATGTCCCACCTTCATGAAAGATCATAACCAGGGTCTCTCTGCTCTGAGGAATCATCCTACCCTGCCATTCCATGTAATTCCATACCTTCCCATCATGTAACAGCTGTAAAGTTATACGCACATCCCAATCCCACATGCGCTCTAACCAGCATTTATCCCCTGGGTCCGTGCTTCCAGGTCTTTATTGTGTTTCTAACAGAAATACTAATTAACCACATCAGGCAGAAGTCTTGCAAATTTAAAGGAAAGGTGCCGCATATCCTTCATCTTCCCTTTCTGTGTCAGAAATAGAAAGTGAGAAATGGAAGAAATCCTGTCACATTTTTCAGACCCTTTAGAGGCCCCATGGGAAGCTCATCAATCATTCACTTTAACAGTCCATCACAAAACGATCTGAAACAAAGTTGCACAGGGGAGTCCTGTCAGCTCTCTCCCCAACATCAAAGCCCAGAGGTTTGGGATGGCACTGAGGATCATGTCAGCTGCCTATCTGGTGCCTCCCTCCCTTCTCAGTGGGGCAGCAACAGGCCTGTGCAGACTGGGGCAGGGCTCACTGGCCCAGCAAGCTTACACCACACAGTAAGAAAGGTCACATATTTCATGACAGTATTGTCAAATTCTTTCACAAGCCTCTCCTCCACTCCCTCTAGATAAGTTGAAGAGGGCCATATTTCACCATTATACTGACCCTGAAGCAATGCTTTTGAGGCTTTGCCTCCTTTGCACTACACTCTAGCGGTCTGAGCACAGAGGCCTTTGATCAGAAAAGAGCTGAGCTGGAAACTGCAACTGCACTTCCATGGAGTCCTTCTTAATGCTCATCACCTACATCTGAAAAGCAGGCTGTGTTCAGAGCACAGTTACACACAAATGGAACAGCTAGGTTTTAGCTCACAAACCGGCCACTACTTTCAATAGCTTTTCTGAGGTCTGCTGAATCTGTGCTGTACTCTGTTCAGGGTTAAATAAGGGACCCGCTTCTACTGTCTGACTTCTTAGGAATCTCTCAGAAGGTATCTGCCCTTTTTCCAGGCACCCCGATCCTACTCCAGTTACCTTCTCCCCATTAAAAGGCTGTGAGATACTATGTAGGGATAAACAGCATGGAGGGGCCAGAGACACTAAGCAAGTGATTACAAGTCATGTTTCAGTTTGCCACTGAATTATATGTGGAAATAAATCTGAGGGATTCTAACATCCCTCAGACTGGTGTAATGCAGCCCTACTCCATTCTTCCAGTCACACAGAAGCAAACTGCAGCAGGGTTGGTCCAGTAAAAAAAGAAAAGAGGAAAAAAATAATTCAGCAAAACCCTATATTGAAACACATTGGCAGGATATCCCAAAAGCCTTCAACTAGAGATATAGAAATATATTTCCCTAAGTATTAGAGATACAACAAAAATCAAGACATTGGTAAAAAATCAATTCAGCAGTACATTGTACAGTTACCACAGCCATCCTCTACCCCAGCAGCAAGCCTGTGTACACAAATTCAGGAGAATATGGTCTTTGTTGCTGATACATTTTGAATATTCTCATCATTAAAAATAAAACACAAGTTTCCATAAGAACAGCAGCACTAAAGGAATCTGCCACCACTAACTGCATTATCCCCAAGGTAACTTTGTAATAAAAGGTTGTCTTGGGAGGCTTTTTGTAGTCATTATTGTTTTCTTCTTGGAAGATTAAATTTTCAGCTAAATGCTATTTTTATGGAAAAAATAATTGCATCATTATTATTTCCACTTAAATACATTCTTGCAATGTGCCACAGCAGCACTAGTTTTCATGTCTCCTATCTTCTACTGATAGAGCAACCTCCCAGGTAGAACCTGTGCTGTAGCACTGAGGCAGAACAGCACTTCCTTCCCCTTCCTCTTCTTCTGTTTCGCTTTTCATGAGTATTACCTACAAAAAACCATTCATTTTTTTAGGTCATCTACAGATGCATAGAGAGAGTTTCCCTGCACACTGGTAATTATAAAACTAGGAAGGACACAGCCCACAACAAAATCAAAGTCAGAAACATTTGACATTTTCCACAGATTTGCTGACAAAAGAAAAGACCGACAAGTGTGTCCTTTGGTACAATATGACAACCTGAAAGAGCAAGAATTGTCAGTAATGTTTTACTTCCTTCAAAAAAACATTTCTCCTAGAGAACAAATTTTGATGAAAATGTTTTAACCAGACAAACAGCCTTTCCATGAGGTACAAGCTGTGTGGTACATTAAAGCAGACTCCTGGCTTTCTCACTGGGGCTTGCTACAGTTTTCTTTTGCTATCATCTCAAACAAAGGTCAATGTATGGAGGAAAAGACTGGAGCTGCTCTTTGCACATGGGACAATGCAAAATTTAAAAAAGCACAACTGTCCAGGTGCTGGCAGAACAATCAATGTATTAAACACTGTTCTCTGTCTGACAAGTGCCTACCAGTCCTGGGCTATGATCTGGGCTCCTGTGGGATACCTGCAAAAATACACAGCCAGTAAAATATCCCTACCATAACAGCCCAGATCCTTTACTTCTGCATCTCTCTTGCAGGTGAATAGTCACAGGTGCAGAGTCAACTGCTGCCAACACCCTATGCTTGCCACTAGGATGTCCCACGTTCAAGCCCAGCAGGGTTAGAGAAACCAAAGTGTCAGCAACTGCTTTTCTTGGCTGCCAGAGAAGGACACGGGCAGTCCCACAACCCTGGAGGAACTGGGAGATCCCAGAGAATCAGCTCAGTGTTCTGCTTCTTCCAGGAGAAGAACATCTCTGTTCATGGTAACCTGCTTCTAAGCAGGGGTTTTGCATCTTGGACAACATCAGACAGATGCGTTGCTCTCCATCAACTCAAATTTTCACCTGAAACTAAAAGACCCCTGAATGAAACATCAACAGTCTTAGCAAGCCAGCCCCACTGAGATGGCTTCAGCTGCCACCAGATGGGTCACCTGTGCCTCTTTAACAAGGAGAAGAGAGTTGAGATGGCAAAGTCTGGAAGACTAAGACATTCCTCTTACATAAGCTCAGCTTCAGACAAAATCCAATAATTAATTTCTACCCCGCAAACAAAGCTCTTTGCAATTCCATCCCACATAAGCTCAGTACTACTTTCCATTTAATTTCCTCCATGCCCAGGATATGCCTCACTTTCTTCACCCCACAGTTAATTACTGTAATACATCCTCAGTTCTGCAGATTTATTTTTTTTCCAGCCACAGTACAATCAGAGCAAGTGCAATGCATGCAGCTCCTCCAGATCCAGTTCTCAGCTATCAGCTTTTGAGATGTCAAGGAGTCTCCAAGCACTGTACTGGGGAATATGCAAAAATTCTTCTCTCTCCAAAAAAGCTGCAGCTCTTCCATGGTATTTTCCCAGTCTCAAATTCCCTGGCGGATAAAGCACAGGAGAGAGGCAGGGACCACTGGGGACATGGGAGACACCTCTGGCAAGAGTTAGGTGAAGAGCTCACCAACTTCCTTCCACCAGCACACTTGGGTGATGATGAGTTTTTCTTTTGCCCCACGTGGACAAGCACTTGAACACAAAGGGACTCAACAGTTCTGCAGCACCTCCAGCACTCAGCTCTGCTGCCCAAGCCCCCAGGTTTGGCACAGTGCATCCATGGTTGTAAACCCCTAAGGAGGAGTTCTGACAGCCAGCACAGCTTTGCTGCTGCAGTGGCATTTTATCTCCTCCAGCCCAGCCTAGTGCAGGTTTCCCAGGTCCCTGAGAACTAACAACCTGGGTCTGCCCCTGCAGCAGCTTCAGGGAGGATTAACCCTCCCAGCAGGATTCACCACTGCTCTCCCACTAGACTACCTCAGACCTGAATGAAGTAATGGAGTATCACGTTGATCCATCCAGGTTGTTTCATGTAATTTTAATTTTACAGACCCAGCTTTGGTCAGCAGCCTTAGTGTTCTTACAAATGTGAAAAGGGAACCTCTTGCCTGTAACTTACCCCTTATGTGGCCCAGCATGGAAAGGTGGTTTTTCACTGACAATTCCAGCTCAGCTCTGACCAGACAAGACAGTTACTGCCTACCTTTTCCCAGCTCACTTTGCTCCTCATCTCCACTCATGAGCTCCCCTTCTGCTACCCACTTCTCCCTCCTGCACCAGTCACCATCTCCCCAAGCTGCTTGACAAAGGCCTCCTCAACAGGAACAGCCTGAAGTTAGACAGAAAAATGGTAAAAATTCCCCAACTGTTTGCAGAGATGATGTTCTCAGCATCCCTTGTCATGGCCACACTGCTTCTCAGTCCATGAGCAGCATGGGATCCCCCATACTCACACACTCCCTCCAGCACAGAGAACAGACATATCCCAGCTTAGACTGCTTGCACTGGTTTGACAAACATACAGAAGGAAATACCAAGTTCAGTCCAGTCCACCTACCAGTTACACAATAAAAACTGCCAACTCCATCCTCTTCTTGGACCAAAACAAGCCTGGGGTAACTCAGTGCCAAAAAGGCTGATTAAGTTTCCATTCTCCTACATTACCTTGGCATACACATAAATTCAACAATTTCAGCAGTAACATCAGCACAAAGAAAAGCAGAAGGAAAGAGAAGCAAATCCCAAAATCTATTTTTCAACAGGTAAAATACGTCAAGATATTTGTCAGGCTTTAAATCTCACCTAAACTACCCACATCTCACAGCTTCCTAGCCATAGATTAGGGACCTGTCACTTCAACACTTGTGCACTAAATCAAAGTTACCCTATAGGAGTCAGAGATGACGAAGACTCCTCTGCTCTGACAGCTCCTAAGAATTCCAGCACTATCCCTACAATAATTCTGGCTAGCATACAGTTTTAAACATAATCCATCAACCTTAAGGGTTAAACATCCTGAATTTAATTAAACTCAATACAAAGCAGCAAGGACTAATATCCAGAGAACAAAGAGATAGCATCTGTCTTTTCTTACTGTTATGCTGTGGAAAGAGGAACCTGTTACTTATTATTTTTGGGCTGGCATTTCTGCAAGGGTATGCATGTATGTAAAAGTGTAAAAATAACTCATGTCTTTGCAGGAACACAGTACTTATTCTATAGGTGACCTTGTATTCATTAAGCACTTCTTCTGTGGGTTCTGTATAGCACAAAAACCTGTTTTATGTCAAAAAGGCACAGAAACACCAGTGTGTTCAATACCCTGTGGCTGGGGACATGAGCTACAACTGTGGAAGACAGACAAACTGTTTCTCCTGAGTGAAATGGGACAGGGAGACAGCAGGCAGAAGTGTCTGTATGAGCAGGAAGCAGTGATGCCCAAGAAAGCAGGTGATGGTCTGGCACAGGACATGCAGCTGCACCGAGCAGACATCTCAGCTCTGAGCCACTTCAGAGCTTTCCAGCCGAGAGAGATTTCTGGCCAGCACAGCTGCCTGCCTTGGCTGTAGTATGATGTTCTGTATGTCACTGTGAATATGTCAGCATGTCAGGTAACTCCCAGGAATCTCTATGGCACAGTGGTCCCATTGTACCTGGGATTTCCTTTTGCAGTGATGCTTGTGAAGGAGGGAGCAGCAAAGCCTCAGCTGGCATCTCTGGCTGCAGCTCTACACATCACAGCCAGGCAGCACAGCTGAGAACTCAGGAAAATGTTACAATGAGGATTTCAGTTGCCACAAATGCACTTAGTAGCTGTGAGGCATAGGGCAATTAATCAGCGGAATAGGTTTATTCAACCACAGAGAGAGGCAAACCTGCCTGGCAAGAACAGACAACAAAATGCATCACCCCAAGAGGGCATAAAGACCTCAGCTCTTCTATCCAAAGCAGTCTTCAAGACATAGACATGCTGCATCCTAGATGCAAATCAATCAAAACAGATAGCTAAGCCATCAAATTAGCCACCAGAGGGAGTTATGGCAATACAACAAAAAACCCCACCGAATTGACAATGAAAAAATACAATTAACTGCTTAAGATATTGAGACATAAATTCACGAAAAGCATCTTTTTTTTTTCCTCTGTACTAATCCTTCCAAGGCGGTAGATAACATCACAACAACCATTCTCCTGACCCACCACCTGCAGCCTGCAGCACAGATAAGGTATCTGCATAGCTGTGCAGGAAGTGCATGCTACCATGAAGACAAGTCAGCAAGCAAAGCCCTGCAAGTGCAAGTCTAGGTAATTGGGATCACATCACATTAAACTCTGTTACTTCGCCTTTAGTGATCCTTTTAGCAAGGGATCTTTATCACAAACCTGCCAAGAAAGGGGCTGACACTGTGTTTAACAGTTTGCTCTGGTACCATGCAGTTCACCTGCTTGACCCTTCATCGTCATGTGGAGCCACAGTCACCCCCTTCTTCCTCATATTCCTAATTCAACTTTCCAAAGGGAGTCTGTGAACCATGTTCAGATCAGAGGCCTCTGGACACTGCTGTGATAGAACTGATAAATAATAAGTGAAGGAGACAGAGGAAAACAGAGAAAACATGGGTTTCCATGCCTGTAAAATGACACTCGACAGTCCATGTACAGTGCTGGTCTACAATATCAATCCAAGAGTAGCTACTGGCATGGTGCATAAATGACAAGGTTAGCCACTGTCCTAAGGGGAGGAAGAAGTAAAAAGGGGGATCTCATTAGCCGCAATTGGAAAAAGCTGTACTGAGCTTGAAGCAGAGTGGTCTGTGGGACTATGTTAGGTCTGACAGGGAAAACCATGGGGAAAAAACATAGATGACATTTTTGTTACTAAATTCTATTCCTAAGGGAAGAGCAAATGCATTCTAATAGCAGTGAAAGAAACATGCTTTTCATGTATTTATTTCAGTTTGAATAATACAAAGGACAAAACAAGACTGAAGAGCAGACCATGGGTAGCCCTTCTCAGCAAACACCAGCTCTGCTGAATGCTGAAACCTAAAGCAATCCTGCCTGCGGCAGGGTGTCAAGGTACAGCCACAAACACCCCTCTGCAAGTTGCTCTGAACAACTGGCAGGAAAGCGAGCAGGAAAGATGGATTGGCAGCTCCTGGGGAACACAAACAGTCTGAGGGGGGACTGGCCACTCCAAGGCTGATGAGGGTACAGAGTGAGTGAGAATTTAGGGCAGAGGTCAGTGAGGTCAACCCCAGGGGCATCTGTCAACTGCAAGAAATGCTCTCTCATTCAGGACTAGACTCATTAAAATCCCCATTAATGCCCTTCCAGAGCAAAGCAGGAGTGCAAAAAGCAAACTGCAATGGAGCTGCCGATTCATGTCAAGCTGATGGGGGTTGATACATTCACAAAACATTTCCCCAGGTTAAAAGGCAATAACTCATCAGAATAATTGAGTGCCTCTATGGCACTACAAGTCAGATCTTTGTTGGAGAGGAGCATAAGCAGGGTTAGGCCCTCTCTGTAACCAGCCTGGAAGAGGTGGAAGGGAACCAGGAGAAGGGATACTTTAACCTGGCTCCACATCCCCCACAAATACCATCTTCCCAAAGGGGAAGCACCTGTCTCCTGCCTGAGCAGTTCAAGCCTGCTATGAAGTTCCCAGTTTCAGTTTGCAGTGTAATGAGCAATCCTGAGCCTCTTCCTTCTCCCTCCACTCACCACATGGAAATTCTGTTTTCAAGTCACTGGAGAAAACAAACAAAACACACACCCCAAACCCAGCATTCCTGATATCAGGATGAAAATGCAAATCACAAAGAGGAAAATTTTTAACCCAAAGGGTGAAAAATTTCATGCCATAATGCCCATACCTTCCGACATCTTCTACCTAAAATTCTGAGTCAAACAAACCACCCAACCCCAGTGCTTTCAGGTCTTTCCCAGAAAGAAGAACATTTGGAGCCTCTTGCTTTTAGCAGCTGCTCACTTCCCTGCTTAAAACCATTTTGCTTGGACAATGCGGAGGACAGTAAAAGGGGGATGCGGTACGACAGGGAAGGAAGAGGAAAGTTATATAACCATGTATGTGGTGGGACTGCACCAAATCTTCCCCCAGCACAGAGATATTTTGCAATTACTTAGCATAACAAATCAAAAACACACACAAATGTACCCTCTGGGTAAAATCTAGAAGAAACAGACTCAGCTCCAAATGTCATCAGCTGAAAGAGCATTTGCATCCACATTCCATATCTTTATTAGCAAAAGGACCTTAAATCAAATTAAAAAGACCTCTTGCCCTACCACAGCAGTACAGGGAATTAAAAGAAACACTATGCTGCTTTGCGTGCCCCCTGATGCTCTTTGATGCACTCAATAGCAACAGGGCCAGTCTCATTTCAGAAACAGCTTTTCCAGAGAGAAAATTACTCTCGCAAAGAGTGAGGTTTGTTTCCTTTAGGACTTGCCTTACTGAGGGACAGGCTTTGGTAGCACATAAACCTTGACAATGTTTACCTCCTTCTCCTCCTTCTGTGGGTAAAGCAGCATTAGTCCCATCTTACAAGAAAGCTAGAGGCACAGGGATAATGCAGTAGATTGGCAGCAGGATGAGAAACCACACTGACTCACCCAATACCTCAACAAAACTTCAGTTTCCTTATACCCAATTCAATAAAACAAGCAGTGGAGATTTTTACATCCTGCTTTTGGGAGGTCCAGGCTAACACCAGCTCTTAGGAAAGTACAAGTGTGGCCTTCTACTATCAAGAAAGCAGCAGGACTCAGTCGTCCTCGCTAATAAGAAGATGGGGGTTCCCAAGGACCTTCCCTCCCCAAGCTAGGGAATGACTCCTTTGCCTTATCTTTCATCTCTACCTTGGGACAAGGAGGTCTGAGCCTGTCACTCCAGAGACTGTGGAAGGACCCCAGTGCAGACTGTTGAATATGGACAAGCCAAATTTCACTCAGTGTCAACAGAAACCGATGCATCACCCTGACATGTCTCTATGGTCCAACAGCATCTCCTACAGCAACCCATCTCAGAGGCAAAGAAGGTGCTTGTCCTACCTTCAGCCCTTTCAGTTGATTATCCCTGGCCATGCTGCCTGGCCCTCATTACCATCTCCACTTCTGCTAGCCCTCTGCCACAGCACTCTACCTCCTCCTGACACTGGTGCCCAGCCTGTCCTGCACTGGTCCTATGTGCCCAACACCACTTTCCCTGTAATTTTTACTCCTCCAAACAACAAACAATACACAGACTGTTAAAATCATCATCTAATCCTTGTTGCAGGGGAGTAATGCAATATTAACGAGGCAGTGCCAGCAGCAAGGAGAACAGCAGTGCTGTCAAAACCAGCACAAGGCTTTCCTTGAAAGCTGTGAGCGATTCCTTTTCTTGAAGGACTGCAGCCTGTCTCTGGGGATTTACAGAGGAGAGGCTTCTGCATACCTTGTGCTTCCAAAGTCTAGCATGGAGATGGGGCTGTTTGTCCCTAAGCCCCTGGGGTCACATCAAACTCCTGACACACATTTAAAGCGTGCGACACATTTAAAGCCATCTGGTATCTTCTGCTCCCACCATCTGAATTACAACAGGCTGAGACACAGCAAGCATCTCTTCCACACCTTCTGTTGCAGCAGCTTTACTCCTCTTGGTAACTAACATGACTTAGGTAGTAATGACTTAGTAGTAGCGCGGACCATCTTTACTGCCCTGTATTACTATAGGGAACTAGTCTCTTATTTGCAATCTACCAATAACTTTCAAAATCCCTAGACATAAGCCACAGAGATATCTGAGAGGAGTAACTGCCCTTGGTAAATCAAAGTCTCAGGACTTTTCCAGCCAACACTTTTAGCAGCCACTTGCATTTTGGGTCTAGCAGAAGGTTGGAGTTGTTTTACATGGCTACTCAACTGCACATCTTCAGGCTGCTTTGGGATATACAAAGTACAAAATAAGCTCTGATTAACATGGTAACTGCTGGACGATCCGGATATCTCAAGCATACCAGTTGCTCCCAAATGGACAAACAGGAATGTGTTTCTATGTACTAGTGGTGGTGCTTCAGACTAAGCAACCCACGCAACTACATAACTGTTCACAGAGGAACTGAGTTCAGAGATGAAGGACAGCCCAATAGTCAGAGAAGTCAGGTTTAAATCTCTTCCCAAAATATACCATGACTGGTAGTAAACATCACCTGCCTTTATATGCAAAGGAAGGCTTTAAAGGTCAGGCCAGACACTGATGGAGGCCAGGAGACAGATGGTCAGATAGACCTATCATTTGTTCTTAGGGAAAAAGCATCAAGCACCACCTTTTCCTATAAAAATTACTTAAGCAACAAACACCTGGGTGCATTACATCACCCAAATGGCAGATCAGAGCCACAAGCCTGCAAATGTGGTAAATCCTGGGTACCTTTCCAGCAAAATTCACTTTGCTAAATGTATCCCAATCAAGGTTGGCCGCTCCAGCAGGAAACTTTGCACAAGAGCTAGTTTGCATGTTCCTCCAGTTTTTCCTCTAACCAGATTTGCATGATAGATTTGCTTCCTAAACTATTCTTCTTGCAGACAAGCTGCACATGTGGATGCACCTAAGTTACAGTTTAGGAGTCCACAACACTCGTGTTTTCAGATTAATCCCTGCCAGCATCCACACCCCAAATCTGAGTTGCACAGCACAAGTATTAAAACACAGCACACCAAACCCCCCAACTATGTCAACCATGTACCACTCACAGTTTGGATTCACAGACCAAAGCAGCCTCAGAGAAAATAAGACTGTAATTAACTAATGAGATTAATTCTGAGACAGTGCAGTCTTTTTAGCAGAAAGAAAGCAACAGGGGAGGATGATGACACACAGCACAACCAAGAGATTACTGGCAAAAGCTGGCAAAACCCATTTGCAGCAGACAATTCTATCCGTCAAAGGCAAATATAAACCAATGAACTATCGATCCATCACCTTAGTTTTCACGATTACTTCTCACAGTGTGTTCATTTTTTTGCCTCAAAGCACCCTTAGCACTAAGGCTCCTCAGAGTTCCCCAGAGATCTTCTGCTGTTCAAAGCAATCAGATCTGTAGACGACTTTGGAGTTTGTCTGAGTGGTTTTTAATGATGTGCATCACTGTTCACACAGATTATAAACCAGTTTCACCATTATCAATCATAACAGTGGGTTATTCAGCCCAGCAAAGAAACATCAAACTCTTTGTTTAGTTTTGCTACACTTGGAGGAAAAAGCTACTGAAGTGTTCTCAAAATGCACTCAAGAGAGGGAGGGATAAATTAAACTGTAAATAGAAATGGAAATGCAAGAGCAGAGTCGTCAGTCACTACAGCTCTTGCAGTGGTTTATCAGCCAGCCCAGAGCTGGGAGAAGCCAGCAGCCAAGCCAAGCCAACTGTTTCAGCTGATGGCAGGGGCGTTGTAGCAGGGAAATGGTCACCACAGAAGCTAATGCAGTTTCCCACCACCACAGAGCTTCAGGGGAAAAAAAAAGGTTTTGAAGCAAAACAAAGGGTAATTTTACAAGAAGGATAAACCTAACTAGCAAAAAGGCAAAGATTCCGATTTGAATTGCACTGCCTGAGGCACCCAGATGAGCCGGATGCCACTCACTTTCTGATGCATGCTTCTAGAAAGATAGGGGAAATCGTTCAGCTCCTCAGCTCAAATCCTGCCTGCAAGACCAAGGTCCCTGTGAGCACTGGTACCAGCTTCACTGCCACACCAGGACAGGAAATATTTTAAGAGGGTAATAAGAATTCATTTGCTTTCTGCCAGCTGCTCAGCCAGTAGCTCAGTCTGTCATAGGTTTTGGACATTGTTCCCATGCTCACTCAGACACCATGGGACCCAAATTTCTTCTCAAAACATCCTGGGGAGTTCAAATTCCTAGACTTCAGTCAGCACAGTGCAAAAAGTATCTGCTGCCCATCTATTGCTCACACCAGCAGTTCCCTGCTCACACAGGCTCAGTGTTCACAACTTTATTCAAGCAAAAGCATCATGAAACACAAATTGCTGCAAATCTCCCTTTTCTCAGACAGGCACATCTTCAGTTTTTGTCTCTGCCAATGCACCAGCATCTCATAAAGTTTTCCCTGGACCCTGAATGACTGTGTCTTTCAGGAACTTCAGCCTTACCTAGCAATCCTCTTTATTTCATTCTCTGGACCTAAACCCCAGGTCCCTGACTGCAATGCAGGTGCCGCCAAATGCACCCCGCAGCAGTGGCTGTCCATGAATGCTTCTGCAGAGCAGTCTGGCACTCATCCTGCATTAAGGTGCTAAGTGTTTGGGAATGTCCAACCACGAATCATATTTATGATAATATTATAAGCTTAAAAGATTTTTCTGCGTCATGTTCTTGAATTATTGAATCAGATTCATTTTTAAATGTGAATCAAAACTGCAGACAGCCCAAGCTCACTACTGAGCTTTAATGCTTGTTCCCTAGAAGGCCAAAGCTCTGGTAACCTGAGGTACAGCATAGGACAAAAACAGAGAGGAAAAGCCATGAAATACAGCCCCCCTGGAGCTCAATTACTTCTGACTCATCCTCCCAAACGAGTTCTTTGCCTCCATAAATCAGAGGGAACAGAAACACTCTCACTGCTGAGAGAAGACAATTATTCTTGCACAGTGTGAGGGGAAAACACGCATGCTAATAGTGCCAGCTCATGAGACTGTGCTGTGGTCGACAGCAAGAAAAATGTGCTTTTAAAAACAGAGAGGGGCCCACCACAGCCTGTATGGCAGATCTCTATCCCACTCACACACTGGGGGCTGGCAAGACAGCCGCTCCAGTCTGCAATCCAGGAGCCACAGGACAACACCGAGCATGGGGACCTCAGCAGAAATGAGGTGCCTCAAACCTCCATGTTAACATTCCTCATGGTTGATCACGTTCCACTTTCACCTGCCTGTGTCAGGACAGACTTAATCTTGGTTGCTCATCAGGAAATCAGCAAAGCATTCTGAAAAAAATTGTACCATTTCAGATTTCATGCAGTTTTCCAGTAGGTTTTCTTCAAAGCAAAGAATTTTTTAACACACACAACATTTAGGATCTTTTCTAAAGTGTGTAGGTTTCCATTTAGAAAATACTGCAGGTCCACAGGCAACACAGAGGCAGATTATGACTTTACTCGTGCAGTTGCCCTATCAAGCACTATGCAAGAGTATGTTGTTAGAAAACCTCCTTCAGCAGTACCCCATAATAACCTCTTGGCCTGGGGATGTGTATATCAGATACTGCCAATCTTATGTGCCTAAACTTTCTTATCCTGGATTTAGTTACTCAGAGAGAATTTTATCAACCTTATGGTAACTATCAGGTTTTTTTCACTCATTTCATTATTATGAGAAGAATTCAGACAAAGCCAATAGCAGACAAGTCCTTGAACAATTAAAAGGAAAATTTTAAGAAATTGGAAAAAGAAAATTAAGACATTTTTAAAAATTATAAAATAAAAATCTGTCTTGCCAAGCTCAAGAGGGCACTTTTGGGCTTGCAGTTAACAGCAGAACATTAGGGGAGGTCATAAATGAGAAAAGAAAATAGGGAGAGGATCTGAGGAAGACAAGGGTGAGAGGAGACCTTACTGCTTTCTGCAACTACCTCAAAGGACATTATAGAGAGCCAGGTGCTGGTCTCTTCTCACAAGTATCTGGTGACAGAACAAGAGAAAACGGTCTCAAGCTGCACATGGGGAAGTTTAGATTGGATATTAGGAAAAAAATGTTCACTGAAAAGTTGTCAGGCATTGGAACAGGCTGCCCATGGAGGTGGTTGGGTTGCCATCCATGGACATGTTCAAAAACCACACAAATGTCTTGCTAGCGAACATGGTTTAGTGATGGGTCTAACAATGGACATAACAAAGTAAGGTATATGATGGAACTTGATGATCTTCAAAGGTCTTTTCCAACCTAAATGATTCCATGATCCTATGTGTATTCGTTATGGAAAAACAGGCAAACAATCAACCAAACCAAAGTGGCAGATTGAAGTCTGAATAGGAGTCTCACATTTAGAAGTAATTTAGGAGCTAAACAAAGGGCTAACATTCAGGGGGGAAAAAAGTGTCATAGAAGCACTGTTGCCCTCCCCTTTCACCAAACTGTGGCTGCAGGAAAGCAAGTTAATAAGAAAAAAGATAAATCGGAAAAACTCAAGCCTAATGGGAGAGCAATCACAGTCCCAGCTTTACACAAAGCCAGATGCAAGAACATCCATTCAGTCTAACATTTACGTGAGCAGACAAACTCTGCTTGTTGAAATATAAGTTTATTTTCAGGGCAGTCATATGTCCTTAACATATACAAGAACATCAATGCACATGTCTTCTCAGTGCCCAAATGCCAACAAAACACTAAGCAGAACTCTTTTTCTAAGAGCTGGCATCTACCTGTCCTGTTTTGATCCATCACAACTCTACTTGATCCTCACTGTTAAACTCCCAATCCATGGCAGAGATAACAGACCTGCTACTGGGGCTCCCCAAAGAAAGAGCATCACAATGGCCATGGCCTCACAGTCCATGTCCTTCATGCCAAAGCCAACCCTCCAGTAAAAGGGTCAGCAACCTACCAACACAGTTGTTAGGTGGCCAAGAACCAGAACAGTATATGGCTGCATTAATAATCACACAGCCTGGTAAAAGGAAGACTTCCATAGTAATCACATAGACTTTAGAGATCAGAAACTGAGTGGCAGACAAAACAGCAGTGAGCACAGGGTGTAGCCTAGTAACACAAAACTGCAGTAGCAACCTCGGGGATAATTCATGAAATGCAGCCAATTATATCAGAAATAAAACAGACTTCAGAAAAAAAGGCCTGACATGGTCTAACGCCCTATTGCTGGCAGGTACTCAGATCCTAGGAACATTTAATTCTGACATGGTAGAACTTGCCCTTAGCAGGGGAAAAGATCCCAGCACAATTCAACCACTAAGGTCTTCAAGATATTTGCTCAGTTAGAAAGTGAAATTAATTTGAGGATTGTTCACCTTCCAGAGCTTCCTTTGACCTTATCTTTTTATTAACAGATATAAAACCCAGATACGCTTCCAAGAGCAAGATCTGCTTCTTCAGTGCCAGCATGCTGTGACACGGGTGGTGATGATAAGCAAAATCACTGGAGTCCATTGCTTCCCAGCCTTAGTGCTGAACAGGTCTCAACAAGGTTAATGAGGGCAGAGCTCAGCATCAAACATTCTCCTACAGTAAGGCGGGTGTTGCTCCTCCTAAGACCTAGTTGCTTCGCTGGGCTGACATCCCATCAGCCTCAAATCAAGCCAATGGAATAGCACACATTGCACATATCACACCTGGACCATGATGGCAAAGCAGTCATTGCTGTTTCAGTAAACATCAGCCAGGGAACAACATGAATTACTTTCCTACTGTGGTACACAGAAATTAAATCAATTTGTCTCCACTCATGCACTCACCCTTTTCTCTCAGCAACACCCTATTCTCCTTGGACACCTCTCCGTCAATCCACCACCCAATTAACCTTTCATTAAAGGCTTTCTAGACATTTACAAAAAGGCCACAGCACTCATGATTAGCATTTTATTTCACGTGCATTCTCTAGCTACATTACCTACTCTACACTCCCGCTTGGTTGCAGAAATTGCAGTCTTGCCCTTCATCCTGGTGCCCCTTAGCATCATGATAGAGGTGGACCACCAGAAATCACCATTTCCTTCACTGTCTCCCCTTGTTTTTACAGACTGCTGCAACAGGTCCTCTGAATCATCTCTCAGCCTAAGGAATCCTGTTAATCTTAAAAAGTCCTGGTACAATATCTACCTTCTGTATCTCTGATTTTAACCATGCTCTAAACCTCCTCCCATTTCTTCTGGTTTATCCAAGAACCAGGAGAAACAGAACAGCAGGTAGTGCAACCACAGGCTTACACAACTGCAACCACAGGCTTACACAACTGCATCCATTTTTATCCCATTGCCTCCGCTAATCTTCAGTTTGGATTTGATCACTGCTGAGCACTAAGCCAATACCACCACAGAGCTCTGCATTGTAATTCAGAACCTCAAGCCCCCAGCACCTTTTGGCATCTCACAGCTCATCACCTTGTGTACATTCAGAATTACTTTTATGTGCATCATTTCACATTTTCCTACCCTGAAATTCACCTGTCATTTTACCATGCCATCTCTCTGATTCAGAACATTCGTCTGCACATCTTCACAGCTTGCCTGTCCTTACTATCCAAAACAGTTTGCTGTGCTGCCAAAACTTTTTTTTCCTTTTCTGTTCCTTTTTCAAGTCCTTGATGCATATTTGAAGGACTCAAGAGTCTCAGCATGAGACCTTGCAGTATTCTGCTGGTGACTTCCCTTCATGAGGAAACTCATTATTTACTCACATTCTCTATTCATCTTCTTTTAATCGACTCTTTGTTTTTAAGTAAAGACCCTGCCCCGTCTTTTTCCACAGCCTGTTTATTTCCTTAAACATCTTCTGTCAGGAAACTTGACAAATTACTTTGAAAAATCCAGGCAGACTTTATGAACAGAGCACTCTGCTCCACACACTTAACTCCTTCAAAGTAGCATTCTGCCTTGTGCCTTCTCACCTGCATATGCAGCTGCCTCTTCACTTGGAAGCAAATTCTGAGTTTCATAGGATACTATTGAGGGTGAAGCTTTTCTAACTGCAAGTGTTCTAAATTCTTTCCTTTGGCATGCCACAAACACCTCCTGGACCCATTTTCTCATTAAGTAAAACTCCTGCCCAAACTATCAATAGCACTGCCAACCTTTTATCTGGTGTCTCTCCTACACCACCTCAGGGAGTACAGAGGAGCCTCACACTAGGTTTCATAAATGCTGATGGATGTCCTATTGCAAACATTTACTTGGGCACTGACCCCTGAAACAAACCCAACTCATCCAGTTGCTGATTCAGAAGCAGCATTTCAGCTCCTAAATACACGAATCCCTTTCTGCAGAGGCCTCATGCTCCCTCTAAGCTTTTCAAACCACTTTACCACACTTCTCTTCACAAAGCTGTAATCAATTAGCATTTGTGATCCAAGGCTTCCAAGTATCCCAAGGGAGCTAAACGCCACAGTTTATTACAGATTCAGGTATGGAATTGCCACCAGATCTACTGGAAACCTCAAACTTTGCATTAACATTCCCATCTTCAGCACCATCAGTGGAGACTTTGCTTTCAGACACCACTAGCAAGCTGGTCTTGATGGACAAAATAAACACACCAAGCAGAACACAGCACCCACACTGTTTAGCATTACAGACTCTGCCTTCCAGTTGGGTTAATAAAGAGTACCCATAGCTTTTGATACCACTACATTCTGTATTTCCCAGTGGTTTTGCCTGTTTTACCCCAATCCAAGAACACCTGCAGGTCGGTACACCCCTGAAACCTCCTCTGAGCTCTTGGAGATGTCAGTTCTGCAAATGTCCCAGGCTGGTAAGTTGCCTCCTCCAACAATTAGTAGGACAAAGGACTTTGGGATTATTCGTATGCCATGAACCACCTGAGAATGTGCACCAGAGTGGACTATAAAAAAGGAGCAGAGGTGGGGCTGGATGAAAAAGGAGCTGTAGGCAAGGAGTAAGGAAAGAGAGCCTATTAGCCTATAGATAGCACAGTTCTAGGTCAGAATCCAACATGGAAAAGAGATTAAAAAAAACCCCAGAGCTTTCCCACAGCTAACAGGTCTGTGGCAGCTCACCAGGTGGCTACACACAGCAAGCTGATGTTTCTGCTGCTCCTACAAAAGGCCTGCTGGTGCCACACACCAGAGCAGTGCCAGACAGATGGGGAAAAGCAATTAGAGCTCTGTGCATACCCTGAATCCCACCTCACTTAAATACAAATTATATTTGTACAGGGTTTTGAACAAGAGGAAGCTTCTGTTCATACAAAATCCCGGTGACTTAGTTTTGGGTTGTTTCCTTCTTGCCACTATATCCATTACAATTACTGTACAGTCAGACCCTTCTAGGGGAAAATGGTAATTTCTATGGAGTAACACAAAGTATGAACCAAGCTCTAATCCAGTGCAATTTGTAAGGAAACATTGAACTATGTGATACACAGTAGGACAGAACACTTTCAGAAATGTTTACCATGCAGTGTTAAAAACACATAAAGCTGACAAAGTGGAAACACTTCAGTAATGCAAACACAAAACACAACTGTGTGGTTTGGTTACTTAGCTCTAAGAACAAGGCAAGAGGCCTTAGGTAAATCTGTATGTTTGACCTAAACACATGGCCCCACAGACATCCACACATCTAGAGTGCTCTGATGGTTTTTTAGATCTCAGAGTCACCCAAAGCCGAGGATTTCATATGTCAACTGTGCTGCTGCCAAAGAGCTACAGAAGATCTCAGCAAATATCCCTCCTCTAGGGCAACGGGGTGCATCCAAAATGTCTGTACTATCAAACAACTGGTAACTCAATGTTTCTCATGTCCAACCACACATTTCTCAAGAAACATGCATTTCGATGACCACCACATAAATGAAAATGCAGCGACAGCAGTATTGTCACATGGATTATTTTCCATGACCTTCTGGACCATCAAGTCTCTGTAGATCATAATTTGGTAATTGTTGGTCTGTGGGTAGTTGTTACAGCAAATAAACACAAGCATTATGTAATACCACCCTTTATTGTCTCCCTTAGGGAAGATAATGCAGAGGAAGAAAACAGGCTTCCAGTATTGACAGATTTTTTTCACCAAATTTCTCTTTAACAATTTCCTATTTGGTACGCTACCACAAATGCAGTGTTGAATATAGTGCTCCCCTTGCTTCTTTCCTCCTCTTTTCAGCTAATCACATAAACACTAAGAGCAAACATAAACCCAGTGTATTTTAGCACATTTGTCCTATATGTGTCCTTTGGACTTTGCCCCCACTGAAGCATTTTGATAATTTGCACGTTCAGTCAGTGTGTGACAGCTCACCTGCAACCCAAATCATCCAGTCTTCCGTGCTAGATGCCTCACAACCACCACTAGCAGCACCACAAGCATGGCAGAAAATGTGGACTAGAACAAAACCCATACATGTGTGCATGAATCAAGAGCTTAAGACTCCACACCCTCATATACATAGTCAAAAGAAGAAACAAGGTGCCTCATCGCAGCTTCTCGTCTGAATATATTCTTTGAGATTCACTCAAAAAAAAGCACTTCACAGACATCTTCAATTTATTTGTAATATCATCACTTTCAGGAATCTGATGTATTTTACTCACTTTCATTAAGAATAACAAGAATTCAAAAGGAAAAAAACACATAGATGGCATGATGTTGACATTTGATGTTGGTATTTAGCTGTAATGTCAACTTTGCTAACCTCACAATTTGTAAGCAATTATCAACACAGGGATCTTTGTACATCATGAAGTAAATAACATGATTCCAAGAAGCTTTAAAAAGGTATGGATACAGATGGCTCTCTGAGAGGAGTTAGGGGATCTTACCTCACTGAGTGTCTGCAAAGCTCTGGGATCAGAATGGATAGAAGGCATACAAAGTGTGATTGGTAATTAAGTCTCAGATAAGAGCTGTAAAGAGAGACCTGACTGTACAGCTTCTGAAACCAATGCAACACCTCTCAGCAGTACACTAGCTCTGTATCAAGGGTAAACACATCGGCACCTCCCTTCCCCAAAAAGGACAATTCCAGCACTTCTCACAAGAAGTGATGCTTCTCAGGCTAGAAATGCAGACTCCAATCAATATAGCTGATGGCAATTGAGGGGAAGAGGGGCAGTTCATCTCCCAGTCCATGAAATTGCAGACTGCTATCAGAAGCTATTTCCTTCAATTCAGAATATTCCCTCCCTTCTTCCCTTTTAACAATGGGCCCAGAAAAAGCTAGAGACATCTGTCAAATCCAGATGGCTCACTTGGAAAATGACTGTGTGTCTGTTTATAAGGAAACTGATAGAGTCAACAGACAAGGGCTGGATATTTATGTACATTGGAAGCTGCTCATCTCTGCAATGACAACTTGAACTCACTCCCAGTTTCACTGCAGGCAGTCATGACCAGAGAGCTGCTGATCTGCTGCTTATTTGCAACATGCTACAGCCAGAAAAAGTAAGAACCTGTGGTTGAACTGCTCTTCCCCATACCACTGAGGTCTTATGACCCTCTAAGCCAGGAAATTCCTTTTAAGAAAAGGTTATCCAGAGGATTATTCAGTGACTCTCCATGCATAAGCAGTAGACTACAGGTCCTGGGCTCAGCTGTAAATAAAATGTAATTCTGGCCTTTAAAGGAAAAGGAGAGGAAAGATAAAAAGGAAACATAGCTCCATACTGAAAAAAATAATTTTCATTTCCAGAGGATTAAGCTATTGTGCTATTTTGTCTCATGTATTTTAGCTGCTGCTCAAGATGTCAACCTCACTACTCCTAATGAAGCAATGAAAACAATTATCGTGCTGGCAATAGGATTTCCACCCAAGAGAAGAAATGCACATTATAGAAGGAGTGAGGAGTGCCACCATGAACAACCGCTTCCAGTCATGGCAGCACCCTATAGTCAGCAGGCACATAACGTACCTTAAAAACAGCACTTCAGTCTGAGTAGGCAAGCAGACAGGCACAATATATCTGCCGAACCACAAACCCCCAGAGGACAAAGCGTAGATGCAAGGAAAGCCTTGCAAAAGAAAACTGGCGGGGGGATGCCTGCCTTTGCACTGAAACCTTAATTTTAACCAGCAGTTGCTACCAAAAGCAACATTAACAGCAAAACCACCTGGAAGAGAAGCCTTTATAATATCCCTGTGTGTCCCAAAGTTAGGTTTCTTCCAACCAAAACTTGTTCAACTTTTCTAAAAGTTCAGGAAGAATCAAATGCTTTATTTGATCCTGCAGGAACTCTGACCATGACAGTAGAGTACAGGCATCCATGTGGTGTGCTGGCTGCAGACACCATGTAGTCAGGAAACGTGTTTGGTGTTCAAGAACGCAAATGAAGGGGAGTCCAACACAGCACACAGTCCTAATGGCCTTTCAAAAGCCCTCACACTGACAGCCAGTGACTCCAGGTAACCGCATTCACACCACCATCACAATTAAGTGAATTTAGTACTTGCAAGCAATGCCACACTGATGGAGTTCAAAAAGTGAAGCTGCATAGTTAAAGATAAATANCCCACCCCCCTTTATCCAACCCCCACGACAGTTGCATTTCTTCCTGGCACTCCACTGATAAGACAGTATCAAGACACAAATNTGAATCTCAAGTTTCTGCAACCTGCACCAGCACAGGCTACCACCAAGCCAGTGATCTTTCATTACATCTTGCACATTTACTCACTAATTAAAAAAAAGAAAGCAGAAAAACACTTTAGCAGTTTTGTCAAGTTCTGCATAACTTCACAGCTCTCCATTAATCTCTAAAGGCTGCTCTAACTCATTTTGGCACTGCTATTTTTGCTGCCTGTGCTAGGGATTATGAAGGGACCGCACAAGCAAGATACTGCTTCTATATAAAAAACAAAAGTATGTTTTAAAGTATCCTCCCCATAGTTCTGCCCTACAATATTTCCAGAAGTTTGTCTATTTTGGAACACAAGCATCAGTTCAGCAGGGAAACCCCAGGAATTACCTGTCAGATGCCTGCTCTGTCCTTCATCTTTCTGCAGAACCAGCACATGGAGGCACACTTTCCAAGGAGTGCTGTAAGAGGCTTTTTCTTCTGGCTACTCTGCTGCTGCACAAAGGTACAGGAGTTGTGAACAGACAGTTGCTCTGCAGTTCTGCCCCAGCTACAATAGCCTAAGACAGGAGGAACCCACCATGCAAGTCTCTTGGGGTGACCTCATGACCACTGAGAAAAAACAGTGCAGAACTTCCTCTTCCAGCAGTAAGTTAGACCCAGGTCCCCAAGGCCACCAAGAAGCTGAGCCCATAGAATTCAGATACTTCTGAGGTCCAAGGCACTCAGGCCTGCAGGGCCACAGAATCACAGAATTATTGAGGCTGGAAAAGAACTCCAAGATCATTGGGCCAAGCCTATGACTTAACCACATGAGTTAGACCATGACACTAAGTGCCATGTCCAGTCTTTTCTTAAATGCCTCCAGGAATAGGGTCTCTGCCACCCGTTCTGTGAGGATGTGCTTCCTAACATCAAAACTAAACCTCCCCTGGCACAGCTTCAGGCCATGCCCTCTCATCCTATCACTAGTTGCCTGGGAGAAAAGCCAAACCCCCAGCTGTCTACAACTTCTCTTCAGGTAGTTAGAGAGAATGATAAGGTCCCCCATGAGACTCCTCCAGGCTAAACAACCCCCTAAGTCCAATTGAAAGAAACATTTATTTTCTAAGTAAACTAAAGGTTCACTGCTCAGAATTACATTACACTGAAAAGATGAGAATTGCATTAGCTAACCTAACTTAATCTGATCTGTTTGAATTTCATTAAATGTGGCTGCACTGGAGATTCAGTAATGAGAGTCCACTACATTGGGCTCTTGACCACTTCAACTCAATCTCCCAACTCTATGGGGACAGCCATAATCGTGCTAATTAGCTGTGGAACCTGTGATATATACTTCAGCCAAACACGGGGCAATGTGAGAAAGATTAGAATGAAGCCAAATGAATGAAAAACTACAGGCATATTTACATACAGTTTACAGGATGGCGATAACCCACATTCTGTGTTCATACATCTTCCCTTGACTCAGATAGGGGAGGCCAAGGGCCAGGAACAAGCATTTCTGTGTAAGATTGGTTAATTAGCTTAAATTAAGGGATGAGATTGAGGGTAAAAAAGAATTTTTTTATACAAATAACACCCCTACAGGTTCTGTCAGCCATTAGAAGTTACACACCAAAGCTATTTTTGAAAACAATGGGAGCATTGTTATTTCTAGAGTTACCTTGCTTGACTGTTTTACATATAAAGAGGTAGTCGCTCTTAGATTTGTCAGTCCTCCCACAGAGATCAAGAGGATGCTGCTTTGAATAAGCAGCTAGACAGCCTGGATGGCAGTGTGGTCTCCATGTGCACATGGAGTGCACAAATTTGTGGTGCACAAATCAGGTTCAAGCTCTTGATCAGGGTACACATAATTTTAGATTTTTTGGGTCAGAAAGAACTTCTGAACTTCAGCACTGCTACAACAGGCTGCAAAGGAAGTGATGTTTATTGCTGTGCCCATCTTGTAGTTTGAAAATTGCCAAATTTTCAGGTGTTGATTTTTGTGCTTTTATGCCAAAAGAACGTTTTATTTTGAAGCTGGGGATAGCTCTTCCCATTAGATCCCTGGGTCAAAGTCTTGACCCTACAGGCGATTGGTGGACAGTCTATAAAAGGTAGTAGACTTCCTGTTTTCTGCATTTCTTCTTCTGTCACTTGTTAAGATGGAAAGCTTTGCTGGGCCAAAACGCAGCCTTCTGACCCTCAGTACAAGGCAGGGGTAAGGCCCAGCTGCGGCAGCCCTACCACTGCAGCCAGTAGGGTGCAACAACAGCTCCCCTTTCCCTGATGGCTGGAACACAGAGGAGCTGAGCCCTTGGACTGCAGCTACAGCTCTGATGTGCAGTCCAGCCCTGACCCATTTCCTGACAGTGGGTCAGAGAGAAGTTGCTGCTTCTACACAGTGTTCCTGTAGCTTGATTGTCTTTGGAGATGTCAAGAGATGAGGGTGAGCTTTTAACCCTTTCCCTCCCTCAGAGTCATTAACTACTTGAGAGATTGAAAAAAGAAAGAAAAAAGGAAAGAGACAGAGAAAGAGGCCTCTGGATCAGGCCTGTTTACCACAACAGGCATGACCCCACATGACCAGGCCCTGTTTGTTGCCTCTGTCCTCACCACAAGTGTGCCCCCTCTTAGGCCAGGNCCTCAGGAGCCCTACTGAGTTCTATGGATGGAGGGGATTCCCCCTCTAGTTAAAGTGGTAGTGTACACTCTTTTCCTAGGGCTCTCATTTGAAGCCAAAACCCTATGTGTTTGCCATCTCCCATTTCTCTCACAGTGTGTGTAAAGGCATTGTGATACAGTTTGATTTACTTCCTTGTTTTTGTTTGTTTTTTTTTACTTATTTGGGGATTTTTTTCCTTTTCTTCTTGGTTATGGGTTCAATAAATTCTTTTCTTTTTATAGCAAAGTTGCTTCAGTGCCAGGTGAATTCTTGGTGAGAGCTGGTTGGTGTGCTTGAATTGCAGGCACCAACCCAAACCAATTTAGACCTTTATTCTAAGCCAGTACAGCCCAAAAATGCAGTTGTACTGGAACAGGAGAAGCACAGGCAAACCAAGGAGAACCTTCAAGCTGCTAGTTCTTACACTAACAACTAAGGTGTGCAGCCTCAAATGCTACAGTGCGTCTGACGTGCTTCAGGATGAGGGTTCTCCAGCCAATAAAACAGAAACCCAGGTTTACAGTGGCAACATTACATCTCATCCTGGGACACTTTTTTTAATCAAGGTACAGCTGTTTGAGATGACGAAGAGAAAGCAAGTTGTGAAATTAGCTGGACTTTGTCAGAAGATAATTTCTAAGGCAAATCAGGCCACTTTCTTGCTGATACCTGTATCTGCAAGACACATGCTACAACCCCTTCATCCTGTGCATCTTGGCTGCATTTCCAGGTCTCCTGCACCTCCTCAGGAAAGTAAACCAGGACTGCCCACAGAGTTTTCTGGGACAACACGCATACACCACAGACAACTCTAAAGGATTCAGCCATCCCAACCAACCTCTTGTTGGCACAGAGTGCAGAGTAATTACAGAAGCTTTAATGACCTGAGGCAGAGCCAGGGCAGTGCAATGCTACTTTACCTTCACTGCAGTCCCCATCAAGCCTCCAACAGTCCGAGAAGGAGCCTGTCCCAACGAGCTTATCAGGAACACATGGAGGTACAAATCACTCCAGTGACTTCTGCCTCAATAATGTCTCCTTTGGAGCCCACGGCAGGAGCACAGTTCACTGTGAAACACCAAGATTTAGGCAGGGAGTTCTGTAACCTTCTCCAGGCCTCTTCCTTCTCCCACCTCCCCACTGGCACTCACAGCAGCCTGCAGGACACAGAGAAGGCTTGGGAGAAGTATCCGAAGTCTTTAAGAAACACAACTCCATGCACCTAAACAGTGTATGCAAGATCTTATTTATAGCTGGGGAAAAACTCTGTGTAGAATTAATTCCGATCTCTCATGGAACAGGGGCTCCTACTTAAATACCAAACTGTTTCTAGTTTAACTTACTCCAATTCCACGCAAAGTCTCACTGATATTGATTTCAGAATGACTTTCAAATTACAAGTGCTAGCAATAAAATTAACTGCATGAATTTCAAGCATTACACTTCTCTGGTGATTTCAATTATCGATTAA
This sequence comes from Upupa epops, assembly GCA_013397515.1. Classification (NCBI taxonomy): domain Eukaryota; kingdom Metazoa; phylum Chordata; class Aves; order Bucerotiformes; family Upupidae; genus Upupa; species Upupa epops. The sequence goes on along the minus strand of VZRI01002410.1, from coordinate 16,111 downwards.
AGTACCATGGCAGAAGCATTAAGCCTTGAAATGTTCACAATGGTTATTACTTTGCTACTGCAGAAATTGGGGGAAGCAGGGCATTTGTTGGTTAGTGTTTCCTTATTTTAGTTTTGAGAGCAATGCTTATGCTGGATACTATGGGAGCTGTAGTTCAAAAGCCATCACTGCTGCTGTAAGCACCTAAAAGATAAAAATTGTTTTGAGATCATGCAAATACATTGAGTTTTGATAGCAAACAGTGGATCAGCCAGGGCAATAAAACAGGATGGTTCCAGCAGTTTTATAATTAGCAGTGGAAGGCCTCACCTTTTGGTGATATACGATGTTGGGCAGGCACCCACAGAGAATAAAACTCTGTGAATATTTTAAAATAAGCCATCTATGACAAATATATAGCTGGTGTAACTCCTCTGGCAAAGAGTGGTCCTGGATTTTTAACCCTAAAAAGACCAGATTATCATTTGTGTTAACTGCTGAACAGCCACAAACTTCATAACCCATACTGACAGAGTGAGAGCAATGGGAAAAGGTGACATGCACATTCCATGGAATCAGAGCCCTGTAACTCAAGCACTGATTAAGCTGGATATGATGTTCCCTTTGCAAGGCTGCGGCTGCCCACACTCACCTCCTGATGCTGCCATCACAAACACCCGGCAGCTTTTGGCTTGAATGCCTGCTTGTCCCTAATTAACACAGCAGAGACGAAGCCTGGGTGAGAAGCAATCACAGCAGTGGTTTTTCTTCCCTCCCTGTTTATCTTTCTGGAGCAGGTTTGGGGCTACCTCAGACAGGAAAGCTAAGATACAGCTGTGCTTACCAAGAGGGTGTGTGAATGCGCCTGCGGACGCAGCACACACCTATGCACAAGAGGATAAATGTGGTTAGCAGAGGGTTGTGTATTTGTTTATCTGCAGCAAGCTGCTTAAATTTGTAACAATAAGGATTTCCATGGTCTTGCTCCACTGCACATAAGTTGTATAAAGCTCTGCTTGGCAGCTGCCTTCTCTGGCAAGGCTGATCTCTGAAGGTTGGACTCCTCTCATTTCTTGTTCCTCCTAACTAAGCTAAGCCGATAAGCTGTGCTGAACATTGCTCTCAAATCACCCAGCAAAATCTTAGAGCAGAGCAGAGTTTCAAGATTATCTCAGTGACTTAGATTTTCCTCTTCCATTATGCTATTTCACTGAAAACATCATCTGCAAAAAAAAAAAATCAAGAGCCATTTTTTCCACAGCACAAGTCTAAGATGAATGCCAGCCTGGTTGCTGACTGCAAGATCTACCCCACATATACAGCAGCAGGGAGAAGGAACCACAAACACAGAGCTGCGTTGAACTTAAGAACCCGTTACATGACTCTAGCCAGCAAACCATGCCAGTAAGTGGCCAGGATATTTCACAAGATAAGAAGTTAGTGCACCAAGTGATGCTGCTGCAGCCACACCACCACCACCCAAAAAAACAAACCCAAAAACAACAAACCCAAACTACCACCAGATAGCTTTACCACTTCTTCACAGTAATGCAGTGAGGTACCACCTCCCAGCAGATGGCCACTTACAGCAAGAAGCTGGGTGATAACACTCAGCATGGGTAGGAAAACAGTATCCAGCCTTAGGCACAGGAGAGGACCTAAGCTCTCTCCTGGTTCCTGCTTTGCGCTTGCAGAGGTAAGAGTGAGCCCATGCCAGAATACCCCTTTCTGCGCTCTCTTTCAGGGTGGATGGTTTGACTCTAATCCCCAAAACCTCAACTGTTTCTTAGTGATAAATCCTGTTTGGAAAACTAGCACTTTAGAAATTAGCAACGTTAGATCCTCAGGGTAAATTGCGTATCTCCAAAGGGCAGCAGCGCACATAGTGTACATATGCAGGCATGTGGAAAGAGTAACAAGCATTCATGCAAAAGCTGGGTGCTGGGTCACACGTCACACCCAAATTTACATTCCCCCCCTCTCACCACCTTGGATTTCACATTTTGCCTATTCCACCACCTGTTATTCATACTTCAGCGTTGCTGTATCTCCCTCCTCCCTGAGCAATTTGGCCTTTTAGCTAGAGTCAAGGCATCCCAGAGGTTTAAGACAAACACAAGGACACACAATTTAACCAAAGCAGAACTGAGTTTGTAGAGTTTACAGCCGCACCATGGGAGGGAGGCAAAAAGTACTGATGGGTTGCAAAAGAACAAACTCACAGCAAATTCTCAGTAGGACACCCCACTAGGACTGGGGAGAAAGGGAAAGTCTACACACAGGGAACGAGCACCCAGTGCACACATCAACCCTGTCCCCTTCTCTGGGCATCCTTTAGTATTGTCATTTATGGGGTAACTGGGATAGACAGCCTGAGTCAGTCTGCAAGTGTCTTTTTCTTACCAGCTGAGACCATTTGATAATTCAAGCTTACTCTAGCACACTCCAGTTCTCTGAAGTGATGACAACAACCAACCACTTGAACCCACATCTGGCTGGTAAGATAGTATGTAAGGCTATCCTATAGCTAAACATAGTGTGAGACTTCAATCTAATTTATCTCAGGAACATTAATGCATCAATTAGCTCTGTTTCTCTGGAGAGGAGTCAACTCATAATTTACATATTTTGGTCATACAGCAGGGAAGGGAGAAATTATGAAAACACATGTGAAGCATTTGGATACACTCAGCTACCAAAGATTTCATAATGAACACAGTCATGACATTAGATTAGTGCTTCCCAATGCAAAGATGATTTTGTTTTAACTAGAAGCGTAACAAGGAATTGTAGCAGCTGTGCCTGTCATTATTCTGCTTCGCCTGTTAATGGAATTGGTTTGCTACAACCAAATTGGTTCAAAAGATTAATTAAAAACAGGTGTGACTGTGCAGGAATTTCTCCACACTACATTGAGAAATTTCTGTGGACAAACCACCTCTATTCTCCCTAATAACGTGAAGAAGTTCCATTTGCTCATGGCTCGAAGCAATAAAACAGTAATAAAATTAAACCCAGGACACTGTCCATGTGAGTGTTGCTGTACTCACCTCAGAAGAAAAGCTGTGCCAAACAAATTCGTGAAGCTGGCCCTCAGTCCTTGTGAGCCTTCTCTAGAGGTCAGTGTTCCCCAGAAACATCATTTTACTGTACATCTCAAGAGGGGCAGTTTCTGGGCAAGACATCTCCAAGGGCACTTATGAACAACTTGTTAGTCAACAAGGACTGAAGCTTATTAGCCTCAGAAAGAAGAGGGTGGTTTGAAGAAGTTTTCCAACTATAGACTTTGTATCTGGAGGGCTCCTCAGCTTCTCTGCTGGCCACACGTTAACTCACAACCCAGCCCTCATTGGCTAAGTGTCTTCTCCGCAGGCAAGATCTTTAAATACAATACATACAACAAAGCCCAGTCATGCTCAGAAGGTCTGTCTGTTAGTACAGGGAAGAAAAGGAATTGCTTTATCCAAGAATGGACTGTGAATCCTGGCAAAAATCCATGCAGAAAGTTCACTAAGCTTATTCTGCTGAATATTTAGGCATACTTTTAAGGGGTTCTGCTGTTTGCCTTTTGGCCCTCCCAGCAGCACAGACCCAAGATAAATATTGCCCTGAGTTAGAAGGAAAAGGCACAGAAGTCCTCTCTGCTCAAGTCACCCTTACAGTGGAAAGACATGTTGGGCCTATGGCAAAGGCAGCTTTGACACACCATAATACTTTCTATGACAAAGTACAGGGATATTTTAAGACATGCTAGGAACTTGGGATTTGGCTGAAAATGAGTTTTCAGATATTTTGAAATAAACCTGATGATGGTTTGGGTCTCAATACCAGTTTCCTTAGAAACATACCAAGTTTGATAAAGTGATTGAAAGATGCTGCCAACGTGCTGCCCCCCTCCTCCCTCCCCACCCACCCCCAAAAAAAACCCAACCAAACAAATAACAACCACCCAACCACAACTCCAATACAACTCATGAATCAGCACAGACAAGATGGGCTTCCAGGACAATTCTACCCTATTCAGGCCACATCTGGAATACTGCATCCAGTTCTGGGCTCCCCAGTTCAAGAGGGACAGGTAGCTACTGGAGATGAGTCCAGCACAGAGCCATTAAAATGATCAGAGGGCTGAAGCACCTTCTTTATGACGAGAAGCTAAGAGAGTTGGACCTGTTCAGCCTGAAGAAGAGACTGAGGAGAGATCTCAAAAGCTTGTAAGTATCCAAGGGGTGATTGTCAGAATGATAGGACCAGGCTCTTCTCTCAGCAGTAAGACACAGGTAACAGAGCACTGGAATTGTCCAGAGAGGTTGTGGGGTCTCCAGTTCTAGTGACTTCCAAAAACCTCTGGACACATTCCTGCGTGATCTCCTCTAGGACAACTTGTCCTAGCAGAAAGGTTGAACTAAATCTCCAGAGGTTCCTTTCACCCTCTGCCTGTTGATACCAGTGAGATAGAGAGTTTGGAAGTATTTTTAGCTTAATAAAGTTACTGGAACATACTCTGCAGATTGCATGGGCACAACAAAAAGGAACCAGGATAATACTGTTTGCAAAGGTGCTGTAGGTCTGCTCCAAACAAAGCTGTCAGTGCTCTTGGCCACTAGGTAATGAAAAGCAATTTTAGGCCTGTTTCCTATAGAAACAAAAGGGTTAGAACATGGGCATGGCCAGGCATACACTGCTCCAGTATAAAGGGCAGGAGAGGATGTCCAGCTGACTCTATTAAATTAAAATAGCAGATGTCTGTGCACATACTGGCAGATACGAAATGGACCATGAACTGAATACCATTACCTCCTACTTGCCTCTGTTTTTGCACAGGAAGTATGTGCATCCATATATCAGTCCCTCCTGTTACTAGCCACAATCATCTCTCAGCCATGGCTAGATTCAGACACAGTAGACAGAGAAGCAGAGAGATCCAGAACAGCAGAGATAAGAGATCCTGTGCCTGTGCACAGGAGGCAATGCTACAGATGAGCAAGCCCCTTAGGAGGTACAGGAGGACCAAACAAACAATAGGAAGGAGGATTTCTTTGACTTGTTCATAGAACTGTTCCTCTAGCTGACCAGGAATGGTTCAAAGATCTCTGCAGCTGTGGAGGATTTCACAGCTACCATACAGCCATGGATCCTATATATGACAGCTGCCCAACTGGAGCTGGCAATCCCCCCCTTCTTTTAGCAGTGCAGAGTCTAACACACAGCCAGGCAACTGCACAGCCCCACTACCCACACTCCACTGCCGTACAGCTGCTGCCAGAAGACGGGGAAAGCACAGAGGAATTGCATGGACCCAGGACAACAGATTAATGCCATGTGAAGATGTAAAGACACATAAGGAAGCATTCACCCTTGAACCTGCGTCTGTGAGCTCCTGCATCAACCATTCCTCAGATCTCTTTACATCAAATAAGTTTACTCAGATCCTCTAGCTGTTCAGTTGTAACCTGCCCTTGGATCTTTTCTTATTTGTGGTAGTAGGACAAATGCAATTGTACAGGGAAACACAGCTGTGCTAGTTAGAGACTTTGGTATTCTTGGCCACAGCAAGGTGTAACATTGCTGTGTACAACAGCTCCAAGTAGAAATTTCTACAACAGTAGTTGTAGAAAAGGCAAGTAGCAGCATTAAATTATCCAGTTGAAAGTTGAGCTACAGTTTATGGAGGAGGAGATACCTCACAGACCAATCAATCAGTTTCACAAAAGACCAGCTGGAGTCACACAGCTAGGGAGGACTCATTCACACACCAGTCTCTTTGGAGAGTACATCAAAACCCCTTTGCTTGTGCTCTTTCAAACACTGCTCTGTCACAAGCAGTCAGGACTACAGCAAAACCAGACTCAGCAGAAAAGCAGGCTCAAGCTCAATATTTTGTCATGTCCTGTCATTTCAGCTCCCAGAGGAGTAGAGAGAAATGGGAAGAAAACACATCAGTAAAGTAACTTTAATTTAGTTTCTAATTTAGTGAACAAGTGAGCCCCTGTTTTACCAAGCAGCTATTAGGTTACCTCACAGCTAATTCTCGTGCTTATTCCTGCTTAGTTTTGCTGTGTTTCAACCTCTTAGTAGGGTTGATATAAAATCCCAAGAAACAGCAGAGGACAAGTGCACATTCCTAAAATAGTTGCTAAAACCAAGTACAATAGGTGCCTAAAAAACACCATGCAAACCATCAGCCAGATGCAACAGCCCATTGGTCAGCAGGGCAGATACCTATAGACAGTGGAAAGGCTCAGGGACAGCAGCACTCTGGGTTCACCTCCAAGTATGTAAATATAAAACCTACAGTGCTAATTGAGTCACTTTCAAGAGACACCACTAGAAAACACAAATATGGTGCTTTACTTTTACTTTATACCTGCAGCTGAGGGTTGACATAGAAAACATCTATTAATTAGCACTGCAAAACAAGAAGCTATATGACACAAAGCACCTGTCCTGGAACAAAATCCCACTACTTCAGAGGAAAACACACAAACCCAGCAGTCACACAGTGCTTGTGCTGTGGGCTCTACAGCACTCAGACCCCACCAAACCAAAACAGCAAACTCCAGCCCAGGAAAGAGCAGGACCTTCCTCATAAAGGTTCTCTGCACAAATCTGACCTGTCTTTTGGTTTAGTTTTAAAACCAATCTTTGGAATCTTGGGAGCACAGAGAGATAAAAGAAATTACTGCCCAGGAATGTGAGAGGTGTGCTGGGAATATATACTTGCTCTCATTACGTGGGGAATGAAGATGTCAAGCTAAAAAAAACCCCAACTTATTAGCAGAAGACCAGAGTGATTCTGTGATCAGGGACAGAGCACTGTGACTAACTACATTTCATAGTCAACCAAGCAGCAAAACATGAAGACACTTGCCACACAGGCTCTGTGTGCCTGAGGAAGGCATCTTAAGATATACTGTAGTTTAATGGAACCAAACTACAGCTCAAAGCCCACTGAGCTGCTCTTGCACAAGCAGCTGCTCCCTTCTTGCACAGGGTACAATCACTTTGCACATACACATGATTTGTATTCATCTAGCCTTTGGTGACTCCATGTTGTTTTGCAGATGACCAAATAAAATACTAACACTTCCTTCTTGCCATTAGCAACACGCACATGCTGACAGGACAGGCATCATCACTCACAGGATCCCATCTCTAGACTACCAGGTGCTTCCCTTCTCCTCTAAACTAATCTGTAAAAAAAAAACAAACCCAAAACCAAAAAAACCACATACAAAAAAAACCCCAAAACAAAACAGAGATGCCCCCAGCCTACATTTGCTGGAATTGTTCTCAAATACCGTATTAAGCCTCTGAAAAAATAACCCAAGGGACAATTTTTACTATTAAGCACAAGTTCATACTGATATTTATTACCAGGCAGCAGATAAAGGGCTCATACGCAGCCAGGTCAATATTAGTGATTATATCCTTTCCTTTAATTCAATCATTTCTTTACAAAATCTGAAGTTGGTAGTTGCATTAGTATCAGTATTCTGAGCTCAAAACCTATCCTTTTCCTCAAAGCCATTCTAGCAACAGATAACTCCTGCTGGGATATACAATGCAAAAAGGAAAATCAATTAGCATCTACAGGCACACTAGCATTTTGTGCCATATTGTTCCATTTACTACTTTTTTCTGCATTTCTTCCACTCCATCCTTTTCTCCCTCCTACTCTACATCTCCACAGTTGGAATATCTAAGTGCACTCCTTAATTGTGCACTAATACTCCTGACATTTTCTTCCACTGGATAGGGCAATGTTTTCTAGATACCACTCATAGTGACAAGAGGGCAATTGCGGAGTTCTTTAACAAAAACAAAACCAACAAACCCTCCCCAAATTATCACCCTTTCACATAAGATGGTAGTTTCCAGCACAAAATTCCATTCCCCCTGCCAGTTGGAATATCTTGGCTCAACAATCCAAGGAAACTGACTTGGGATTTTTTGTTTTTAAAGAATTTTCTGGCCAAGAAAGAAAAAAAAGTAAAAGCATTCCAGAAGAAAGATCTTCAAAACAAGGGAAAAGAAGTCTCCATTAAAAGGATTTTAAAGATAACACCCAAATACTTCATATCGTCACTCAGCATGCGCTCCTCTCATTATGGGATAGTTTTCAATTCTTTCCCCCCTTCCCTGTCCCATTCTCCACTCGTTTTAACTTGAGGCTGAATGTACTACTACAGGGAGTTGTGCCTTAAACACTTAGAATATCTCATGGCACATCCTTGCATCAGCAGCCCCATTGCTTTTTCCATGCTGATTTCCCCATTTATTGCACTCTTGTCATACAGGCACTACAGACACATCACACAAACACATACTGCACGTTGCACACGTTAGTCTCATGCACCACTATCAACCTATCCGTAGGACCTCTGCAAACAGCTTCCNTTACCAGACAACCCTGAGAAGAGTCTGGTTCCATCCTCCTGACACCCACTCCTCACATATATATTGACATTAATGAGGTCACCCCTCAGCCTCGTCTTCTCCAAGCTAAAGAGACCCAGCTCCCTCAGTCTTTCCTCATAAGGGAGGTGCTCTACTTCCTTCATCATCTTCATTGCTCTACACTGCAGCTCTGTGTCCTTCTTGAACTGAGGGGCCCAAAACTGGATACAGTACTTCAGATGCAGTCTCACTAGTGCAGAGCAGAGTGGGAGAACCTCTGTCGATCTGCTCACCACCCCTCCTCTGATCTACCTCAGAATGCTGTTGGCCCTCCTGGCCACAAGAGCACACTGCTGGCTCATAGTCATCCTGCTGTCCACTAGGACTTACAGGTCCCTTTCTCCTACACTGCTCTCCAACAGGTTAGTTCCCCAGCCTATACTGGTACCTGGGGTTGTACTTGCCCAGACTTGCAAGACTCTGCACTTACTCTCGTACTCCATTCAACATCTCTCTGCCCAGCTCTCTAGTATTCATTCTGCTTCCTTTTCTTTTTCTCTGATAATGCAGTAAAGGTATTATCAAGCACAGCCTGGATATCCACACTGTGACACAGGCAATCATCATGGGCAAGATATAGACTCTGGTATGAGAAACCCATGAGGGAACACACACAAATAATCACTTGTAATGCCTTATAAAGATATCTTGCATGTTGTAAACCCATAGGTGTCACTGATCACAGAAGACTGTATGCCCTGTTATCAGAGCTGCTACTGCTTCCCTGGAGACTCACACAGCTTAGGTAGCCTCACTCTCAACACCTTTTTTTGTTGTTAGTTGCATGGCAGTAGGGAGTAGCAACCACCACGTGAAGCATGCCCACTGTTGCTTGGAAAGGAGTTCCTTAAGAGGTCAAAAGTAGACAAGGGTCACGTCACCTCTGGAGGACATCCCAAACCCTAGCAGTGGACAGGAATCTACCTTGATGTTGGTTAGCAGGACAGCTGTGACCCTGCCCTACAAGGACTCCCTGGTACTAAAGAGGGCTGAAAAAATTGTTTCAAATCATTTTTCTTTCCTTTATTAACTTGTGTGCAAGTACTTCTTTGCAACAAGACCAAAAATAAAATTACTTTCCCAATGTTTTCACTCATTTAAAAGCTAAACATATTGTCCTGTGCAAGCAGTGCACACAAAAAGGATTTTGAACAAGTGTTTTGAACTTGTTCTTGGAAATAGAATTTACTCTTTAGAAATGCTATTTTTAGGCATAAATCATTTGTTCTGCTCTAACACCCAGACAAAGTCTGAGCTGCCCCTTCTTTAGGGTTTGTTTTTCCACTCGACTTCCACAGAGTAATAAAAACCCTATCACGTCCATGTTTGCCATGTTCATCCCACTGCCTTCTAGAGTGATCATGCTCATTCCTTCCCTCACAAAGGCTTTCAATGGCCTCATAATGGCTGGTTCAGAAGTTCAGCTCTTCCTTGCTCAGCTTTCGTCAGCTATTTTGCAAGCATGAAGATGAATACTCCTTGGCTTTCTCTTTGCTGCCATTGCTGCAGAGTCCATGCAAAAAAAAAATAAAAATTTAAAAGGATGGTACAGCTTGCTGTGGCTGCTGTCCCATCTGGTCTTCCCTTCTATCACTCAGAGCCACAAATTCATGCCATAAAGGATCTTTGCACCCTTGAATAGCAAGGCATCCCTGCTGGACATCAAGAAGCAGCCTTTAGGCTGTGGGATCTGGCTGTTGTTGGAAAGGTTCTCTTGTTACAGACTGCTGCCTCCAGCTCAAGTCTGAGAAGCAGCACCACTTCTAAGCAAAAGCCAACCTTCTGAGTTATCAACATTGTAAAAAAAAAAAAAAAAGGGGGGGGGTATTGTTCATGCAGGGCAGCAAGTAACCAGTGGTATTCCCCACAGGGCTGTTGGTATATGTGCACATGTGGAAGGGATGGCAGGTGGTGGGGCAGAACTGCAAGGCTGAGCCACTATGGACAGGATTTATCAAAAAAGCAAAGCATGGCATGACACAGCAGAGCTCTGTTCTGGGACAAGGATCAGAGGCAGAGGTGATAAATTGTGATCAAACTCCTTTTAGGAAGCATGTGATGGGATTTCCTGAACACCCTCAGGGTTTGTCTTTATATAAAAGCTCCTTGCATTTAATTACAATCAGTTACATTAGCTACATCAGTCAATTTAATTAAATTGCAAGGACACTCTTAAGTTGATTTAAGTCTGTCTCAAATGGATTTAGCAAAAAGTTGGCACGAAACTAAACTAACACAAACCAAGATTAAATCAACTGAAGAGCATCTACACAGATTTTTTTCAGCATTTTAACAAACTGATTTGAAGACTGATTTTAAATGATGCAGAGTTAACTCAGGCACAGAGAGAGGTGAAGTTTTGGGATGAAAGCGAAGTGCCCTGTGTTTTAGCAGCCCTGTCTAATAGACTTGAGCTTTGAGAAAACCAGCCTCCTTTTTCTCCATGCCCCAGAGGCTGCATTTTATTTTTATCAACATATTATTTTATTCATAACCTTTAGAAATATTTGCCAAACAGCAGTCAGCAAGCATTTGCCTCTTCTTGGCCCAAGCACACAAGCCTGGGGTCACAGGCCATGCACAGTACAGCTGCAGCTTGAATGGGGAGAGCACTGATATCTGTTAGGGCAATTAAAGGCTGTAGAATTGTAAGTATTAAATAATCTGAATTAACTTAACTCCCAGCTTTGAATGTACATGGTAGCCTACTTGGAAGCCTTTAGCATTGGAATTTTCAGTGCAAAAAAAGGACACACACAAACAGCAGATAACACAGGGCTTTTGCATGCAATTGTAGGTAAGTTACACTGCATCACTCCTTCATGAGGCTGCAGCTCCAGTGAACCCAGAACATCTACAGCACACACCTGAAACATCTTCTGTACCAAGACTAGATTGATATGAAGGTATAAATACAATTTCAGTTTGGAGTGTAGAAAATTGAGTGGCCATTGAAGAGCTCTGCTGCATGCAGGCTGCACCAGAGGAGTTACACTGCTCCTGGCAAAAGTCATCCCCAGCCTCCAACCCGAAGGGAAGAATTTACAAACTCACCCACTTCGACCACACTGCTTATGTCAGCTCCAAATTTGTTAGTACCGACCCCTTCCAGCCCATACCAATTTCTTACTTCCACTACACAACTGGCTAATGCTTTTTCATAGCTCCATTTACACTTGCACTCACAAACCAAGCACCTATCAGCGGGGTAGAAATGGTCCTAAAAAGCTTTCCCAGCAAACCAAGCTATTTACGACCAGTGGAATGCCACTTTTTTTACACTGCTATAAAGTAGGTTTACAGTTCAGTGACTAGCAAGAGTAAAGTAGTCACCATTTCCTTAGTGCTATAATGACCATTACAGAAGAACTCCAAGCAATGATCTGGCTGCCATAAAGTTTCAAGATCACTTTTTATTTTGATGAGGAGCCACTTCCAAGTACAAGCTCTGTTGGAGGGAAGAAAGAAAACCAAGCCTGACAACTGTCGGGGAAAAAAATCGTTTCTATGTCTCTCTAGCTAAAATCTATGCCTAGATTATAAATGCAGCAAAACCATCATAAATGAAAACAAGGCTGCAAAACAGGCCTCAGACATCTCTACAAGGTAGACAACATGGAGCACTAAACAATCAAGAAACCAAACCCTGTTACAGCTTTGCAGCCTTTGGGTAAATCTCTCCAGCTCTACATCATACCTGTGCTATACATCCCACTGCTTTGTAAAATTTATTGAATATAGGGTACAGCAGAAATGCTGTGAAACAAGTAGCATCAGAAATTAGACATGCTGATTAGATCCAGGTCACAGAATCATTCTGGTTGAAAAAGACCCTTGGGACCATTAAATCCAACCATAAACTCTACTCTGTAAAGTTCATCCTTAAACCACATCCCTCTACACCACATCTAAACAATCTTTAAACACATCCACAGATGGCAACCCAAGCACCTCCCTGGGCAGCCTATTGCAGTGCTTGACCACTCTGTGAAAAGATTTTTTCCTAATGTCAAGAGTAAACCTACCTTGTTGTAGTTTGAACCCATTCCCTCCTATTCTTCAAAGTCTCAGCTCTTAATCACTCCTCATAAGCTCTCCAAGCCACTCACTAGCTTTGTTGCCCTCCTCTGCACTCACACCTGCACCTCAATATCTCTCCTGTACTGAGATGCCCAAAACTGGACACAATACTCAAAACGCATTTAGGTTGAGGTCAGTTTAAAAATTATGAATGCCTGAATTCTAATTTATATACACACACAGAGTTACATTAAATGTCTTGCTTCCAAATGCTTCAATATTTGCTTTCCTAGAAGTTGCTAGATTTATAAAGTAAATAAGGACCTGGAAACTTTTAAAATAGTTTACTATGAAAGTGTTATTTCTGTCTGTGACCCACCCCAACACCAGGTAAGATGAGGGATGCAGAACAGCAGCAGCACTGCACTTTTTGACCACAAAGCAGCTGCCTGCTTGGTCAATCCACATGCTCAGCAATGATAAACCTGCCACTCCTAAGAAGTTGGTTCTAGTAGCATTGCTTAGTCTGTAGCACCTTCCCCCTCACTGTCCTGATATCTAAGCTCTTATGAATTCTTCTCTTGGAAAGATTAATTCACCACAATGCTGAAAGAGAACCAGCTAAGTAGGGAAAGCAAAGAGAACAGGGGTTATTTCCTGGCAGAGGGTGATTTAAGAAACTATGAGATGCCCGCCCAGCCATGGATCAGCGAATGGATTGAACACTGTTGTGCACCTCTCAGCCAGATCAGGTTTGACTTGCTGTTGTATGTCCATCATCTGAAGCCATTTCATTGATTTTCATGGAAGATTTACCAGGCTCCAAAGGATGAAAGCACTTACATCTTTCATGCTGCTGATGAAAAGAACAATCCAGGCCCTCCAAATTTGGAGCATAAAGATTTGCTCTTCCTTCCTTCCTTCCTCTTTTCATCTGTCATCAAAAGGAGAAAAACAGAACACTGTGCACAGAAATGCTCAGTCTCCATTTCTTAGCATCCCTGTTAATACAAATAGCAGGGCATGGTGCACCAAACAGGCTGGTGGCAGCTCTGTGTATTCACAACTCAGCTCATGGACATCAAGGACTAGAACAGAAGACCAAATGACAAGTTAGGCCACCAGGCACCCTAATTAACAACAGCATTATTGAGCACCCCTCCAGGTTATTAGGCACCCAGTAGCCAGCCCACAAAGCTGCAGGAAAACAGACACATCAGCTGTTTCTAGGTCAGTCATTCACAGGGATGAGAGATGACCACTTGGGAAGGACAAAGAAGACACTGAATACTTGGCACACTGCCACCACAAAACCAGGTGAATGGAGAGTTTCAGGGGTCCAAAACACTTTGGGGGGAAAAAAAAACACTTGGAGATACTCTGCCCTTTAGGAGGATTTATCTCAAAATCCCTAGGAGATTGTTCAGTGCTTTGGTACTGAGGTACATTCTAGACCAAAAGCATCAGAGTATTCCTAAAGCTGATTACATTACAAACTAAACACATTATTCTTGCAACATTCAACTCCTCTTTGAAACTTAAAGATTCTTACCCTTGATACAATTCCAGAGGATTGAGAACTTCATGGCCTCACTGTGTGGCTAACAGCAGCTCTTCTTTCAGTCGTTTAAACCATTTTACCTTCCCTTCATTTTGTTGTTCCTCTATTGCTAAAAGAGACTGAACTCTCCCATTTGGCTTTTGCCAGACTGGCCATTACATGGTACCTGTTTTACTGATGTCCTTTCTTATGTGTCTTCTTTCTGTGGTAAGCTTCCAGTCTTTCCCAAGAAAGTTTTTTCATGTTGTTAGTTCTTCTTCCATCCTCTGAATACACCTTAATTCTGAAATATATTTTCTAGTATGGGCTGACAATCTCCCACTAGTCATCATTACCCACAGTAAATCAACAGATTACATCATGACATTTCAACATTAGCCATTTCAGACACTGCCCATCATGGGATGCTGCGCTTCATACCTCAGAAGCCTGATCTCAAAGAAAATCTCCCAAGAAATCCTGGCAAGCCAGAACCAGAGGACAAGACTGACTGTTTCAATTAATAGCATTTTCACTCCTACAGCATTGCTTGGGGGTCACATTCACCATCTCAGCAAAGCTGCCTAACAGAGCAATGGGGGCAGCCAGCCCCTGACCCAGGCAGCTCCAACATCCTTTTCTGCGTGGGCCTCATGCCTGACACCTCCCAAGGGGTTACATTTCTCCATGCCCTCCTTGTGCAGTCAGCCATCAAACAGTGGCCTTCCTACCTCTTTCCTGAGGAGCTTATTTCATTGCTAAAGCAATCCTCTAGCAGAAAACGTAAGGAGCTGTCAGCAGCACAGCTAATGCTGGGTTATTAAATTACCTTAACCAGGATGCAAAGGTGGTGACAAACTGAGATTTGAAAAAAAACAACAACCAAACCAAAACAAAATCAACCCAAAAAATTCTAAGAAGAGGGAAACAAGTGATTAACAGTCATGAAATCTACAAGTAGGAAAGGTCTGCTGCAGTCTCCTGCAGGATGAACCAAGCAGCAATGGAAAACTGCTCACTACATTGCTCCCATGCCATGCTCAGGGTGGGAAGCACCAGCACTGACTACCCCTTCAGCAAGCTCCGTTAACAGGAAATTTATCCTGGAATATTTCACTTGCACTTTTCTCCTCAGCAGCTAAGCTCAGCTGTCAGGTGAATGATCTGGGCTCACAAAATCTCTTCCAGGTTTGCTTCCTCCAGGTCCAGTGAGATTTTTGCAATAGTAAATCTCAACAGCAAATTCAAAAGGCATGCCTTCTCCCTGTCTACCCCCATACATTAATGTATTCAGGAGGGCTTCAGGAACCCAGAGCTGAAGGCCAAGCTCATAGGTAAGTATCGGGCATCAACACATTGTACCAAGCATGAAACAGGACAAGCAGCCCTGGGGTTGGGTGTGGGTGCTGTGCATGCTGAAACCCAGGCTCTGGGCACTGCCCACCACTCACACTGAAACAGACACCTTCATCTGAGAGCCCTGTGCTTACAAGACACTATAGCCCTTGTCTATTTTGCACCCCCCTATATAGGATTCAGGAGGAGCACTAAATTAGGCAACATATCCAGCCCCACAGCACTGTGGGACACGGATGGTGACATCCCTCTGCAGAAGGGGTACCATGAGCTTTGTAAGAGCTAATGCAGCACTATGCATGTATGGCTGTCCTGCTTCTAACATGACTGACCTGCTCAGCTCCTACAGACCACACAGAAGGCCAATGGCATCCTGGCTTGTATCAGGTATAGTGCAGCTGGCAGAACTAGGGATGTAATTCTCTCCTTGTACTGGGCACTGGTGAGATCTCACCTTTAGTACTGTGTGCAGTTATGGGCCCCTCACTTGAAGAAATAGATTGAGGTATTGGAGTGGGTCCAGAGGAGCAATGAGGCTGGTGAAGTGACTACAGGGAAAGCCTAATGAGGAGAGGCTGAGGAAGCTGGGGTTGTTTAGCCTGGAGAAGAAACTTGGGCAGGACCTTAATCATTCTCTATAACTACATGAAGGGAAACAGTAGTCAGGTGGGGGTCAGGGTCTTCATCCAGGCAACTAGCAACAGGATGAGAGGGCACAGCCTGAAGGAGGCTCCACCAGAGGAGGTTTGGGTTGGA